>JAJEJO010002381.1:169302-337106 GCA_020662805.1 Glaucomys volans | reverse complement strand
AGGGACCAGTGGGCTGGCTGTTCAATTTGATTGCTGGAGAGCCCTGTCAGTAATATAGTAAAAGACAAAAAGTCCTAAGCAGAAAAGCAAAACAAACAAAATATGGTAAACAAGAGAAAGAAATCACTAACTGAAGTGTATGATGATACACATATATTGATAAAGGAGAATTTTAAACATATACTTAGAACAATCATGCTGGAAGGGTCAATGGTGAACATTGCTTTCTATCATTTTTGTATATTTTATTGCAAATGAAGAAATTGTTTTCCAAAGCATTTGATCTCCCTAAATTGTTATCTTACCATTATAGAGAATTTTAGCTGTAATTATTTTTCCTCTTTTATCATTACTGATTTTAATTATGTAGTATTAAAATGACTTCATTTTGGAATAGTTATACATTCAGGTAATATTAGCTATAATTCTTAATTTTATATACTGGGTTTCTAAATATTCCTTAACAAGAAGTGGAATGAGAGTGAGAAGAGGAAAAAAATAAAAGAAACACACTAAGTAAAATATTCAAAAGTGGAGATAACTCTGGATATTATTGAAAATGATAAGAAAAAAATCTTATGAAAGAACATTTACAAATGATGCAATAGAATAAGAGGAAGTTAGGGTATTGTTTTCTCTGTCTTACATTAAGATGCAGTCTCAACCTGCCACAAACACATCAGTGCTGAAAAACACATACAATTATCTTGTATAGGGGAGTGCTTTCCACCTGCAAGGGATGAAAATTAGAAAATAAAAGATGTAAAAGAGACTATCTAGGGAATACTGTTCCAAAATTATACTTGAGTCTTTGGTTTAGTAAATTTGACAGTGAACCACCATCTGGTAAAGTAGTCCTATTCACTAAGAATGATGTGTGAACTTTGGAAGAGTATTCATATTTTATGAAGACCCACAAATGCCAGTTACATAATCATTAAGAGGAAAATGGTCTTATTTAAAGGAATTCAAGCATTTCAAATATGTGTGATATTTTGTGATAATATGTACCCAACATTCATGATAATACATCTATGAATTTGAAGGAAAAAAAAAACCAAAAGCCTAATTATATAATTCATTATGTGCACAATAATAAACTAAATATTGGTTAACATACTGTGCACAATAATAAACCAAATATTGGTATAACAGTATAAATAAGACTGAGGCAGGAGGATCACAAGTTTAAAGTGAGCCTCAACAACTTAGGCCCTAAGAAACCTTGCCTGAGTCTGTCTTAAAATAAAAAGTAGTTGTAATAAAAACGGTTTAGGGATGTGGCTCAGTGGCTAAGTACCCCTGAGTTTAATCCCAGTACCAAAAAAGGTATATAAATAGATACAGATGCATGATTTTTGAAATTATTTTATGCATATTTATGCTCCTGAACTTCCTAATTCTTTCCTGAGCAGATATCTAGATAAAAAATAAATGGAAGAAAATTATGACCATAAATTCTTCTAGTCAAATGCAGAGCACACCAGGCCACTCAAGCTCTGAAGTTTTGATAAAGCTGTTGAAGAACTGTAAATTCTAATTGAGTACACTTGCTTTTTCCTTTCTGCAGAGAGCATTTAATACCAATTAAATTACTCACATTCAGCCTTAAATACCTTATAAATAAGAAATTATGCAAAGAAAAATTAGTATTTATCTTTATAATATGAAAGTACTGTGGAATATTAAATGTAAAATTAATGAGAAGCTGACAAAGAACCACAAGGGTGTATATGTCCACATTACATATATGGCTGTGGTTATGAATCCTGATTACATATTAGGGTAGAATCTGCAGATTTCAAAAACCAAGTCTGAGGAATTTCCCAGACTTACTATTACATCATTTTCGGAAAAGTGACCAGGAAATATTTGAAAACATTTTAGTACTAGTCGTGATATTCAGTCATTAGTGGGACACCATCAATACATGTAACTTTTCTTCATAATCACAACAATTTAGAGCTGAAAGGAACCTAAGATTCATCCAGACCCATCTCTGCATCAATGTGTAGAGTAAATATATTTTACTCTGGTTTTTGTGAGTGTTTAGAGTGAAATAAATATGTATATTTTATATGAGTTGTTTGTATATGCATATGTTTATACCCAAGTGTATCTATACTCTACACTTGGTTGATTGATTTTTATAGATATACATAAAGGTAGAATTCACTGTGGTATAACCTATGCATGTACGTAGCATGTTAATATACACAGACACACTTATATAGTACTCACTCGAAAAGTGCACCTTGATAATTGATAGGGAGGAAGAAAAGTGAATACAACATTTATGGGGCTAAATTCTTTACAGTCTAATAAATCATATATGCAACTAATTACAATTCAGGTAATACTATAGTTGTAGGTATAATGCAAACAAAAATAAATCTATTTTTAATAAAATAGAAAGGAGGATTTTTTTTGATCTGGTCTTTCAAGAAGGAAAAGGTTTTTTTAATCTAGTAGAAATGAGATGGAGAAAGCAGTAAAGATTAGGACCATAATGTGTCAAGTCACAGAAGTGGAGCATTAGTACTTTGTTCAGCAAATATACATGATGACTATCATCTGTGGAAATGAAAATGTATCAACTTATTAATTGTAATTATTATCACTTGTTAACTTATTAATCAATTTACTCATTTATTTTTTTCTTCATTTGATGATTGCTGAACACTAATTGCTGAGATTATATTGTGCCTTGTCTTAAAGAGTATCCACTCACCGGAAGCACTTAAGGAATCAGCTGAGTGCCACTGGAACTTGGGTTATTGTGAAATATTTTGTTATTGATTTCTTAAAATCTACATGACAAATTATTCCCATTATCTGGGATAATATTCTGTGTTCAAAATTGTGCAAAGATTTCTTAGGAAGATTTCTGATGAATCATTTGTGATAACATGAATTTGAGTTAAAAGTATGATTTTTGGAGTTATTATGTTGTTTATTTTATCTATAGATGTTTGGAGCACTTTTAAAAATGCTTTTATTAGTACATTATAGTTACACATAATGGCTGGGTCCCTTTTTACGTAATTGAACATGCATGGAATTTAATTCCTCAGTTTCTGTTGCTAGTACCACCTCTTCTCCTTCCCTACTTCTATTTACCTTTCTCTTCTCTACTGGAATTTTATTTATTTATTGTTGTTTTCAAGACATATATAAAGGTGGAATTCACTGTGTTGTAACCTGCTCATGTACATAGCATCATTTGTCAAATTCATTTCACATCCCCTTCCCTTTCCCATCCCTCTTCTCTCCCTCTCAGTCTCCTCCTATTCCAGTGATCTTCCGTCTGTCCTCAGGAGATCTGAATTCTCACACTTTTTTTCTTCTTGCTTTGCTCTAGCTTCCACATATGAGAGACAACATGGAACCCTTGATTTTCTGAGTCTGGCTTATTTCACTCAGCATGATGTTCTCCAGTCCATCCATTTAACAAGAAGAGTGACATAATTTCATTCTTCTTTATGGTTGAGTAAATCTCCATTGTGTGTATACACCATATCTTCTTAATCCATTCATTTATTGACAGGCACCTTGGCTGGTTTCATAACCTGGCTGAAGTGAATTGTGCAGCTATAAACATTGATGTGGCTGTATCATATAGTACATCAATTTTTGTTCTTTTGGATAAATACCAAGGAGTAGGATAGCTGTCTTATATGGTGTTTCCATTCTTAGTCTTTGGAGGAATCTCCCTACTACATTCCAATGGTTGAGTTTGTAGCACTTTTTAAATTTGTGTTTTGATAATTATTTTGTGCTTGTTTTTACACCCCCTTAGTATGTGTTGTTAATACTAAAGAAATGATTATGCTAATGTCACTGGATATTAAACTTAAACAGAATCATGGAGCTGGTCATTAGGTCAGTTATTCAACTTGGACAGATGAAAATATATCTATTCTAGAATTTTTTTATATGTGTTCCAGATAGTTCATTTCTTAAATTTTTGTAATTTTTATAGTGTCTATTTCTTTTGCAAAATCTATTTCATTTATCTTAATGTGCAAGTCCTGCTTTATCACCTGCTTCCTCAAAAATTTAAGATATTATCTAAAACCCAGAGACTCAGGTCAAAATAGCATTCAGGGACTCTCTGATAAGTGAATGATGATGCATAATGCCGGGTGGAAGGGAGGCAAGAATGGAGGAAGGATACATAGTATAGACGGAAGGGAGGGGTAGGATGAGGGTTGGGGGGTAAGAATAATAACAGAATGTGACAGACGTCATTGCCCTGTGTACATGTATGAATGCATAGATGGTGTGACTCTACTTTGTGTACCACCAGAGAAACAATAGCTGTACTCCATTTGTGTTCAATGAATCAAAATTAAATAAAAAAATAGCATTCAGGGAACAATTTAACTTGCTTTTGCAGTCAGCTATATTGTTCTTGGTCATAGCCATGACTCAGTTCCCATCTTTGTGTGCCCTCTTATACTTTTTCCATTTTGAAGTAGTATGTCATTGATAGATTCTCACTCCTTTTTTCCCAAGAGTGAGTACTTCTACTTTGTCCAAAATGTTGCCCATTTTAACTCACCTGTTTTTATCACAAATAACTTCCCCATGGATCTTTTCTTTACATATGTATATCTTCATCTGCACATACAAACATATACATACGTATTTTCTGTTCTGCAGAGGAGTGTATATTCTACCTTCTGAGGGTAGAATTCATGCCTTATTTTTCTGTTTTTCCCATCACCTAAAAGAGGAACCTGAACACACAATTCTACCTTTGTGTGAACGTAACGAAGTATATATTTGGGATCTTTTCCCAAGTTCAAACTATCCTAATTTCTTCCTTACAATGAAGAGTAAGAACAAGGGACAGAGTCCTAGTCATTTTAATCTGTTTCCTCCATGCAAATTTTCAAACTAAGAAAAAAATAATAATTCACAAATTGCATGTTACATTCTCTTTTCATCTTTTATTAATTTTCATGTTTTATAATAATCAGTAAATGTGATCAATTACATATTTTACCTATATTCCTTAAGGTACAGTCTTAATTTTAAAAAAATCTTTTATCCTGTTTTTTCAAGTAGCAGAAGCAGACCCTCTTTTTTTCTGTATGGCCGGAACTTTGAGACTTGTGATGTGTCAAGTGATAATTACAACAAAACATTCTTAGACAAATTTTATTTAATGATGCATGAATTCTCTTTTGACACTATACATTATCTTATGAGAATTTAGGAAACATGACAAACCTTAATTTATCCCATTCTTCCACTCTGATTTTCTTGTCTTGAAAATGAAGAGATAGGGTACATAATTTCTTAGGCATCTTTTCTCTCTGAGACTCAAAATAGTCTGGTTTTGTTTTTAAGTAATTGCATTGCTGATTTGTGTTCAAATCGTCCTCTGTAGAAACTCAGTAACATCTGTGTTGAACAGATTATAGCTTGTAATTTTCCTCTTCAAATTTGTCAATAATATTTTCCTTTTTTTTTATTCTAGGTGCATAAAGTTGCTCTAATTCAATCCTTGGTTTTTGACATTTTATCATCATTGGACAATACATGGTTACTTTTAATTTAATTCTTTTAGAACCTGATAACTTGCACCTACCTGTGTAATATTCCTCTGCTCCACCTTCCTATGTCTCACACCCATTCTACCATCTTGAATTTTATGTTTATCAATCCACTAGTTTTTTTAATGATTTCCCTGGATATATATTTGTGTCTTTAAATTATGTTGTGTGTTTTCTGTTTTTAAACTTTATTAAAAATATTCTACACTGTAATCTTCAGAGACTTTCTTTTTTCCACACAGTATTTTGTTATTCATATTTGTTCATGCTGTTCCATATAACCATAGTCATTATAACTTAGCACTTTACTGTGAGAATATTAAATGATCTATTTATTCATTCTCTTGTTCATAGCATGTGATTTGTTTTAAGCCTTATGAATAGTGCTATTTTGAACATTTTTGTGTGTTCGCCAATATTTATGTTATAAACTATATTGTCCTTGAAAATATTAAAATATTTCTTTTATCTGGTCATGTGTTTTCATGCATCAAATTTATTTTGGTTTTGTTCAGAGAAGTGAATTTCTTAGAAAAGGTAATTATTATTAATGAAACATTCAAATACATGACTTTTTTCTAAATTAGATTTGTTTGAGATTTTTATCCTTCATGCTTCAAGGGAAACATAAAGATGTTTTTATCACTTAGCATCTTTTTCCTTCCAAAGCTTTATTAATGCTTCAAACAAGATTTTGTTTCCTTTTATTAGAAAATACTTGTAAGTTCATTAAGGTATAATCACTTTTCAGATATTCCCAGAATCTTTGCCAAGACATCATTGTTCTTTCATGACTCATTTGACAATCATCTAATTTAAGAAAATGATGTTTAAGATGTTCATATCTAAGAGGTGCTCCTTTTTTGTATCATTGTAGAACTAAGCACCTTTTCCTTTTTTCTTTTTTTACAACATAATAATATTTAACTAAAATTAAGTTGTGTACCAAAATGTAATAATCTGATACAACTCAACTAATGGAATGATGCAGGAAATAATTTAAAATGAGTTGCAAAGAGAAAAAAAGAGCAATTTAAAATAAAGAATTAAGACTAGCATATTCATCAATTATCATTTGGGCACAGTGGAAGAACTGGCCTGAGGGCTATTCCATTTAAAATGTTCCATTGGTACTATTGGATCCCTGAAGCAAAACGTAATAAGGGGTTGGTGTCCCAATTAAAGTATTGGAAATGTCAGCAAGCTGAAGGGAATGGCTTCATACGTTTTGAAAGACAAGTATGCTGGTCAGGCAGTTCTGGCATGAATTACTTCAAAATATTCAAGATTAATCTGACTGGTTTTTCTCTTAATTTCTAACTTTTGCTTTCTTTTAATTTCCCTAGAGGGATTTACTTGTCCAGTGCCAAAATACACTTATTATGAATTGACAATGGACCAGATTATGATGAAATTGTACAGAAACTGAAGTATCTAAAAATCCTAAGATAGATCTGGCTTGTGAGCCTTTAGCAATTTAAACACTAATAGTACTATAAAGAGAGGTAAAATCAGCATGGCTTCATGATTTGAAAATCCGTCTTCTTCCTGAAAGAACATGACTTGATGAATGTTAACATTTCCCATATTTGAACTTAGATGTAGTGCTTCTATAATCAAATGAACTACTAGTTTCTAAGCTGTACCTTTATGAAAAAATTAACTAACATTAAAATAATAGCTTTTAAAATATGTTCAAGAAATTCATCTTGAAATTCACAAGATTTTGTGAATGTATGTAAGTATTTGGGAAGTAAGACCCCTAATTAATCACAAGGACATCTCTCAGTACAGTACTTACCAGGTCTATTATGTCAGGTAAGTTATTTAACCTCTTTGTACCTAAGTTCTCTTGTCTTGTACATTAATAATATCTACATGGACTTCATAGAATTTTTGTAAGTTTTTAATGAGTTATTCTATCTCAAAAATTTAAAATACTATCATATAAAGATGAATTACTGCTTATTATTTTATGCATCATCATTGTTAATGTATGAATTTGATTATTAATAATCATTAATTCAAGCTCTTATTTAAAGTAGTTATCATCCACTTCTTTTATAAAACTGTAAATATTGAAGAAAAACCCTTAAGGGGTAAAAACAACTAACTCAAATAAAAAATATGGTCTGTCATATTTCACATAAATTGAGAGTAGAAACCTTTTAAAGTAAATGAAGAACTAGATCTTCTATTATACCTTCAATTTCCTTTCTTTCTGAAATTAGCAGAGAAATTATACTAAGTAAAGCAAACAGGAAGAAGGTTAAATCATCTTTTGGGCAGAGAGTATTACTAGTGACTTAAAAACTCAACAAAAATTAAGCAAATAAGTAACAGGTATTATCAATTCAAATACAAAATAAACAAACATCTTACCTCTTTTAAATTGGAATACATATTTAGAAAACACAAAACTAAATTATTTATTCACAAAATGAATCAAACTTAATGTTCTTAAAAATAAACCTAAGGAAAAATTTACGTATCTACTTCTACTTATCCTCTGTTTATCATCTATCATAAACATGTAGATATACATAAGATTAAATAAATTAATGACAATTTGAATACATAAAAACCTGTTAAATTTGGAATAAGAAAATTTTAAAAAATGTTCAAGATGTCAGTTCTTCTGAGAGGTGTATATATTTGTATATGTTTGTGTTTGTGTTTGTGTGTGTGTTTATAAATAATCCTAAATTAAAAATCCGGAAATTATTTTTGAAACTGCAGTAAATGATGTTTCAAGAAGTAATTGCGGCTGGGTGCAGTGGCATACGCCTGTAATGCCAGTACTTGGGAGGCTGAGGCAAGAGGATCTCGAGTTCAAAGCCAGCCTCAGCAACTTAGCGAGGCCCTAAGCAACTCTATGAGACCCTGTCTCTAAATAAAATACAAAATAGGAATGTGGCTCAGTGGTCGGGTGCCCCTGGGTTCAATCCCCAGTACCAAAAAAAAAAAAAGAAGTAATTGCAAGAATAAATATATGTGACTCTATTGAAAGCATGCATATAATAAGATGAACTTTCACTTCAATATAGTATTGTTTTTCAGTATGACATAATAAAGCATATAATAAACTAAAAAATTGCATAACTACATTTTTATAGTGTAAAATAAAATGGATAAACATTAAGGTGATTTAAGTCAACATGTCTCAAAAAGGAAAGAGTTCATGAAAATGAACTTTGGGATTGTTTTAAAGACAGTACTACTTTGAGCCATACTTTGAGTACCTTCTCCTACTCAAACTCTAAATCCGTGATACCTAAAGATAAGTTATAAAAAGTGATTAGCCAGCTATGTTAAAGAAAGATGAGCCACACAGAAGCCCTTAGGCTACAGACTTCTGGATCTTGAAGTAGTCAGAAATGCATGATGAGGCAATTGGATTATATAAACTTCAGAATCATTCGTTGTCAGGTGGTGGAATGAAATAAGACTCATGGCTTGAACCTAGAGACTGGTGTAGCACCATGTCACACATGGTGTGTTTTAGATGTGTCTTACACATGTAAAATGGGGCATAAATAGGAAAGCTGCTAATTTGACCTGCTGCTTATAGGAAATGAGGAAATAGAGGTCCAAGCTTACAATTAGATGCTGAGATAAATCATCGAATGGTGTTTGTATTTTCCAATATTTCTCTAGATTTACCCAATTTTACCTAAATATTTCCCACTATTTCCACAGGGCAAGAACACCAAATTGCTAACACGAGAAAGAGTTTTGCATTCTGAATTTGGGAATTCATTGTGTAACTGCTATACAATAGGTAATACACATTTTTTTAAGTAATAGAGTAAGGAAGACTTCTTAAAATTTTCCCACAAACAATAATTTCATAACAGGAAGACAGCTAATTCTAGAAAAGCTAATATATCAATAATGAGCATATCAAATCAAAACACTTTGATAGCCTGAGAAAGAACTAAAAATATGTTTATGACCCCAAAATGATAAATAAAAGAGTATTACCTATAAGATGAAAGAGACTTATGAAACTTAAGTAAATGACGTAAAACAAGAAGAGATAGAAAAAAAATAAGCAATTATGAAAGTTTTATATTGTGACATTCCATGGTTACTAAACACCGGAATTCCCTCAACATAAAAATAAAGCAAATGATACAAAAAGGATAGTTAAAAGAATACTAGCTGAGTTGCTTTGTTTTATTTCAGATTTGAGAAAGTTCTAAGCCATTTAAATAAGTTTAGAATCCACTAGGCACAGTGCTGTAAAATACAATTAAAAATCATGAGATCTTTGGGGCTGGGGATATAGCTCAGTTGGTAGAGTGCTTGCCTTGCAAGAACAAGGCCCTGAGTTCAATCCCCAGCACCACACACACACACACACAAAATCACGAGATCTTTGAAGTTCTGAAAAATTAAAATTTCCTGTGCACAAATGATAATGATATTGAAACAGATTTTTCTAAAGTTAATAGATGTCAGAGTGTAACCTAAAATAATTTAACAGAACTCCTGGAAAACTACCCACATATAGTCTACTCTCTATTATTATATCATTTAAGAGTAATAGTAAAACAAGGTGTAGTAATAGTAAAATAAAGGTATTTTCAGACCAGCCCTAAAATAATAAAACAACACAACTCTTTTTCTGAAAGATAAATTTGAAAATATAGTGTAGCAAGGAGAATATTGAAGCCATAAAAATATGATAGTCAAGAAATAGGGGTCTGTTTAAACATTGATAAGATGTATTGGTAAATTTAATTACCATCTGAAAAAATATTAACTAATGCTTAGCTTTAAAAGATAAAATTAAAGTTCGAGAGTAAGTAATAATGTGTATCTTCAGTAGGTGGGTACAGTTTTCTGAATCTTTGTTCAAGTGACAAACAGAAACACTGGGTGATCAAGAAACAGCAAGAAAGAGTAATCAAAGTGAGGAAAGTATAAAAGGAAACAAAATCAGATTATGAAAAGTTTTTCAAATCATAATAAATGTAGTCAGATTAAATTTAATTAGTATAAATTGTCAGATTGATGTGTCTGTAAGAAATTATGAAGAATTAATAATATACCGAGGTTTAATTCATAATGTTTATCATTATCTAATGACTGCACAAAGAATTGAGGGTGCTCATTAGCAGCCACTATAGAAATCCTGACACTTTATTTTGTAGGTTATATATGTAACATTTTTGGCAAATAAATGTAAAACATTTTAATTTTTAATTTTTTTATTCTTTATTTTTTATTTTTTAAATTTATTTATTTTGATTTATTGTACACAAATGGAGTACAGCTGTTGTTTCTCTGTACACAAAGTAGAGTCACACCATCTGTGCATTCATACATGTACACAGGGCAATGATGTCTGTCTCATTCTGTTATTATTATTACCCCTCCATCCCAACCCCACCCCTCCCTTCCCTCTATGCAATCTATCCTTCCTCCATTCTTGCCTCCCTTCCACCCCACATTATGCATCATCATTCACTTATCAGAGAGACCATTTGGCCTTTGGATTTTTTGGATTGCCTAATCTCACTTAGCATGACAGTCTCCAACATCATTCATTTACCTGCAAATGCCATAATTTTATTCTTCTTTATGGCTGAGTAATATTCCATTGTGTATATATACCACAGTTTCTTTATCCATTCATCTATTGAAGGGCATCTAGGTTGGCTCCACAATCTAGCTATTGTGAATTGAGCAGCTATGCACATTGTTTAGGATCATAGGTGAGGAAGTCCTTTGTGCCTAGAAGTAATTATTACATACATTGTTATACATACAATTATTATATACATTTGAAAATCAATGAAAGTGTGCACACTTTTAAAAAAGACACAATATATGGTGCTATTAATTAACAACTGAAATTTTCCAATGTGACTAATAGGTTTGTTCTAAGTCAACAAAATTTCTAGTAACTAAAGTAATAAGCTTTCATATCTGGAAAACATGGATGGTTCTAACAGTGAAATCTTAAATATAAACTCTCATAATTTTTAAAAAACATGTGGGCAAGACAGAAATATACACTGAAATTCAAGGTCTATGTATGCTCTAACTTGCTACTTCAAAACAAATGGGTAACCATTACTTTCATCAATGAGAAAAGTCGCATGCCTAGGTTACTTCTGATATTCGGGGAGTGACCAAATTTGTACTTTTTAGCCTGAACCATCTTTGTTGACCTACAAATGAAATAAAGTATATATTTAATTTCTAAAAATATTATTGATATCATGAGAATTTCATAGTATAAAGTCCAATGGCGAGTAGAGGAATAGGCATTTGAGAAGTATAGACTGAGAATATCTTTCAACTCTGCTTCCTAAGTTAAATACCCCTAAAGGAGGATTGCTTTATATTTGTTGGTGGTATGGTAGGGTAACTCAGTGCACTGAATTTTTATGCAGTTAAAATATGTTGTTCCTAGTTTAACATGTTTATTGAGTCAGTAACTTTAAAACAAAAAAATATATAGTTTAATATATTAACCCAATCATTTGAAGTTCATATTAAGATAATTTATAAATGACATAATGAAGAGAACAAATATGAATTTCAAGACCCTGATACTGAAAGCCTAACATGTACACAATGTTTAAACACTAGAATGCCAAATCAGTTTAATATATGAAAAACCTGTACTTTTATTACTACTTTATGAGAATGATAATGTCCTTTCAAGAAAAAAGAAAAACTTCATTCCTTACACATACTGGCAGCTTTCCATGTTTTAACAAAGGATCTTTTGAGATATTTTTTCTTTGCCAAAAAGCAAATATGTTGATATAATTTGGAAGTACAATAAAATATAAGAAATTCATCCAAGAGAAGTGTGAATACAATCAAGAAAAGGTTGACTTTATGTAGAACAAACTGATGTTATAAACAAAACTTACATGGCTGTTAGAAATATTTGGACTTCTATTCTAATATCAGTCTAATCGAGGAAAAAGAAAGATCCAGTATTATTTCCAACCTTGTATTATTTCAACTTTAAGATTTCTCAGAAATCACATCGGAACTCTGTTTTTAGTAACCATAGAGGAAACAACAATCAGAAATTCCTGAAACCAAAATTCCAATTGAACATAAACTATATGCCCAAAATTTATATAAAGATCTAAAAATATTTAGAGGGGCAGTAAACATATGGTGAGGACATGTGCAAGCAAATAGAATCATAGTAAAAACTTTCAATAATTATAGTTTACCAATAAATAATGCATTTAAACATGATTGCATTATTATGAAAAAGCACCATCGAAATCACTGAAAAGGATTAAAATGCTTCTGTCTTTTATGCAATCTTTGCAAAATCATCTTTTTCATGTGTGCAACTCATTGTTGAAACTTTTACTATTGATAACTAAAATTTTCAAAAGGCAATTGTTTATCAGGTCAAGAAATATTTAAAACATTAAAAATTTTCAACTTATTTTTGCTTTTCAGTACCTTTGATATTTAACTTTTGTAAATAATAATCATTAATTTTGATTCGCACAGAATGCATTGAAAGGAAAACAGGTAAATTCCATTCTATTCTTAGCAAAATTAAGAAGCTCCAGTTTGCTTTAGTGATCTGTCATTTATATTTGGGATTCTTAATTTTCATTTGCAGATGCACTTTGACAAAATTAACATAATAAATATATTTGTATTAATTCATAAAATGATTTTGAATGTTTATAAAATCATCTCTTTCACAGTACTTTAAAAGAGAACACATATTCTGTTGTGAAATTTGTTTCATGTTTTACATATTTTAGACTTTGACTTTTTAAGCAGAACTGAATCTAGTCAAAAAGTTAAAATTTTTATTTCAAACTTTTATGTCCCTGCACTAAAAAATGATCTAGTAGGGCAAACAATCACCTCTCAGATGATTTGTCAGTTACAATCTAATTGATAAATTAATATAACCTTTTACTCAGTATATTATCTTCCTGGAAAGTCTACACTTTGCTTATAACAATTCTACTTAATTTTATATTCCCTGCAATTTTTTTTTAGAAATGCTGTTGGATGTACATAAGATATAAGAGAGGCAAAGAAATCTTACCTGCAACTAGGCTATAGAGAATCTTCTCATGTTGTATGTATTAGTAGTGGACTTATATGTTCTTGCCTCCCTTATATGTGTAAATTTACCAGATTTTAAATATTTTTCATTCTTAAAAGTTCCATAAAGAAAATTCAGTCTTTTATTATTTGTCCAGATTAATTAATCTTTAAAAAATCACATAATTATACTGCAAAATCTTTGTCTTATGTAAGGTGTCATTTTAAGAAAGATTGTTTAGCACGCGCCTGGCCATGTAATAATATACTATAATTACATAGATTGTTATTTAAAATTGTTCAAAAAAGTTTTTCACATGTCTTAAAATCTGGCAGCATTAAAATATTATAATATATTCAAATCTACTACATAGCTTTGCTGGTCTGTGAGAATATACAGAAATGCTTGATGAAAATGCTCACTATATATAGCATAGTTCTCTTCCATAGCTGGGAGAGAAGAATGAATTTAAAGATGATGTCTTTTCCACATTATATGTGATTTTATTATGTTGCTTTTATTTATTAAAAATTAAGATGAAATCAGAATTTTATAATAGAAGTAACAATAAAATTATTCCCAGTCATGCAAGACTTATTAAAATCCTTAGCAAAATGCGTAGTCATTTGGATTAACAGAGCATTGACTCTTAACATTTCTAGAGTCAGGTTACTTTTATCTCATGTCTAGGATAATATAATTCATCTAAGAGGAAATCATTAGCATAATAAATTTTGTTATTTCACTACTGTATACATCTTTCAAAAGAACATCCCAGGCATTTTGAATGGCTCTAAATACAACCACCCCATAGTCCACATAACATACTGTGACATTAAGGCCTGCCATGCCCTGACTTAAAAGTCCATTTCTTACCTTAATTATAAATGTTTCTCGAAAAAAAAAATACTGTTTTCAT
Organism: Glaucomys volans; assembly: GCA_020662805.1. NCBI lineage: Eukaryota > Metazoa > Chordata > Mammalia > Rodentia > Sciuridae > Glaucomys > Glaucomys volans. The sequence goes on along the minus strand of JAJEJO010002381.1, from coordinate 322,564 downwards.
CCTACAAAATATTCATGTTTCCTTGTATTTGTTTGGCACGTTCTTCTGTCCTCCATTGTTTAGGGAGGTGGGATACTGGGTATTGAACCTGGAATTTGAAACACTGAGTTACATTCTTAGCCATTTTGTATTTTTAATTTTTGAGACAGAGACCCTCTAAGTTGACCAGTCTGACCTCAACCTTGCTGTGTTCTTGCCTCAATCTCCTGAATCTCTGGAATTGCAGGAGTGCACCACTGCACCCAACTTAAGAGGCTATTTCTAAAAAGTTTGTGTTCATATATTTTTTCAATCTAAGTCCGATTCATTTTTCAAGGCTTTACTACCAGTGTCTCTGTGAAGTTCCCCTAATGCCTCTAGATGTCATTTTCCTTTCTTGGCCCATTTTATTTTACTATGCTATATAAAACATTTACTAGAATATGTCTGAAAACACAGGTACTTCCATGTATGTCTTTCTCCTAATATATTTAAGAATTTGGAGGACAAAACCCTTAGGAATTGTCCTATATACCAACTAAATATTTATGAAAGGAAGGTAAAGAACAGACAAACTTTAAGCAATCATGTTATCTCTTAAACATGCTTTAAAAGTGTTTACAACTTTCTGTGGCACATAGTCAACACTGGATAAATTCTAGCTGTTTTATTACATTGCAACTAAAATGAATTTAGACACATTTTGGTAACATGATCCTATGGTTGTATTTCCTCAAGTTTTTAATTCAAGGCTATATCTGTAAAAGGGAATGAGTTTCAAATGCTCTTTCAGTTAAATCGCTGCCTAGAGATAAGGTGGAAATACTCAAATGATAAGGCTTCGTAAGTTTTTTTTTTTCAAGTTTATCTTGGTATGTGGATGGAAGAAAAAATTACCAAAATAGTGACATTTCACATTTATGGTCAGGAATTGACCCTCACTTGTAAGTGGTCCTTAAAATGCTGCTACCCTACAGCAGCATTGCATCATCATATAGAGGGAGTAGGGTCTATATAGCCTAGAAAGAGAAGATGCAGGAGATTTTCCACACAGTTGTTGCCTTTAGTCAATGGACACCACGCAAAAGAAGCACTTGATATTAATTCTTTGGAGGTTAATTTTTTTGCTGTGACTGTTGAACTTTTCCTTATGACACTATGACACCAGGATTTTATTTCCAACATTCTCCCCCTGAATTATGCCAAGTATCAAAAATATAGAGGTAGGTGATTGCAGTAATATTTCAGTGTATTAGAAATGATAAATTTTCCAAACCTTTGAGAAAACACCTTTAAGTTATCTGTAAATTTTGGAACAAAAATATCATTGAAGCTAAAAAATGTTTTTTCTAGGTTAAAATGAAACAAACAGTATTATTTACAAGTGATCCCAAGTTGGTCTTCTGATATGCTCCACATTCATGAAAATAATACTATCCCAACTGATTATTATATGCTGTGACTATTTGTCACAGATATTCCTAAGGTTATTACATACAACTACTGTTATGTTATAAACAACTTTTACATCAAACCATAATAGTATTGCACCCAAAATACTAGATTAGCAAACTTTTTATTGCATACAAGAATATGCAATTTAATTCTCTAACTTTAACTGACTTAGAATAGTCCCCTTGGAAAACCTTTAATGGATATTACTCTGGAGAGAAAACAGAAAAAAAGAAAGATATATATTGGGCACAGAAGAAAGTGTGCTATTCACAGGGTTCTTTTGGTAAAGATTCCAAGAAATGGCTTAAAGCCATTTCCGGAGATGTTCTCAGATGAAACATCTTCTTTATAGGCATGACTGTGCATAGAGTTACACCAGCTGTAGAAATTTCACACCATCTGATTGAACATAGCCTTATCCCTCAGAGTGTAAATAAACTGATTCAAGATTACTAGCAAATCTGGACCATCCAGATGGCCCCAGCAGACATTTAATTGATCAGACAAGGAAACAACTATTATTTAGAGTATTTTAATTGTATTTTATGCCATATTTTATGTGTATATTTATTGAATAGCAGGCATTGCTAGAAGTGAATTCGTGAAATGCCATGTTTTCCCTCCTCTCCTGTCTTTGAAACATACCATAGTAGATCCTTGTTTTCTGCTTGGATATTTCTGGCAGATGCTGTGACATTGTATACATTTCAGATATTGAGAATTTAACTTTTAGGTATTAAAAGTTTAGTCTTACTTAAATTAAAATCTGAATATTTAATTCAGCTCAATGCCTTCCCACTCACCCCATCTTTGAAACTGACTCAAGTTCAGAAACACACATTAAGGAGCACATAGTTACTTCTGTCTTCTCTTTCCAACTCTTTTCTTTTATTGATTGTCATACTTTTCCTATGGTCCATAGGGAAGAGACTCCTTAAAGGTAAAAGTAAGAGTTTAAGTAATTAATTTATATCATCTCGCCTTGGTGCCCCAGTAGTGATGGAAGTTAAAATATATCTTTGGCCTAATTGACTGCTATGTGGGTAGTACTTCAACTCTACACTGGAGAACTTCTACTACAAAATTTTGTGATGAAGTCAACATACCTACATTTTATATTGTCAGAGTAAACTACCAGATAATTCACATGATTTTTCCCCCAGTGTCCTCTTGGGCCAAGAGATAATGTATGTGTCCCTGTGTGCCTCAATCTCTTTAATAGCATTTCTTTCTTCTTCTAATCCACTTTTCTTCTTTCTCCTCAGCTGCATATTTACAGAATCGTCCATCTCACAGTCACCCTTATCTGCCAAACACTAGAATCTCTACATCATGGTCTCGGATAATTTATTTGATTACTTTGAAGAAATTGAAGGTGCAGGCAAAGAATACGTATCTGTCTAACAATTCTTTCCAATACATACAATGTACCTTCCTTTCTAGGTACTTTTTAAATAGATGATGGGAAAAAAGATTGAAGAACAAACCTTGGGCCAAAAGCTAAGCAATATCTGAATAGATTATCAAACACTTTTTTAGGCATATTGGGACATTTATCACCAACTGTTCAAAGTTTTGGACTCCAAATCAAATTGCGAAAACACAGGAATTATCTTTAAGTATTTTGTCCCATTTATTTCATTTGTATACTGTCTACATTGCAAATGTATTTTCTAAATTGACGTAAAATAACTGTACATGTTTAAGGGGTAATTGTTTTTTGATATATATATATTTTGTAAAGATTAAATTAGGGTAATCAAGATATCCATCACCTCAAACATTTATCATTTTTTTGTGTTAAAAGCATTCAAAATCCTCTCTTCTATTTAGAAATAAACATTATTAGCTACAGTCACCACACTGTATAAAAAACAGAATTTATTCTTACTATATAATTGTATTTAAATGTACTAGCTTTGTCTGCTTATTTTTTGTTTGGTATCATGTAATTCTTTATGAAGGTATTTAAGCATTGCACTGAATTACCTTCTTGTTCCTTAGAACAAAAATTAGTCACTTATTGGAGCTGAATTATTAACATACCTTTCTTCTTAGTCAGAATCATAATCAGGTGAAGTTGCTGAACCTGATTCAGGAGCACACACACAGTTATCTTAGTTTGATAAGAAATATTAAAAACTAACTCAATGACAGAAGCTATGTATTATAGCAAAATATACTATAAAAAGAAAAGGAGAGAGTTCTTATATAAGATTTCTATAGAATGTAGAGGAACAGATGTATTCTAGTTTTTTTGTCTGTATGAGTCAAAATGTGTTTTGAAAAATATCCACATAAAAAGTTGGTAGGTTTCAACTGAATCTCAATTGTGAAGGGAGTTTTTCCATAGGGCTCTGAGCACAGAAAGAAACTGAAAAGTCAAGTAACAAGAATTCAAATATCAAAGTTCAAAGGTTTGGCCAAAAATAAGAAATACTGATAATGAAACTAATTAAATTATCAAATGCTGAGTGCAGGTGATTGGATGACATCTCCTATGTTCACATGTGTATTTCAATTATTTTACATATGCCAACTATTTCATGGATAAATACTGAATTCTGAATAAACCATTCAAAGAAGTTTTTGGACTTTGGCCTAATACAAAAATACTCTAAATAATCAATAAAAAGATAATAGTATATGATCATACATAAACAATTCTTTAAGGCTGAAATTATTTTACTGCATATTTTGTAATATATGTTTGATCTAATAATTTTAATGAAACATGTGAATATTAAATATTAAACAAAATTACTTTAAAAACTAATTTATATCATGACCAAGTCATATTATTCAATAAATGCATTTAACTCTAACTGGCTTATAATTAGAATGTGGTCATTGTACTTTGAAAGGTCAAATAATAGACTCACATGTAGACTTAGTATCCCTAGGAGACATTTGCTTGTGATAAGAAAAACCTGGAAAATTATAAAACAGTTTCAAAGTAGGAAAATACTTTTAAAACATGAATTCACAGGCTGGGATTGTGGCTCAGTGGTAGAGCTCTTGCCTAGCATGTGTGAGGCACTGGATTCAATTCTCAGCTCCACATATAAATAAATTTAAAAAAGGTCCACTGACCTCTAAAAATATTTTAAAAATGATAAATTCACTGATGAGCAGAAATTGATTTTAAGAATACATCCTAAATGAAGAAATATTATGAGAAATAATCATAGTCATTTCAAAATACCTACATTTTTACGATACCACAAATATCTGATTTTTTTATAGAATAGCACTTTATTTATTAAGTAAAAAATCCATTGTTTTATATTCAAGTACTGGGGAATTCAAGATGGAGAAACTTAAGGTCACTGCTCTTTAATGAAATAATTTTCAAATAAAGAAAATAAAATGTATGGTACCTGATAAGGCAATGATGGTAATCTAGTTTGGAGACAGAAAATACCATAAGAAACATGGTTCCTTCACAGCACAATCATTCCTTGAAATCTGTAGCAGGGAAGTAGAGAATTGTTTTTTAATCCCGGTTGATACCAAAATTTCCTTTTATAAAATGGATTAGTATTTGTACATGTACTGGTTTAGATATAAGGTGTCCCCTAGAAGCTCACATGTGAGACAATGCAAGAATTTTCAGAGGTGAAATGATTAAATTATGAGAGGTATAACCTAATCTCTGGATTAATCCACTGATCTGTATTAACTTGGCAGCAACTGTAGGCCAGTAGGGTCTGAATGGGGGAAGAAGGTCACTGGGGCTGTGCCTTGGGGTTTATATTTTGTCCCCAGTGAATGAAGCAAGCATTCTACTTCCTGTTGGTCCTATCCTGAGTCAATTTTCCTCCATCACACCCTTCTACCATGATGTTCTGCCTTACATTGAGCCCAGAACAATGGAGTCAACCATCTATGGACTGAACCCTGAAACTGAGAGCCCCAAATACATTTTCCCTCCCCTATGTTGTTCCTGTCACAGCAACAAAACCAAAAACAAAAACACTTGACTAAACAGCAAATAACCTACACGTATCCTCTCTCCCACCCATCTATTGTAAAACATCTCTTGGTTACATATAATACCTAATACAATGTAAATGGTATGCAAATACTTGTTATCATATTGTTTTAGGAAAACAACAAGGAAAAATGTCTGTACAGGTTCTGTACAGAAGTTTTTTTAAAAACATATTTCAATTTTTTGTTGTTTGGATCCACAGTTGGTTTACTCCATGAATGCAGAAACCATGGATATATGAGGGCAACTCTGCTTTATATAATGGTTTTTGTCATATAAAATGACTGGCTGCATTGCATAACTTTAAGATCAGGAACTCTATGACTTTGTGGTCTTGGACAGATAACATTTCTTCCTTTCTCTTGATTTTTTCCTTAACCATAAAACAGTAGTTCCTAATACACAGATTTGTTGTGAGAATTAAATTGTATCTGAACTTTGGGCAATTCTAGGCACACAATAACTCAATTAATTTTAGTAATGTAATGTAAACAAATTTATTTGAAAATTGTATTACTATGCCTGAAATAGTAATTCAGCTCACACCTGAAAACACTGCTTAAACTTAAGCAACTTACAGCTGGTAAAGTTCACTACACATGTCTATATCTGTCCCTATCTGGCACTCCAAGAATTTCTGAGGAATGTATGTATCTTTTGTTACATCTTTGTCCATTTTTTCCTCACCACTTATAATTTCACCTTCCAGATGCTTCTTACTCCAAAAACACAATTAACAAAGAAAAGAGCAAAGAAGTTACATTGACCTGGTTGATCTTAAGTGTAAAACCCCAACTGGAATTCTAGTCCCTGTTGATAAAGCAAGCCCAACTTTACCTACACCAAAGGAGGAAAATTATGAAACTACTATTAAATTGAGCTATGGTAATGATCAGAATTCAAGTAGGGTACAAAAAGCACCCTTTTTTGTTAGAATGTTAGAGATTAATTGCATTTATCTGCATATGACAGAAAATCCAGCTGAATTTAGGAGGATTATTTTCTAATAAGAAAAGATGCTCATAAGCTGGCTTTGGTTCACTAGTTTGAGCAAACTAGGGCTAAAGGTCTCCCTTCTTCATCCTGCCAGATCAGTATTGAGGCTCCAACTATTGCAACACTGTTTACAAAGCAGGTAAGAAAAAGGGAAAGGAAATATTGGCACCTTTATTAGAGCAAATTTTCACTCATATACCCAGTGTGTTTCCACTTTCTCTTCATGATTCAGAACTGTGTCACGTGAGCACCTTTACTGAGTGATTCTATAAGGACAAAGTTACAGCATTTAGCTTCCGTGGCAGAGTGAACCAAGGGGTAAGATGATTAGAATGAATCCTGAGTGAACTATAGATTATCTGTCACTGAGTTAGGCATCACTGTAAGTTAGAGACAGGAAAAGGAAACTATGTGGAAACAAAGGCACAGAAAGTTTGTAGGGGGTGAATAATCTGGTTGAAAACAGAAGACAATGCTCCCTAAGAGTCAAACAAAGGATCTGGGAAACAATTATTTAAGAACATGGAAAAAAGTTTCAAGAGAAATGTAGACAGAGGGTTGTGGCTCAGTGATAGAGTGCTTGCCTAGCATGTGTGAGGCCCTAGGTTCAATTCTCAGCACCACATATAAATTAATAAAGGTCCATCAACAACTAAAAATAAAAAATAAAGAAATAAAAAATAAATAAAAAATTAAAAACAAAAAAATAACTTAGAAATTAAGAGATGATGATTGGGAAAGGGAGAGTGCAGGAAGAAGAGAAAGAATGGTTGAAGATAGTCTTTGAGAATAACTTTATTGAGGAGATGTAGAAGGTAATGAGACAAAGGCAAATTGTGCCCAGAGAAGTAAGAGCAAGACCAAAAAAGAATAACGTCACAGAAGCTCCTGTGGAAGAAGAATGGCAGGATCACTGCTCAGGAGAATGATGAGCAAAAGCCATTGCTTTTATAAATTGGTAGCCATGGCTGGAGATCAATTCTAGTAGACACTCTGGGAAATATGATTTGTCACTGGCAATGTTGATTAACAGATGAAAGAGAAAAGAAGCTGGAAAAAATGCATATTTTAAAGAAGTTTTATTATGAAGGAGCAAACAATCAAAGGAGGATGGTAAAAATGAAAACAAGCATGAGGAAAGTTAGTTTTTGTTGTTGCTTTTGTTCATTATTGTTGGTGATGAGGAGGAAATTTAAGTAAATTTGTGAGAAAAATATTGGTGGAAAGTTAGAGATTACAAAGGAAAGAAGGAAGAATGATATTTAGTTGATGTTTTGGTTTAGATAATTTAGTAATGTAAGTATGATATATATACTGATACACCTTATTAAATTTAAATTTATTTTTAATTGTTACATAAAACCATAAAATTATACATATTAATGGGGTTCTATGTAAGGTTTTGATGCATGTATACATTGTGTAATCAGATGAAACACATCTATCATCTCAAATATTTGTCACTACTTCATGGCAAAAACATACAAAACCCTTTTTTCTAGCTTTTTGAAATATACAGTATGCAGTTGCTATCTATAGTCATCTTACTATGCAATACACTGCAACTCCTCATTCCTGTCTAACTACAACTTAATATCCATTGATCAGCCTCTCCCGATCCCAACCAACCCCTCATCTCCTGAGAATCTAATCACTGCCATTCTATTCTAAACTTCTATAATTCTTAGATTCTTCAGATGAGTGAGGTCATGAGGTAATTGTTTTTCTGTACTTGACTGATGCACTCAACAGAATGATCTCCAGTTTCTTCCATGTTGTTGAAAATGATAGGATTTCATTCTAATGCTGATAGTCATTTCACATATATTTCTGTTGTATTAGTAAGAGGGAATAACATTAATTAAATTGTTGACTCTTAAATACTGTGGACGTGTTACAAAGGTTATCTCATTTGGCAATTGCAAAATCCTTAATAGTACTTGCCTCAAAATGTTGTCACTAGAATGGAATTACTAAGAGATGTAAAATGTTTAGAAGAGGTCCTAGAATGTAATGAACTCAATTTTATTGTTATAATTAATAGTAATTGTAGAAGCAGTCTTTTACAATGATTTCTTTTGAATAAAGCTAAAGTACACATAATTTAATAAATATAGCTGTAGTATTTCATTCAGGAAAGAACTAAGTTAGAATTCCATTTCAAGTGTGTCTGACTCCAAACCCCAAGGATTTGCAAAAGTGGGAATAAATTGCATTAAATATCTTAAAGGAGAGTGTCAGCAGAATGGGTCACGGTCACACGCCTAAGTTCAGGGACAGGATTCCAAGACATATTACAGAATCTGAATTTGCCAGTAATAATAATAGTAATCCAAGACCCAAAATGCAGATTATCAAAATAAGGTTCTGGTTATCAAAATAGCATACAAGAAGGAAACCAAGTCTCAGTAGTAAAATGGGTAACCTGGGTAAGCCCAACATATAGTCACCAGTAATCCCAAGTATTTTCTAATGTTAGTAGCATGCTTTTTAAATTCCTTCTACTAAATGTTTGACTTGTTCTGGAGACTTGAACTATGCTACACTTGTAATTGGGAGTCAAGTAATTTCAATTTTTGGCAAGAATGGTATAGTAAAGGCTAAGCATCAGATAAAGCATTTAATACTAAAAACTCATTTATTAAACCAAATTAAATAGAACAATTCATGAATTCATTAAATGTATATAAAATTCAACTGGCAGCATGCTGAATTTCTACTTCCTGGATTTGAGGGCATTATCAATAATTTTTCATTAGAAAAGGTAATGGTTATTAATAAAGAAAGAACTCACAATGAAGATGAAGTGGAATTACTATATTTATTCCTGCTTTGGAGACTCTACTGACTTTGAAATATTAATTTAAGTATTCATTTGGCAAACATTTAGGAAAAATACTGTGTAAAAGCAAGTATGTTTAAAAACAAATGAATTATGTTCCTGTGAGGAGATGGAGTGTTCTATAGGGAATAAGACATGTATTGCATGATTTGGAATTACATGTTATAACATAGCACACATTAAAAACAAATTCAGAAAGGGCTTCCACACCAAGGAATTTGTTCCTTCACACTAAACATAATGTTTGTATATAAAATGTATTTGTATGCAATAGAAAAGATTAGAGAAGGCAAATTTAACTTTTATTATAATTTTTAAATTCAGGGACTCTTGTGTAGATGTGTTGAACAAAAATTTGTCAAAATCAATAGTTTTCAATTAAATTGATTCAAATGGAAACATGCTTTCTTCTCCTTTATATACACACATACACATGCACATAAAGGGTTACAGCTATTGATGGTTACTCCTGTTCATTTCATATACGTGCTTGCTTCAAGAAAACTCAAACTTACAACTTATCTGTGAGACAAATGAGGTAAGGCTAATTAAGAACTTCATTAAAGAAGGAGAAAATACTAAAGTATTAATTATGTTTAAAGCCTCAGACAATAAACTTGAATTGTGTACTAAGCAATCTTTTAAGCATGAAGAAGTTACAAGGCATATTTGGATTAAAACACAACCAGTGATTTACCTTCCAATCAAATTTTGCTAATGCACCTTCTAAAAATGATGAGCCAGGATGTTATTACACAAATTTAGCAAACATTGTATTAATGAAACCATGAAAATGTCAATTTGTATGCTATCATATACTTAGGAAGTGGGTAATAGTGCCAATAAGGTCAGAAGTATATTTATAATTAGAGTCCACTCACATCTAGATATTTCTTGGAATGTATGGAAAAATATTAACCAATTTTAGACTTTTGAACATAAGCAGTGTGAAGGTTGAGAGGTAACCACCAATAAAATAATATTAGATTTCATAATTTCCAATCAAGAAAGAAAATGTTTTGGCAGTTCTAATAATTATAAATTGACTAAAAGTCTCAGTAAAGAAAAAGATATGTGGACCTCATCTTTTTTTATAGGTCAACTCTCTACTTTTTACAAGGGTTGTAAGTAAAATTTAAGGTCACGAAATTTAATGATGTGTGCTTTTGCCATTACTATTCAGTTTTATCTAGAAGAACTGAAGTGTTTTAAGGCAAGAAAAGTAATGCAATGTAAAACTATTGGAAAGGAAAAAAAGTAAGGTAATAATATTGTTTATAGAGAAAATACACCAGAATTTCTAGACAGATTAAAGAAAGAATAAGTGAGTTTAGGTTGAAAGCTAAGTGTGAGATCCATAAAAACATCATTTTTATTGTATGAACTAGGACAAACACTAATCATAGCAATCATAGAGAACTTTTGGTGTTAAGTTATCACACATGGCTATAAACTCTACATGGCTTGATTCCTACAGGCCTCACCAACAGCTCTGCGAGGTGAGTGCTTCTGACATCTCACTTCAGAAACAGATCTACTTATATATGAAACATTTGTATATGACTGAATCAATGTGGAGAACAAAGAAAATAGTATTCTCTCACATTATACTAAATAAATGTTTGCAAGGCTGACTCTCTCACCTCCTTCAAGTATTTATTCAAATGCTCTCCTTGTGTTGGTGCCCTGTACTCCTTAACTATTTAAACACTGGAAGTTTCTATCTTGCCGAGGACCTATTATTATTTTCCTCTATAGAACTTTTCACCTCCTTTCGTATGTATGATTGACTTTTTTTTATTTGTTCTAATTAGTTATACATGACAGTAGAATGCACTTTGACACATCATACATAAATGGAGCATAACTTCTCATTCATTTTGTTATACATGATGTAGAATCACACAAGTCATGCGTCATATATGCACCTAGGGTAATGATATCTGATTCATTCTACTGTCCTTCCTCTTCTCCTACCTCCTCCCCTCCCTTTGCTCCCCTCTGCCTAAACCAAAGTAGCTATATTATTCCCCAGCCCCCCCTCCCTTATTGTGAATTAGCATCCATATATCAGAAAAATATTTGGACTGTGTTTTTTTGGGATTGGCTTATTTCTCTTAGCATGATATTTGCCAGCTCCCTCCATTTACTGGCAGATGTCATAATTTATTCTTCAGGCTGAGTAATATTCCATTGTGTATATATACAACATTTTCTTTATCCACTGATCTATTGAAGGACTCCTGAGTTGATTCCATAGTTTAGTTGTTGTGAGTTGAGCTGCTTGATTGACTTATCATTTGTTACTTTTATAGTATTGTTATAAAACCTAACTCCATAAAGACAGAGGTCACTTTCATTTGCTGATGTATCTCAAAAGCCTAGAATAGTGCCTGGCATATAATGGAAGCTGATTGAGTATTTGTTGAATGGCTATATTCTGACTCAGGATGAGTAGCTACAAGGAGCTTGTGAGGCTACAGAGGACTAAAAGATAATTATCATCATGTTGTGTATAAGCTGATTTGTGTTAGTAAGGAAAAAAAAAGCAGCTCAGTCAATGAATACAGACTCATTACAGACTATGTAGATTTTAAATGGACTAGTCATAAAAACCTTTAGTAAACTAATACAATGCTAACTTGTGTTTTATTAAGTTGATTGGGTATGATAAATATAACTTGAATTAATATCACTATTGTGGGTATATATATATATATATATATATTTTTGTGGGCATATTTTTAAATTTATTTCTAAGAGTTTAGATAATTTGCACACAAAACATTATACTAGAAATAAGGAAATCTTGACTTTGGAGCTGGTATTGTACCAATTAACTAGATACTCATAGCACATATTCTGTGTAGAGTCTCACTAGGCATTGATAGGTGCGATCTCCTGTGAAAATCCAAGCTCTCAAAGGAGTGCCTGGGAAATAGAATGCACTCAATGCTGGTTTGTTGCATGAATTAATTTTTCAATGGGATAATTATTTATTTTCCATATTTCAGTCTCATCATCAGAAAATGAAAATAATGCCATCTATGCAATGTTCATCTTATTAAGTTAAGTGGCACCATAAAACATCACGAGTATCATTACCAGTATAAGGTCAATGTCTTGGCCATCCTTCAAATAGCACTGCTTTGCATATTTTCTTTTATTCTGTTGCTATTTATCCAGAATGGAGGATAAAAATGTTAATTCTGTAAAAAGGCTTTTTCTCTCAGCATTTTTCTCTTCTACAGAATAGTTTCATGCTTTTTTTAGGAATTATCTTAAAATAAATTTTATAAGATGCTAGCAATGTCATTTACTTAAAATCATTATTATTTGGCTGTTTTTAGGTTTACAAACAGCATTGCTCAAATCTTATCGGTGTTAGATATTAAGATTTTAATATTTTTTTCAAATTGTAAGTTATGCAAAAAACAGAAAAAATTCAAGTATTCGTATTCTTGTATTTATTACAACTAACTCCCTCAGAATCCCTATTAGAGGAGGCACATTGTTCTTTCTGAAAAATTGACACTTTTTACTCCTCTGAACTGAGTAGTTTGTTAAGAAATTTTTAAGTCATGCTTAAAAACATAAAGTAATGTCTCACTCTGTAGCTTGTCAGTTGTAAAAATATTTTGAAATGACCTCAATATTTCAAGCAAGTACATCTGCTGAAGCATTGGCAGTTTCTTTTCTCACTAAGGCACATAGACATTCTTAGATTCATTGTAGATATTGAAGAGAAAATAAAATTCACTATCCCATCTACAGTAGTGTTCTCATAGCTTATCTTTCTAACTAGGCTTCAGGAAAATTGGCTTTCATCCCTATGCCTAATCCTGCAAAGAAATTGTTAGTGCTAAAGAAAAGATGCTTTGACTAAGTAAAAGTTAATAAAAGTGAAGCTCTGTAAGATGTTCCTCTATATAAAGCAACTTAATCAGAATGTCTCAGTGATGAAAGAACATTTTAATAAAGCTTTGTAAAAAATATTTTGTAGCACCTCACCCTTTAATTCTGTTTGAGAAAAAATGTTTTCTTCTTTCTATGAATGATCCTTCCTTTCATTCTGCAATGCTACATTTCTTCTTTGCTTCAGAAAGTTTCTGTCTCCCCAGTTAAAATGTGTGTTACTTTGACTACAAGAATAACTTTTAAGCAATATAAGTTTATACCCCAGTTAATTTAATGTATATATGTGAGCACACAAATATAGGCAGAGTGCCCATGAGCATGGGGGACAAGGAGGCTTTTTTTCCAGGGTGTGGTGCTTTGTCCCTCAAATTGATGTTACCCACAGTTATAATGTGTAGTGTAAGAAAATCACATTTCCAATAACAATTATTAATAAAATTATTGTTATAGTAACAAATTGCACAAATATCCTGTCAAATAAAAGAGCCAAAATAATGTTAGGATAATAACTTATATTCCAAATAAAGGTACACTGTTTACATATGATTTTCCTAAGGAAAAATGTTATAAGGTTTTCTGTAAACAATATAAAAATGATTTTTGAATATCTGTTTTGCAGGCAAAAATAAAATTTCAAAAGCTCTGAAAAAGTTTTAAATTATAATCTTAACAACTTAAGGGGCTCAGTAATAGAATTGTTTACACTTTATAGTTTTTATTTGGAGTTTTTAAATACTACATTTTTAATCCCTACACACAGACACTTTCAGTTCTGTTAACAAAAATATAATAATACCATATTCTCAAAGTAATGCAGTCAATATAGTTAATTATTGACTTTGTATATTAGGCATCTGTTATGTGATATCACATTTTTTCATAGTAGTATTTCTTCTCTAATATCCTTAATGTGAACAAAATTACCTCCATGTTGATATTCTGGTAAAGAAATGAACTTAGGACAGCTGAAAAAATAGGTAATGAGAAAGCAAAATAAGTTAATAGAATAAAAGGCACACCCACGCATAGTTTGAAAATTGACCTGCATCTGTATAAAATGGAAAGTGATAGAATACATAAAATAATTACTTAAAATCACAATCTGTCCTATTTTATACAAAAAAATACTTTAGCATTTTTTTTAAAAATTCTACCCAGTTATACATATTCACTGTTTAAAACACAGCATTTTACAGGAGAATTTTCACTAAGTGCCAATTAGAGCTATTCAAGGGACACACTAAGCTTTGCCAGAAAGGTTATCAAAACAACATGTCCTTAAAGGATGGATAATGAAACCTGTCTGGTTTTCTTCAGGTTGCTGTGGAGAATCCTCCTACCCAGTCTTTGAGGATGAACTTTATTGAATATCTTTTCGATATTAGGCACTCTGCTAAATGTCAGAGACTTGAAAATATGTGGACTCTTCTCTCAAAAGTGTTAAATCAAGAAAGGAAATAGTGAATTTAAGCTGATGATCGCAATAACATGTGAGAAATTCTCTGATGGTAGATGCTATAGAAACAGATATGCAAGTCTGTGTGGTGTTTGTAAGCGGGCACAAAGGAGGTCAACAAAGATTTGCTGGTGCAGATGACTTCTGAGAAAAGGGTAGGAGGGATGAGGAAGTTAGATGACAGGAAAATAGCATATGCAAATGTGTGAAAGTGAAAGAGAATGAAATATGACCATCATACATAGGTTTAGAAGAAGAAATTGAGAGATGAGACCAAAATACTGCTAAACTAAAAAGTTTGGAGTTTAACTTAAAGGTTATAATTGGAATTAGTGGAATTAGTTCACATAAGGGAGTAAGATGATTGTGTGAAACTTCTAAGATAGAGGACTAATTCTAGCTTAAGTGTCTACATGACAGAGGGTACAGAAGGAATCCATAGTTTTAGTTTTTTACCAAGACATAAGAAAAGGAAAGAATCTATTAAGACATCTATTAAGACATTATCTATTAAGACATCTATTCTAAATCTGATTACGATTTTCCCATAGTAAGTTAAATGTGGCATGGCAGAGTCCATAAAGGGAAGTAAGGGAAAGAAAAGACAACAAGATGTTGCTAGTTCAGTAAAAGACAAAGGAAAAATCATTGAGATTACATGAATTTGGTACTTTTTTTTTTTTTTTTTTACAAAAGTATGTTGCTTAATGTTTAAGATACCAGAATTAGCCTTGAGTGTGGATGATAGATTTAGTGTTGTACATAGGTGGAGACAGAATGATGCTTAATGGAGCAGTGAATTTAAAAGTGTGGTACATCAACTTACTGCATGTATGGATTATCTTCCTTGACACGAACTGACCTAGGATGGTGGTTTATAATATCTCATTTCCACAGAGTCCAAGACATGTCCTTTAAATATGTATGTCATATTCAGTTATTTGCTCATCAGGTTTATTGGACGCTTATGCACAAAGTAGTTGAACAAATACTCTGTGAAGAATTCCAGGGTATAGGAAAGTTGGTTTGATGACTAACTGGACAGAAGCAGCCCTACTTGATTCCCTGGCAGCACACCCACCTAAGATACGTTTAAAGTTGCACAGTGTTTAGTTTGCATCTTTATTTCTATAAACATAGCTCAGTGGATATAAAAAATGATGTAAAAAATGATGCATTGAGAAAACTGAGTGTGATAAGGAAGCAGTGCCTAAAATGAATGCTAGATAAGCATATGGAAGACAATTGGGCGGCTGATCCTAACAGTCTTTATTCTCATCTCAGGACATCTCAATTCACGTTCAGAGTCAAGATTATTCTCTAATTCAACATTTGAAAAAATTTCTTTAACTATGAATACAAATGGAGAAAGCAAATCACTTTCCTTATTTCCAAACATGTGTCATTGCACCCAGAGAAAGAGTGTGGAATAGGTGAACTTCCACAAATGAAAGAGCTTGGAGTGGAAAGCCAAAACTGGACTGAGCCTTGTCATGACTAAAGCAGAAGTATGAACACACTGCCATTTATCATTCTTTCCTGTATCCAACAAAAAATCTCATCAGGAAATGCTTTCCATCATTTATTGCTTGATGTTGACCACACAACTGTCATTAAATATTCTGTAATTTTCTTAGAAGTGAATGAAAGAGAATCTGCAGGCCACATGTGGTTGTAAATGCATGACATCCCAGTTGTAAAAGTAGAAAATGCCTTAATAAGTTATTTCTTATAAAATAATAATTACTGTTTTCTTCCATAATAATCTTTTAAATTATTTTTTTTCTGGTTTGGAATTGCCATATTTAAGTTTAGGAAATGTGGAGGAAAAAATAAGGATTTATTGAAAAAATTATTCAATATTTCTAAATAGAGAGTATAATGAACAAAACTATATGCAAAGAAATTAATATATTTGATATATAAATTAAATCAATGTTGATGCATACCTATATTTATATATCAAAATATATGTGTGTGCCTATAGATATAAAATCACATTAATATTCATCAAAATTTATTTAATTATGTTGCTTTTCTATTAGTCCAGGAATCACATTAGGCGAAAAGTCTAAGCTCTAGGATTATATGAAGTAGTAGAACCTATTATTGAGATTTTTCTATTAAATGGGAATTAAGCTTGGTAAATTCTCAGTTAATTGATTTGCTAAAACTTTCATCTTAATGTCTTTTGGTCACA
Organism: Glaucomys volans; assembly: GCA_020662805.1. Classification (NCBI taxonomy): domain Eukaryota; kingdom Metazoa; phylum Chordata; class Mammalia; order Rodentia; family Sciuridae; genus Glaucomys; species Glaucomys volans. Next base: position 305,724 of record JAJEJO010002381.1, on the reverse strand, counting down.
AAAATAAATGCATGTTTAATCTTCCGTAAGTACTAAAGTTGCTGGAGGGAAATTTGGTTTTAAGAATTTAGCATTGAAAACAAATTTTATTTCATTAGTATAAACGGAATATTGAGAATCCCTCACAAATATAAGAGTGAACACATAGTTACTTTCCTTCTCATTCTGAGAAGGTATGTTAAAACGATGAGTCAACTCAGTGGAAAGACGCTATCCGGGCACATATTGCTAATCTGTGCTAAATATTCCCAATAATGAATATCCTTTGTTTGGGGTAAGTTAAATCACTGATTGCTTCTTAATGAAACTGTGAATATATTTCATTCCTTTCATCAAGGTAAATTTGTATTTTCAAGTATAGTCCTGTACATTATTTTCTTAGATTAATTTTGAGTGTTCATTTATACATTGATCCAAATTCATTCATGAAATCCCAAGTTTTCAATTCTGCAGATATTTCAGTGAAATCGATATAGGAGTATTAAAATAGGCTGGGAATCAAAATGTAGAGCTTATATATCCTTTATATATTTTTTCCTGTTGATATAATCATACACCTATTGCTACAGTCAAAATAGTATACCTCCAAAAACAATAATTTATTTCAAAGTTACCATAAATGGTATATTTGTTGCTGGAATTAAGCTTTTTTAGGTATTCAACATGTGAGACAATGGGACAAAATGAGTTAAAGGAATCATTAAGAGATGATTAATATGTACTATTGTGAATGTCATTTGTTTTACCATTATTTAGTATTGGTGTGTATATATCTTTATAGTTACAAAAAAAGGTCTTTTGGTATAAACTTACACAGGAAAAATGTTTGTTTATTTATTTATTTATTTATTTGTTTATCTATCTATTTATTTGTTTATTTTTATTGTGGTATTAGGTATTGAGTCCAGGGGGGCTCTACCACTTAGCTATATTCCTGATTTTTTTTTTTTTTTTTTTTTTTTGAGACAGCATCTCAAAACAGACTGGCCTCAAACTTGTAATCTTTTTTGCCTCAGCCTCCTGTGTGGCTGGGATGATAGGCATGTGCTACTTAACCTGACTGTATTAGTATCTATTATCTAACCTTACAAACTCAATTATTTGAGAGCCCTAAAAGAGAGTATTTATCAGTCATTAAATTACATTATCAGACAAATGACAAATCACAAATTAAACACCAATTCTTGGAAAACAGAGTATGCTGATGACCATGTGTCACCAACAGACATATTTACTTTATGATTTAATTAAGATGCACATTATGCACATTTAAGTTATATAGAATAAGATGTGTTTTATAGAGAATTTGTTTTATCTACTGATTTAATGAAACAATATTTACATAATATTCACTTACACTAAGAATTAACATATCTTAAAGTAGTTTGATGGGATTCATTTATTGTATAAAATAGAATTTTATCTGAAACAGATGTTTTCTAGTACTATAACAATGCTATTTTATTATCAGGTAATCCTATTACTCTCATATGGATATGCTCAATATAACATAATTTCTTCTATGGTATCTTGAAACATTTCCATAAGTAATATTACTAGTAGCAGCTATCACATATTGATTGTTATTACCACAATAGCTCAAGGACATAATTACTTTCATTGTCTCTACTTGAGAAAAGGTAACATAGATTGAATAACTAAAAATTTAGCTAGAATTGCACAGTTAATATTATTTTATGTGTAATTTTGTTGAGAATTAATCTTTTAAAAATATTTTTTACTTGTAGGTGGACACAATGTCTTCATTATATTTATTTTTATGTGGTGCTGAGGATCAAACCCCATGCCTCACAAGTGGTAGGCAAGTGCTGTACCACAGGGCTACAACCCGAACCCCAGAATTAATTCATCTTGCTTCTGATAATCAATAAGTTAGTATAAACAGTGTGAAACAAGTTTATTTATTGGAAAGAGCAAGGAACAATGCATATGTCTCCACCATTGGTATTTTCTTGATTGCTTGTGTATATTTTTGTGAAATGTTTTCTATAAAGGGAAAGCTACACATGTGCAATGGCATTTTGCTATTGGATCCAAAGAAACCAAATTAAAATCATTATAAAATGTTGAGTTTATTCATTATATACCTTCTCTACAACATATTGATCTTTAGAATATCCCAATTCTGTATTTTCTGGATCCTGGTGTCTCCAAAGGAGATAATTATAATTCTTAACCTTAGACACTGAAAAATTTCTCTGCTCATACATCATTGACTCTATGTCTCTCTTTAGAAAAGGAAAATTTGAAATTACTCCCATAATAGCAAAGACATTGTTGGGTTTTAAAAACAAAATTTCAAACTATGTTAAAAAACAGACTTTCTGAACTTATTGTCCTTTTTCCATTCTGACAAAATAAATTGAAATATAAAATCAAGTTTTTAAAATTAATAAAAGTAATGTGATCACATAATAATTACATCTTCCTATACTTGAATCAATATCTTTATGGAATTATGACCTAGTCAAACACCAAAGTGTGAGATAGGAGATGGAATATCCTATGTACATTTATAATATGAAAATTATAATGCTATTGTACTTTTATAATAATAATATTCATATGTATTATCTGAGATATATACAAAATAGAATATTTTAAATATTAAGCATGTATATACTGCCTTGATAAAAACTAAGTTTTCCAAAATTATTCTATTTAGTTTAGAACCAGATTTAAATTATAAGAGAAAATCAGGTTTCTTATATGATGTGATATCAAAGATACCAGGAAAAAGAACAATATTTCCATAGATCCATATGCCTTGTCTGGAGGATGAAAGAAAATTCAATATAGATGCAATATACTGTTTTCAAGAATTTGAAAGCTCTTTAAAGTAGAAAACTGATGTCAGAGAAATATCTTACTATTAGTGATTGGCATATTTACCGTGAATGATCAGGAGTGAGGAAACATGCTTTATCTGTCCTTTGGTAAATAAAATTAACTATGCTGGAGATTTGGAGAAGTGTTCAAAATCTGATGCTGCTAAACGTGATCATATAACAATCTTCTCTACACTACAATTTTAGCAAGGGTTTGGCTTGACTATGTTGAGCGGCCTGTTAATTTAGTCATATCACTTGAGGGACTCAAATAATCTCAACTGTACATTACAGCAAAAAGCTCTCTGTGATAGATATTCTTTGACGACAATACTACACATAGTCAATTTTCATTACATTTACTCATTTGTAACGTCAGTTACAGGCATTATTTTAAATTTTGTTTAAGACATATATGTATTATTTTGATTGTGTATTTTGTGCTGGTGTGTGTAATACTGCATCTATGATTTTCAGAATAAAATTGCATACAATCTAGAGTTTATGGATTAATTGCTGGTCATGAGTCACACTAAAGAAAAATTGAGTTTAGGAAAATATTATGATGCGAAAAATTATTTGAATATAATTATCTTAGCCATAAATTCGCCTTGTTTCCTAGGCAACGATTAATGTTTCATATGGTTAGAACAGCATTTCCAGAGTTAGTTCTGTGGAGCCTTGGTGGGGAGAGCTACTAAGGAAAGGACTGGCAAAAACTGGATTGCTCCTTGAAAACCTGTGATTTGTTGCAAGGAAAAAGACCCATTAGGTCATATGTGCTCAATGAACAATATCTTTTCTTTCCAAATTAAACATTCCCAGAAGGCTTGCAGCTCTAAAATCTGTTTGACTTTGTTTAACCCAGTGCTTTCCAAATCTATTTGATTATGATAATTCTTTTCAAATTGACACATATTAATCTCCATGAAATATAGTTTGGGAAAAGGTATGAGAGAGTTAACCCTGCAATGAACTCAAATTAGTGCATAATATAAATATATCTTTTTCCTTTTTAAGGAGCTTCAATTTATACTTTAACCTTATCTTTGTTAAGAGACACTCAATTACCGTCTTTGCTAAATCTTCAAACAAAATGAATAAAGCTTGATTTACAACTGTCACCAAGACCTACAAAGCAAAATGTGATTTCTATAACAAATTCTGGTGCCTGCTCTCAGATATCATTTCACTCCTTCTATACTGGCTGACACTTTCAACGCTCTCATTCTTTTTGAGATTTTTTTTCTCCCCTTTGGTGTCACTTATTGACAGGCTACTGTGTGACTGTATTGCATATTTTTCAATGCCAATACTCTTACAAACCCTTCAAGCCAGGGTGTTATTTTACTTTTCCAAAAAGAAAAAAAAAAACTACCATAACATAACTTAATTTGCCCATGATTGCTTGTAAGCAAATTCAGGAATGAACTGGTGTGGAGCCTGTGGTGATGAACTGGATATAGGCCCTATTCATACTGCTGTCTGGGAGCATTCTGAACTCATGTACCCAGGCTTATCTTCTATCCTGAATGCTTCCTTGCATGTTTTCTTTCCTTCTTCCTTCATTTCTTTGTCTTTCTTTCTTCTTTTTCTTTCTTTCTTTTATTCTTTCTTTCTTTTTCTTTACTAGGGATTGAATCCAGGGCCTTGCACATACGAGGCATGTATCCTACCACTGAGTTATATACCAAACACTTCATACTTTTTTTATTTTAAGACACGGTCTTGCTAAGTTGCCTAGACTGGCCTTGAACTTGTCATCTTCCTGACTCAGCTATTCAGTTTCCTGAATAGCTGAGGTTACATATGTGCTTTACCACACTCAGCTAGGCTATGAAATTCTCAAGGGCAGGGATGTTATTTAATGTCAAGATACCACTGTCTATAATACTTGCACTCCTTTAAATTTGCTTGAAAAAATTATTAATTGAGTTACCTGTTTTGATTCTTACATATCTACTGGAAACTCATCACATTGTTTTAATAGAAAGGTGGGCTCACATTCAACAAACATAACTCAACTAGGAATCAATGCATCTATACCATGCCAATTAATTTCCTTAAACTTGACTGCCATTTACAAAACTTTTGATATTGTGCATAAGCCTGTAATGGGCTGAAGTGGTGAACTGATAATCTGGAAATATCTCAAAAAAACAGAGCTTGGTATTTGTAGACTAGGTGCTATGTCTAGATACATGAACAATGAAAAGTTCACAACTAAAAAAAAAAAATAGAATCTTATGTCAGAGACAAGACACAAAATTTCAGGGTATTTGCACACATACAGAGTAGTTAAGATACCTAGATAATATATCCTCTCTAGGGAGGTTTGTCTAATAGGGTTAACTGTCTTTTTGTATAGAGGGCTTGATGAGGTTATTAAGTACTCTAAAAGGATTATGTTATCAGTGAGAAACTAGTGTTCTCATGAGATAGAATGAATCCCATACAATAGTTAGCTAACTACATAAAAGTATTTAATCATTCTTTTATTTGCCCAGAGGACTTAAAATTAAGAAGATTATTTATATTGTGAATTGACTTATTGAAAAGTCTTTTCAAAGGGGAATGAATGAGACTAATTTTTAACTATTTTACTAGTGAGGGTTGAATGGAAATAAGCTTTGCCAGAATAGCTATTAAATATAGAAAATATTTCTAACTAGCGATGTGTATGTATCAGTTTCCTAGGCATGCTATAACTATGTATCATAAACTAGGTGGCTTCAGAAACCAGAAATTTATTTTCTGATAGTTTTGGAGGCTAGGAGTCCAAACTCAAGTTGTTAGTAGGACTTTGTTCTCTCTGACACCTATAAAGGAGAACTCTTCCTTGCCTCTACCTAACCATGATGGCGGCCATCAATCATTCGCATTCTTGGCTTCCAGCTGCAACACTCCAGTCTCTTCCTCTGTGGCCACATGGAATTATTCCCTCATGGGTCTGTCTGTACAAGGTTTTTCCCTCTTCTTGAGAGAATATTTATTGTACTAAGCTAAGGTTCACTTTAATAACCTCCCTTGATTTAATCACATCTACAAAGACTATTTATGTAGGAGGTCGAACTCAAGTCTCTAGCAGTTGGGACATTACCACATCTTTTGAGAAGGCACAATTCAACCAATAACATTGTTCATCAACTCAAAAACCAGAAAAGCAATACATTTATGATTTGATAAAGATGGTATCCATGAACAGAATCTGAGTCACTGGGAAGCTCTTAAAGGGTTAGGTTAGAAAACTTGGAGCACCTGATGCCTATAGATCAGTATATCTTCAGTGTAAAAGGTACACTTTTGATTTCCCTTTGAAAATGAATATGAAATGCAAAAATATGTGATGATTCTAAGGAAAATTGAGTTTTACCAATTGGGAAGGGTTAAAACATGCTAGTTGTACCAGTATGTATTCATAAATTTCCTGAAAGTATCTGATAGAATTTTTTGTAAATTATAGAATAAAGTTCCTAACCAACTTGATTATTCCAGATTATTCCCATGAAGTCTAGTATAAGATATAAAAGTTACTGTTCCTAATATTCTGATCCTGAGAATATATGTATTTCATAAAACACACATTCTTAAATTTAACTCTAGAATGAGCATATAGCTTCATTAAAAAAATTACAACTTTAGTCCACAGAATGTAATTTGATACTTGGAATGATGCATAGTAAATGTAATAGTTATTGGAGTTGGAACAGAGTACATGTGAAGAAAATAAAACACAGAAAATCTTGACTAAGTCAAATTCCCTCTATGTAGGATAATGTACAATGCCATTAGGAAAACAATGTCATGTAATTAGTGAATTCATTTCTAAAATGGAATCCATACATGTTATCAAAAATTCTTAAGAAATAAAATGAAATTATTCAAATACCTCAGGTAAAATTAGGATGCGGATGTGTTTGCATTAGCAAAAAGACAAATGGGACTCATCTTAAAATATTGGCAATAATAAAAACAGAATAATAGAATAAAAGACTATTGGTGGGTTCATGAACAGGGGATGGTAGAATAAAAGAATAGAACTCTTGTGCAGAAAGAAGGAAGTATTTTGCTTCCTGAAAACCTAAGAATCCCAGTATGGATTTTCACCCCTATCTCTATGGTCACCATTTTCCTTGCTGTAAATATATTTCTATTCTATCTTTTGTCCTTGTGAGCTCCAAATGAGAGCATGTGTTTGCAGGTGCAGGTCACAGGCACAGCCCACATCAAAGTAATGAGCTGGCTCCCACATCTTCCAGATTGGAAAGTGATTCCAGAGACAACTCTTTCATGAAGGCTATACACATAATGGTACCACCTCAAAAGGAATTTGAGATGCTACTAGGAAGAGAAATGGATGCTGGGAATCCACTGCATGTAAGGATTAGTAATCTGGGGAGTGAAATTATTTAGTAAAAGTAACTTTGTTAAAACTGTGAATACTATAGGGCAACTATGTATGTTCTATAAAGCATCTGTCCTTATTTCCAACTTCATGAGAAGATATTACAGCAAGAAACTTCTGTTTATCTAATCCTGCTTGGAAGTAAATCAGACAAATTGTGGCCAAAATACTTCATTCTGCCAAATATTTTTTTTCTTTTTAAATGGTATGCCTTTTGTTCCATTTCTATTTTCTAAACCCCATTCTTCTCCCATTCTGTGTTTTTTCTTACCTTCGTTTGTCTTTCTGGCCTTTCTGTTTGCTGTATTTTCTTTTATCTTTCAGACATGGGAATATGTAACTTACTACATGAAGTGTTTCCATATTTTTCTGAGTGTTTTATATTTTCTGAGACCTATTTTACTAAATATTGCAAGAAATATGAAACAAAAAATTATAAGAAGAATTATAAGATGAAGACTCAAGTAGGGGGGACTTAACTTTATGTGACCAAGATAGTCAGAGAAGATGGGGCAGAGAAATTTTGTGGAATCCATGTTATGTTCATTAATATAGATATATAGGCCTGACCCAATTCACATTGTGAAGTGAATAATTAATGTCATAGTATTAGCCCTTTAAGAAATTTGAATCAGCTACCCTATGTCACTTGCTGTCTTTATCATGATATATTCTGAAAGGATCCCCAAGTTGTACATTGCACCTGCATACTAATCTATCTTCAATGCCCCACATGCAATGGAGATCCACTTTCTGGCTGACTTGTGCTATATATTAGTTAAAAATAGACAAGATTGTTGTTTAGAGAAATTTATGTTACATTGTCATTTTTTTCAAGTTATTTCACTTGTTCTTATTAGATCCAATTGCCATAGGATACTTTTCATAGTAAAGAAACTATTTAATTCTAATTATGTCAGAATTTGTATGTGGAGCACTAAAAATGCAAAGTCATATGTACCTCTACACCTATGTGAAATACTTTATGTTCTTTATAATGGGACAGAAAAATAAATAAATTCAAGTACAGTGACCCACTTGCTATAATAAAGAGCAATGATGATATCATGGGAAACCCTGAAATCAAGTATCTTTCTAATTTACCTCAATGGGCTCCCTAAACCATCACATTAGATCTACCCTTTCCTATTTGAACTTCCAAAGCTTACCTCAAATAAAAACAGCCTTGCCTTCTCTCTGTCCTGAGACTCTCAGATCCCCTTTTTTTTTAAAAAAAAAAAAAAAGGATACATAGAAGGTTTTGGTTAAAGCAAAGGACTTCTTTCATTGTAACCCTGTAGCTGATATTCTTAGAGGTTTTGTTCCCTTATCCTCTAGTTATCTGTTAATGATATTTCTGACACAGAATTGTATTTATAGCAGATCTTAGTTACAAGAATTATAGTACTGTCACACTTAGATTGTGCACTTCAGCTCATCTCTCTGTTGATGATTTCAGAAACTCAGTATTGCTTGTTTCACATTCATAACCACTGCAACTATAGTTCTTTTAATAGATAACATTTACATGTTGTAGTCACTCCTTGAAATACTTTCTTAGAACAATGTCTACCAAGGTGAGGCACGAGAGCACTCGAACCATGACCCCTTTTTTTCATATCTTTGGTTTGTTATTAATGATTCTTTACCTCTGCCTCTAAAAATACTTTCTCAAAATTAAAGGAATAAAATTTTAACAATTTTCCATAAATTCTCTTGCTCCCACAAAGGTGCTCATCTTTTACTGCCAAACTCACCACAGTTACTTCCTTAGGCTTGTTCACATTCCACTTCTTGAAGCTTCACTTCTAATAATTTCCTTTCCTCCTTCCTAATTCCTCTTAATATTCAAATAGGTTGCCACTAATGACCAGCTGCTTCTAAAACTCTCTCAAATTTAACCTTAGGGTCACTAGGAAAAGACAGAGATTTGATTTCATGTTCTAGCTTTACTTCTTCCTGTCTTTTGTCCTTTGGTGGTCAGTCTATAGCATCAGGTTAATAAGGCATATTTCTTAAATTAATTTTTGAGAATGAAATAAAAATCTGTTGTAACGATCTTCCTACATGCTTTAGATAACTAATAATTTTAGTTTCTGTATGTATTGTTTCCTTTTTTTCCAAATTATGTGGCCTATATAACCCTAAAAACAGTAACAATTCATATGAGGTACAGGAATTCATAAGGAATGAAATTAACAGAATTTATATTCTAGGATATCTTTCTAAAGAGAATTCCATTTTGAAAGGGAAAATATCAGGAATACAAAGTAAACATTTTCATTTAATTTTATATATGTGCCAATATATTTACACCAGTGAACAAAACTCTTTTTTGGTCAGACAGTTTTATTAAAAGTAAATTAGTAGTAAGACTATTGTTACTGTGCTTTAAAAACAGGATTGCCTCCTAGTCACCAATACTTTCTTCTATTTTAGTTCATAATTTACTCTTGCACCATCCTCCTATCCTCCCCTAATTGTACCATATTCCCCAGGGCACGTCATAAAAACTGTTTTCAAAGGCACATTCCTATACCCTTCAACTGGAAGTAAACTCTTTTTCTTTCGTATTCCCATAGCATTTGGCTTATACTTCTCTTATGCTGGTGTTTTTTTCTGTTGTGGTGGTTGTTGTTGTTTTATCATTTTTATCATTTTATCTTTGCTATTGTGTATAGCTTAGCCTTTTTTTTCTGAACTTAATCATAGAATTTTACATTTTAGGATTTGAAGGGTATCTTAAGTTTGTGTTCTACTCTAAAATGAGTCCAAAATCTATCTCGAACTCTCATTTACTGTATAGATTTAGCTAGTTCTAAAAATTCGCTACTTATTCAATTCTTCAACTCTAAAACATTATCAATGCCAACATGTAGAATTTTAAAGACTGAAGTTAATACCTGTAAAGTAATTAACAGAGTTCTTGCTGTATAATAGGCCATCATTAGCTATTACCGGTAAAATTCTTCATCTTAAAGCAGTATCTGAACACTGCTTTAAGTGTATCTCTTTATTCTGTGAAGTTCTCAAACAGTTAGGACCTTGTATTTAGCATGTCATTGAAAAAAGGAAGAGTTAGGAAGATGATTGGCATACTGGGACTAGGTTAATCACAAACAAAAACAACAAGAATAAAAATAATGCTTAATAATTTACAGGAATATGATTAGAAACACCATAACCCAATTGTGGCTAGCTGGACAGAAATTGCAATTGATAGTTCTTCCATTGTAATCAAGAAAGGAAGTATTCTTTTCAAGCAAATATTTGGTCATGAGTGAGTTTGAAATGCAAAGTCAGAAAGAGAAAAACATACTTATTAATGTGGTAACAGAGGCTAATTAACATATAGACTTCAAATTGCCATTATTATGAGAGGATTACTGATCCTATTTCCTTCTTTAAAGTCATAATTATAAAAAAGGAAAAAAATAATTTCAGGCAAATCTAAAAAGAGAATTTTATGCATACAAAATAATACAATGATCCATTGATCAAAAGTCCAGTAGTATCTTTCCTTTGTATTAATGGGCAGGGGATCCTTAAATCATAGAAATCCACAGGCAAACGTATCTGCAATAATAAAGCCTGAATACATGCTTCAGAGGAGTTCCATTGCAGACCTGGAAGACATTCCAGAAGCTGCTCACGAAACCATCTTGAGTCTTTGTAATCATGTTAACATTTTATGTTTAAATAAGTTAAATAGTCATGAATAGGAAATCAGGAAGTCTATAAAAGAAAAATCCTAAGATGATCCACTCTCTCATTTTAAAAGGGAGCATGGTGGTATCTCTTTGTGAAGAGACCACAGCAATGTCAGCATCCTAGAAACAATATGCTCCTTCTGAAAGTTCTCATAGAATTGACTACAGTAGAAATGCAACCTTTGTATTTCTAATTATTAATAGATATTAATACAAAAAGCAATGGAGAAAAGATTGCTAGTGATAGGGAAACACTTGAGTAGCCTCAATTATGAATTGGCAAGAACATTTTTGGTTGGACAAAGAATCATATGGAACCATAAGGCTCCATATAAATATAAAAACATATGCTTCGTTGTGTTTCCATCTCTTTATTTGTACATTAAGAAAAGAAGCTGGTAAAACTGGATGCAAAAAAAAAAATGAAGCAAATATGCTTTTATTTCCTTTTTCTCAAGTTATTTTGCAGGTACCAAAATGAGGGAACACAGAGATTGCAAAAATGCCTGCGGCTATGAGGAAAGCATTAGAATTTTAAGACATAGGCTGAGTGATTGTGTCACTGACACATCTAATTGTGACAATTCTGAAGTGCTTTGACTGTATCATATATGAAGAGTACTATGATTAAATATTATTGCTAATGATTAATAAAAAGGAATAAAATGGCACGATGTATGCACAGATATGTATCCATGAGTGTGTGTGTGTCTGTGTGTGTGTGTAGGGAGAGAGAGAACATTAATTTGGAATCAGGGACAGAAAACAACCTTTTCTATAAAGTAGAGACAGTTAATTATGTCCATCAGCACAGAAAACCACATTTACTGAACTGTTAATTTAAGGCACAGAACTTTTTTGTTTACAAATACTATGTTTTAACAGAGCAATGTGAGCTGTCCTAGTAACTTTTTTCCTTATGCTTAAAATTGCCCTGCACGGCACATTAATCTGGGATCTTCAGTTCACAGTGCCATTCTGCAGCATTTAGCCATATGCCAATACCATCATAATGATTTAGTCTTGAATCCTAGTTTATAAGCAGAATGATGCTCACTATGTTTCCTCCTGGGCATGAAGCTTCCCATCTCAGAGGTTTCTCCCTCCTCATGCTGCTCAGATGTCTCTCCAGCCCTCCTCCACAATCTCCCCTTCATTCCCATTGCAATAATATCCCCCCCAGAAATGCCTAGCAGGCTTTTGGGTTCTGTTGATGATTACAGGAATAATTTATTTTCAAATGGATGTTAATCTGATAGAAGTAGTCAAATTTTCCCTGAGCTCAGGCAGAAACAAACTTCTTCATGGCAAGTGTCCTGATTCCATCCACTATTATTGTGATGGGAAGACAAATTATCCAATTACTAAACACACTGCTCTAGGCAATACAAAATAACATCCTGATTAATCTAACTACATAGGAGAGATACTTCTGTTTAGAACAAGTCCCCTAAAACAAACAATATTGGATTACGAATAAAGATGAGTCATATTTGTTTGGTAGTACTTATGGATATTTCGATTCTGAATAAAGAGCCTACTTAAGGTGAGAAATATTTATATAAATGGCCTTAATTATGTAGTTAAAATTATGTTCCAGAGCAAAAGTTTAAATGCATTGATAAGAGCATTTGTGAGATAAAGTACTGAAGATTTTATTCTAGATCATTTGTGCTAATTATGAACAGATTTTACTTCTTCCCCTTGTGTACTATATAAAGTGAAATATTACATATATAATAATTCATTGATATATGGTAATATTATATATGAATTTCAGCATGTTTTGCACATATACATATTCATAAACTGAGATTAATTAATTAGTGGTCATTATAGACAAGTGTCATGTTGCTTGTTGTGATAGTTAAAAGAGTCATTTATTTCTCCATAAGCAAAGCAAAAAAGCAATAAATATTTTGGCAAGAGGATAAACTTTTAAAGGGCATCAAACTACTGAAGCAAGATTTTGCCCGATATAATTAATCGGGGAAATTTTTGACCTTGTAAGAATTAAGGGTAAAGAACAAAGCTAAAAAGAAAACATACATGAACCTGTGTGATGAGGGTATCAGGCAGCACTCACTCCTGCTAGTGATCTACCTTTAGTCTTTTGGTGTCATATTCTATAACCTTTTCCTCTTGAGCTTGCCTACCTCTTATACCTCCTGTCTTTGACAATCTTAACTGTCATGTTTTACAGTTTTGAACTTAGACTGCAACATAGTTCTGATTCCATTCCTTTTGAACTCACTTCCTCTTTCCTGCTGCTTCTTCACCTTATACCTCGATCTCAGTGTTTTTCCAATAATATCCTGCATACCTCATCAGAATTCTTCAATTTTGCTTTGTTGCTTGACTGTAATGTTTAGATATGCTTAACACATTGTGCAGCAGAATGGGTCTTGATTTACTTACCCTAAGAGTGGCCAAATTAATTTATATATCACTTAGCTTTTACAGAAAGAATTGCATCAAAAACCAACTCCAAAAGCAAATAAAAATATGGCAGTGGAAACTGAATTGGAAATAAGGAACCCTTCCCTCCAGGAAGTCAAATTCTTAGACTAATATACAGCTTTCAGAAGACACGGATGGAGCCATCAGAGAAAGGGCACACTTGTGCAGGCAGCCAGGCAACCTCAGTAAACACAGACTCTCAGTGTGGCTGCAGATGTTAAAGCCAGATCATTGCAGAACCCAGAGTTAGTGACCTTTTTGAATAGGTAGGAGGAGGGCAAGACTTTAGTAATGGATGAATTTTAGTCAGAAATATCTGCTTAATTACTCTTTTCTTGTAATTGAATTTTAGAAAAATAGCATTCCAATTTTTCTTCAAATATTAGCTTTTCCATGTTCTACTAGTATGACATTGATGAGTTATTAAACTATTCAAGTCCCAAATTCCTTAAATGCAAAAAGAAAAAAAAAAAGAGGTCATCTGTGTCACAAGGTTGATAATGAAATCTAATGATTTAGCTCATGGGAAATCACCTACTAGTGCTTGGAATAAAGTGTGCTTAATTATAGTTTTTTAAACAGAAAAACTAATAATTCATTTTAACTAATGTAATATCAAATCCCAACTAATACATTTGATTCTATTTTAAAAAAGATTCTCACCTGTTTGGTTCAGGGATATTTGGCTGCAAGGAAATAAAAAGTAGATGAACAAAAAGGGGATCTGATACATTGGTTCTCTCACCAATGCCTTGTGAGCCATGAAATTACAATTCTGTGGCTCTGATAACTAAAGGAAGATTTTACTGATGTTATCAAAGTCAAAGAGGGTGATTGGCTTTAGACAACAACCTTGAGGAGATGTTAGGGAGCCAACATTGTCAGCAAAAAAAGTCTCATTGTGGTGAACTACACATCCAAACCATTGTGCCTTTGTGTGATTTCCATCATATTGACTCTGGAACTGGCCATGTAATTTGCTTTGGCCAAAACATATCAATGAACATGATTCAAGCAATGACTTAATAAACATTACAAATTGGGACTTGCCTTCTTGAAACAGTCCTTTCTGAAACCATATATATATAGGAAATCAAGGCTTTCCTGCAAGAAAGAAGAAAAATTTGAAGAGAATTTGAGGATAAAATTCCACATGGAGGAAATGTTCATGTGATGGAGAACTGAGCTAAGAACATAGTTATAGGAGAGATCATACCAGCAGTCATTTTGATGAGAAATGGATATACCACCCAGTTAACACACAGTATTAGGAAAAATAATAAATGCTGGTTTAAGCCATAAAGTTTTGGAGCGTTGTGTTTCACGATAATGGACCATGGGTTTTTTTCTTATCTTTTGGATAATTTGATAGGATACCATGGTCAGTACCCCTTTGACCCTTCTATCTTGAAATGCACAGTTTAATTCCTCAGTACTATGAAAACTTGCACAGAGAGCTGAGCTTATACATAATTGAAAAAGTGAAGGAGAAAGCATTAAAATAAACTAGAGGAGGTGAGGAAAAGAAGAAAGAAAGTGACAAAGAAAACCCTTCTTGTAAAACTAGAGTTCTGAGCACACTGTGTTACTTAGTGTTCTTTGGGTACAAACACACATAAAACCTATCCGAAAGTGTCATACACTGTGATGGGAATTAATTAGAGCAAAAAACCAAAAATGACCAAGCCATGGGAGAGTTAAATGAAGGCTCCACTTTATTTTCTTTCTGATATTTTTGTTTTATACTTCTCCAAGTGTGACTTCATCTTCAGGTATCTTTCCTCATAGAAAAATTTGTTCGTTTTTCTTGACATGTATGTCAAACAACTCCTTCTCTCTCCTAAATTCTTTTATTCCCAGATTGATCATCCAGGCAAAGGAAAAGTCACACATTCAGTTACCTAGATATGCTACAGATGCTATAAAATGATCACTGAGGCAAGAGGAATATCATTCTCTTCATTAATTGTCAGTATGCAGCAAGGGATTACCAGATTCCCACTCAGAAATAAGGAGGTACTCAGAGTCCTCTGTTCTCTCTCTCTTCTACTCAATCAAACCAACACAGTAAAGTCTATTCTTTGTAACTATATCTTTCTGGCACTAATTGGTGTATTTGGTAGAATGATTTCAGTTGCAAGTTACAGAAATATCTAACTCAAACTGACTTAGACAATAAAGAGGGTTTATTGGTTTTTGAAATTGAAAAGTTCAGAGCTGGAGTGGACTCCAGGCACTATTCAATTTGGGTTCAGCTTCCATTTATCTTTGATTATTTCAGCTTGCTTCTTATCTGAGTAAGACTACTACCTTCATGATTTTAAAGCAACTAATACTGAAAAAAAGTGGTGATAATACATTGATCACGTGCGTGGTCCTAGCCACAGGCTGCCAGGGGTTGACAATTCATCTCCACTGTTAGACAAGCAACTCTGCATTTGTTTCAACTCTGCATACTTCAGTTCACTCACATGGATTATCTGAAAAAGCACAGAATCTGTTTCATAGAGTTATTATGAAAATTAGGTAAGCTAAATGAAACAATGTGATTAAGAACACTGGATGTCTGGCACATTGTGAGAACTTCATAAATTTTAGTTACTGCATCGTTATCCTCTGTTCATATCAGTGGAGAGAGAGAAACTTCTCATAATTATCAAATACAAATCAAAAACTTGGCTTGCCTTGGATCATCTCTACAGGATTGCAACTGTAAAAGTAGGTGTTAAACCTTTGCCATACACTCTCTGAACAAAGTCACTGATAATCATTGCATCCATTAGTACAGTAGTGCTAATCAAGTATACTTGCCTGTTAGGTCAATGACTGGCAATAGCTTTCTGAGGTCATGCAGAGAAATACTTCTGGTTCCATATCTCAGTGACCAGTGTTGGAAACCACACAGGGATTGAGAAAATGAGTCTTTGTGTCTACCACCACACATTTACCAATACTTTGTGATCAGTGACCTTAGAAAATCATGTCACCTCTTTTAGGGTGTTCTTTCTTTTTCACTCTCATGAAAAATACTATAACTATCTTTCACAATTTGCTCAGAAGATTGTTTTTATAATGTTTTGAAACTGGACTAATGTTAATGCAGCAATAGGTATATAAAATCCCAACTGACATTCGGGTCAAACAATTTTAGGTATCCGTCATATCTATTATGCCATCTTGATAATTGAAAGTGAATAAGATCGAATTTTCCTGCACCCATCCCTTTATTAGAAACAAAACCTGGATGGGGAATTTTAATTATTTTACTAAAAATAAATTTGGAGAGTACTGAATACTGTTTCACCTTTCATACATTCACAGTAAAATTACCCTATCAAAATCTGAGAAGTCAAACAATACTTTATTAGATCCAGCCTATTCCTTAACTGAAGTGATAATAATTCACCTTTATGCAACATGAATTATCATGTTATGGGACACTAGAATTCCATAGACAAATATGTGTCATAAGGTTTTATTCATTTTTACCAGTATGTGAAAGATAATAACAAAGGCATTTAAAATAATATCTTAGCACTAATGCTAAAAAATAAAAATATTGTTAGAGTACATAAATAAAATTTAAATTTGGAAAATGTTCTAGAAAGAGTTAAACTTTATAATAAGTATTTAATTTTATGTTTAACTATTTAATTTTTAATTCTTTGTTTCCTTTCACTCACTTATATTTTGAAGAAGATTCAAAATATGCTTAGTGCTCCAAACAGGATATATTCCACACAGAAGGATGGTGTACAGGTGTAACAATACCAAAAAAATCATGCCATAAATGTAGCATTAGCATACCCATTTGTCTTGCTTATTGATGACTTCTTGAATTTCCAACTTTGTAGATTTAATCTGATACCTGCAATGTCCTTCCTGATAGAATTCACAGGCATACGTTCTCCACTTCTGTGCAGTTTCTTCACTCTGGTCAGCTTGGGAAACACTTTTTAACATTGTCTTCTTTTTCTTTAGATACTAAACACTACACGAGTTTTTCTTTCCTTGAGAAATACACAACATGCACTGTGATCCTACTGCATAAGTATATAACAATTTTAAGACAGAAATTCTTGTGAAGTAATTGTTTAATTAGCTTTTTACCGCTGGACTAAAAGATCTGACCAGAAACTGATAAAAGAGAAAAAGTTTATTTGATGATGGTTTCAGAGGTCTCAGTCCATGGACAGTAGGTTTCATTCCTCAGGGCTCAAGGTTAGGCAGAACGTTATGGCAGAAGAGTGTAGGGGAGGGAAGTGACTCATAAAATGATCAGGAAGCAGAGACAGAGGGACTCCACTTGCCAAATTCAAAATATATACCCCAAAGGCCCACCTTCCCCAGTTAATCCCATCACAAGATTAATTCACTGATTGGGTTAAGGCTCTCAGGACCCAATCCTTTCTCCTCTAAACATTCTTGCCTTGTCTCACACATGAGCTTTTGGGGGACACATCCAAACCATAACAATAATGGACCATTATTTTTTCTAACAACTTCACTATGTGACTTTATTTTCCTGTAGCTTTTTGTTATTTCAGAGAAATTATGTGCAATAGAAAGGAAGATTTCACTTTTCATGTGTCACCATTGACAGTTTTCAGTCCCCATTCCTCCCCTTTCCCCTTGTCCCACATCTGGGCCATTGCCCGCTTCTTGGTGTTGGTAGAAATTTCAAACCATGCAGATGCTAGGCCACGTGTCTGAACTTCTCTCTGCCCCGGCCCTGCTTCCCAAGCACAAGAGCCCACATCTCTGGTCTTGCTTCCCTCTTTCTTAAATTTTGGAGTAGCTGTGCCTTCCCTGCTCCTGCTGAACAGCCCCATCATTTCACTCTCTGGTGAGTGACGGGTATCATTAGTTTCCATGTTACTCACATACAGATAATGTTGAGATTAGTGTGTGGATTGATTCCAGCCTCTTCAAATTAACCTTAGCCAGTATAAATCTCAATTAATTTAGACTAATTTAAAATATATGCATACATATATGGTTATATAATAATACTTAAGTGTGTGTGTAAGAGAGAAAGAAAGTATGTTTATAATTAGGATGAGGCACAAATAATGGATTCTTTCTCAATGTCTACTGTCCCCAATAATAGGCAATGTGACATGCATCATTTCTTTTCACCATCTGTTTGATATCTGCAATAAGCCTCTATTTTGGCAGCTCTTACTACAATTGCTAGAAATCACAGAGTCTTATGGGTTGAGAAATACATCTCACAGAGAATTAATTGCTCATGTTTAAATCAATGACTTTATAGCCTAATTCTATGAAGAAGTAAAACAAATTTGGTGTAAAAAAAAAAAAAGAAAGAACAAAAAGGTATAGTATGGGTTAATTTGCATAAAGCAAATTATCCCAAAGTGGGAAATACACAAAATAAGTTGCGGAGTTAATTTTACTGTCTTTTAACCTGTACCATGAGTTAAGTTTTTTAGCAAGAGGATTCTAAAAGAAGCCCATGTACAATATTGATAATGTTTTTGGCTTAAAATAACTTAGATATAATGAAAGAATGAACATTAGTATAGAGATGCATATTTATTTAAAGCATTATGTTTGGGCCATGCAACTATAATATTTTCACAAGAAATTATTTCTCTAAGTGGTGTTTTAGTAAAAATCCAGCTTGAGGATGGTTACCAATGTCTAGTATCTTTAAAGAATCCAGAAAGTTTGCGCTTAGATAAAATGAGATTTAGAAATGCATTTAAATTAACATTTCTTAGTCTAATTCCTATAGTATCCGAGGAAATACACAGCTATCCTGTATTTCTTTCTACTGAAATGATGTATATGTTAAACATATTGTTTAGAATTTGGCATGCACCAGGATTATTCAGGACTTTATATGTATTAACTCCTTTATTCCTTACGCCACCTGATATGGGTCCTATCATCCCATGTAATATGTTTGAGGAAATGAGGAACCAAGAGGTTAAGTAATTTCAAATTCACACAACTAGTAAGTGGTGGATCTGGAATTTGAATTCAGGATTTCTTGATCCTAATAGTATATTCTTAAATATGATGCATTTTTATTTATATTCATTGTGCATAAATATGTGTTTGAACCTACAAACATAATTAAACACAGGGGCTTTGTTAATGGCAAACCAAACCAATGTTAAAGAGTTAGTTATGTCATAGCATCATTTCTCATACTACCAGAAGAACAGAGGCCACTTACAATAGCACCCATTGTTATCTTCACAGATTTTCACCGTTTCGGAATTCTAGGAGTATAATGCAAGTGTCTACCAGGACTGAGCTATTCCTAGTTCTTGAGAAAATGTAACTGATATTTCTAATAGAGGTCCAATGTCCCAGGCTAATGATAACCAAAGTGCAGGAAGGAGGACATTACACACACCACCCACCTTAGTGTACACATTCAAATGTCCTTTGAGTACCAAGTTCCTATGTTATTCTCACCAACATGGACAGTAGGTTGACTGGAAAAAAAATGAACAGTTCCCCCTTTCATGAACATGTCTCTCTTCTCTTCCCAATGTATCCCAACTGCTCAATAAGAAAATAGTCGTATACCACTGACACTTATCTGTATGCTTTCTTTTAACCTCTATTATACTCAGGGAAGGAGTGATGATGATTGCCTGTCAAGAAGAAGGATTCTTCAAAATTGAAATAAGAACCTAAAGTAGCCAATCATGTTAAGAGTTTTTGCTAGCATTGCAGCTCCATGGAGAGCAACACTCTCTCTTGATGTGCAAACAAATAAATACCTGTGGCTATGCTTAATCTATAAGTTTGTAAATTTGGGGCTGTAGGAGACTCTGAGCAAATATATTTTAGGTTCTTTAAAACTGATCTTGATAACTTGTAGATTGGGTGACCTAATGGAATTTCCCAATTTAAAAAAAAAATAATGTTGCATAGCCAGAATTAAAAACATAGCACTCCTATCTTTTTTCACTCATCTTCCTGACTGTGTGTGTGTGTGTGTGTGTGTGTGTGTGTGTGTGCGCATAAATTAGGCAGATGGAATACATTTAACACAGTATTCTTATGCTTATTTGACCTCTGGATTGAGTGTCTGCATTTCTAAACTGTCAACACCAGATGGCGCACTGTCTCATTAACTAGTACAAAATCACCCTGCCATTCTTCAAATTCTGGAAACTTCATTTAACAAACATCACATAAAAAGCTTTGGAATGCCCTATCTTATGAACCAATTCACAGTTTCCATTTAGGTACACGATAAAGATCATAAATTTTGGAAGTAAAAAATATGGTATTTGCTAATATTAATTTATATCTCTTTTATAAATCCTTATTTGTCTAGATTAAGCATTAGTAATAACTAATGGCATCTTTTTCATACTCAGAATAAGTTTTATAATCTACTTCTTCCCTGACTGCAAATTTCCACATTTTTAAAAATAGGTTTAACAAATTATCTCTCTTGGTCCAGGACCATTTGATTGTAAACAAGGGTGAGAGAAGTCTGAAATTTATTATTATTCAGTTTTTTATTGTCTCTTCTTCATTTCTTTTGTGCTGACATCAAGGTATTTAATGAAATTTAATTAAAGTAAAATAATTTAAAGAATATTATTTAATGCAAGTAATATATGTTCTCAAAATTTTTATTCTCATTGATTTATAAAAACATAATGAAATTTGTCATTAGATTAAAAAGAAAAACAAAATAAAATAAATTCTAGACAATGATATGTAAAGACATGCTAATCACAACATGATATATAATTGGCTAATACCATAAGGGCTTAAATGTTCAGGATAAATGATACAATGTTATTCTTTATCCCATAGTGCATAATTTTGGGGGGAAGGGAGGGGTACTGGGGATTGAACTCAGGGGCACTTGGCCACTGAGCCATATCCCCAGCCCTACATTTTGTATATTATTTAGAGACAGAATCTCACTGAATTCCTTAGTGCCTCACTTTTGCTGAGACTGGCGTTTTGAACTTGGAATCCTCCTGTCTCAGCCTCCTGAGCCTCTAGGATTACAGGTGTGTGCCACTGAGCCCAACTCCCATAATTCATAATTCTATACAATTTTATAAATGATATTTTCAAAAAAATTTAATATCATTGCAGATCATCCTAAAATGATGACAATATGAAGTGTTTTTTCAAAGAGCAGTGTACCAACTTGAGTATACAGTACAGTTCCAATTTTATGAGATGTAAAAGTGTATGTTTGAATTAATCATTACTTAATTGTTCTAGTTAACATCACTGAAGTTTGTTGCCACTATCTAGAAATTAGAAGACATGAAAATTAGGATATTTTACAATCACTAATTATACCTCACCCATCCTAAAAGGAGTATAGAAAAATAGTTAAAGAACAAAATCCATAGGACTCATCTGTAGTCCTGTGAAATATCTTGCAAAATATAGTTGTTACATTTAGAATTGGGTTCTCATGAAGCAAATTCAATATCTTCCAACTGAAGGCTATGATTTGAAGGATCGAAATAGGAAAGAATCCTGTTGGAGCTGATAAAATCTTCTTAGCACAGATAAATGCCAAGTAGTTCCTAAAGCTGAAGATCTAAAATATATGAAAACAATATAGAGCTGTATAAAAAAACTAAAAATTGATAGCAGAAATCAAACAAGTAATTGTGTTTAATAAGCAATTTTGTATGAACAAAATGATTGCATTTATTTAATTTTTTGATGAAAGACTCATTAAAAGTGGCACCTACCCCTTTGCATTGTAATGATGTTGCTGAATATTATTTGATGTGCTATTCTCCCCCTTCACACACACAAATCCTATATTCCTATTTCGCTTCATTATAAACCTGCTCCCATTAAACAAGAGAAATTTGTTGCCTAAATTTGTTGCATGGAAGCAGAGAAGACTGGTGACATATTTTTGGTGTTCACATTTGAAAGCCATTGCCCACATGTAAGATAGACATAGAAGAGATTTTTGTTTGCAGTACTGGGGATTGAACCGAGGGCCTTGTGCTTGCAAAGCAAGCACTCTACCAACTGAGCTATATCCCCTGCCCTAGAAGAGATTTTTAATGGGTCTTTGACAAGAACTCCTGTGTTCTTGATTCATGGGCAGAGTCCATTGGAGAGAAATGAGTCTTGTGCTCTGAAGGCCTTCCATGGACTCTGTTCCTACACCTCCTTCAAAACCTCTAGGAAGTTCTCCCACCCCCTTTTAGCTTCCTAAGTACTATTAGTGCAAAGGAATTGTCTGAACAAAGGATATAAATACCCATTTCCTTGAACTTAAACCTATGTTCAAGAACTGAAGACTGCCTAGAGGTGGGGAAGAAGCTAGGCCAAGTTCAGGGATGAGGAGATAAACATTGTATCACCATACCACCTTCCATGCACCTAATCTCAGAAGCAAAGTATGGTCAGGCTGGTCACAGCTTGGATGGGAGGGAATAAAGCAAACTTCAAACTTTAACAGATTGGAGGACAAAAATTCATGGCAACCTATAACATAGTAATTAAGACTATTGAGAGTACCAGAGATCAATTCTTACTAAGAAAAAAGAAGAGTTATTCAGAATCTGAGGAAAATGAACAATTAATTCATTTGTTAATATTAAATAAATTATATAATTTATACATAAATATTGAAAATACATTAAGTATAAAAATAATTGATTTAACTGATAATTTGTTTGACTTGCACATTCACTCAACAAAATTGTACTCTTCCTAACTTGTGCCAGTTAATGTATTAAAGATACAAGATTAATATGATACATTTCATGAATCAGTAAAACAAGTCAAAACTTAAAATTGTATGTTATATTAAATTAAAACAACCCAATAAATTCAACAACAAAAGACAACAGTAGAAACAAAAATGTGCATCTGTAATGTTGTAATTGTAACAATTATATATGCTATAAACACAGGATCAAAGAAAAATTTCAGTTCTGTTTCTTACAGAATTCACACATTTGAACATCATGGATGAGACTTTAGTTTTTTCAGCATACATTCATCACCAGATTAGCTAATAATTTAATCAATAGTGAGTTGCTCATAGAAAGTTTTTGTTCCTTTCAGAGAAACAACTTTTTCCAAGAGAAAAAACACTGAGGGGAATAATACTATATTTTGAAAGAGTGTTACAACATAATTAAAATTACTTGGTGATACACTTTTCTAAAATTCAGAGCATACACAATAAATATATACACATTGGCAAATGGCACTTTTTTCTCCTGTTGGATTCAATTTGTCTCACTAAACATTTTTAATTGCAAATATAATTCACTCCTGCCTGCCCATTGAGGAGAGCTGTCTATAGGGGAATAATGGTGCTTAACATTTGAGCACTTCCTCTCATCAACTTTTCATATATATTAACTCATTGGATCTTTGCAATAATGAAAGAGGTGGGCTCAATCCTATGAACCCTTAATGATGTCCATTTTATAGATGAGAAAGTGTGACCTCTATAAAGTAAAACAAATGTGCTCAGATTAAAGAAGTTAATTTGCTGATTCAGGTTTGGACTCCTATTCTGACTCTATTGCTTGCTATGTTCATTTTGTTAACGTACAAGAAAATAGAAACACATGTCTGTAATATATTAGAATCTCTGATTTATAAATGTCTTCAAACATCCTTAAATTATTCTAACCAACGTCATATGACCACTCATCTTTGTGAAATTTGACAATTAATACAAAAAATTAAAATCACATGCTTGTCATTCAAAGAGATCCATAAGTTAACTATGTGTGTTTTGGTGGCATGAATCTTTAATTAGAAAATATTGAGGATTGTCTGCAACATTTTAGGTTGCTACCTATAACACACTTTATATTGAATAATATAATCAACTTATTTATACAAGTGCGGTGATTTTAGGTTTTTTCCTATCATTATTCAGACAGAGTTTGTAGCTCAGCAGCCTTGTGTTATATGTGTATGTGTTAAAGAGGACAGGTTTGCAATCAAAGCTGATTGTTTGCCCAAGCACCATCTGGCCTAACCATTTATAATATGTCAAATGAGACTGCCCAAGGTGTGAGGAAAATCTTAATTTCACATTTATTCAGGTCATATTGGTTCTGGAATCTCTGGCCACAGTTCAAACTGCACCATTATCATTTTTGTGTTTTTATCATAGTTTGCATGCTGTTTATTTTTCTAAATTCTCATGAATGTTTTTCTGATTTTTACTTTAATAATTTCAAAACTTTACTATTAAGGAGTTCTACCTACTTTCAGCCATAACATTAATCATCCTTTTATAATATAGACTGCTATAAGCTTTAGCAAAACAATTTAAGTACTTTAAAAACCAAATACCCTTGGATGGACTTTGCTTATATTAAATTTTTATCTATTCTAATTAGTGAAATTTCAGTATGCATAGATAAATATATGCATATTAGCAAATGGTTAAAATGTATCTCTAATTCATATAAAGAAAAATGTCCAGACTTAATATTGACATTTTGAAAAATTAAGCTTTTAAAATATATATTAATTTTAGATTTTAATTAATTTTAGATTTTAATTGAGTTAGTAACAGAATTTTCAAAAATAACTTATGAAGTACCTAAAGAAAACTGATAAATTAAGAATTTTGCTTTGTAGTAGCAAAATTCTTCTGAAAGAATTCTTCTGAAATATATTTTATTAGAATTCTTCTGAAATATATTTTATTAGAATCAAAAACTGAGAATATTTCTAAAACTTCATTAAAAACTTCAAGTCACCTTAATCTTTACATGATGATTTACACTTGCTAAGTTGAAAGAATGATTGAAAGTACTGTACAGATGAAATGTTATTTATTAAAATGCAGTACTTTAGCATTCTGAAAAGAATGCAATTTTGAGTATGTGCTCTGGTGAATCCAATGCCATAATATAATGGTGAGCAACAGCTTTATATATACAAATCGATTACTATTTAGAAAATGCAAATAGAATATTAGTAATTTAGTCTATTATAAAGCATTCTTTTTTTTCAAAGTGTTCTATTTCTTTGGGTAACCCTGGATTATTGGCTAAATGAAATCTCCAACAGAAACACAATATTCCAGAAAATATCATGGTATTTACGAATGTGTATGTTCATAATTACTTAATAAAGTACATTTTTAAATCAGTTTTTTATGAAGCTACTTCCTTGATCATCATTTCTGATTTAAAAAGCTATCATCACTTATAAGGAAACATGAAATAGTTAAGCTAAAATTTGAATATGAAAGAAAAATAAGGTTTCATTTGACAATATATAAAATGTGTGAGATATTCTCAGATTATACTTTATTATATGCATCTTTCAGAATTAAGGCAAAATTCAGCAGAAGAATTCTATGTTAAGTATATTATGTGGAGAACTTTAGTAGTTCAAGATTTTATTTTTGTGTGGGTAGTAAGGCAAACCATGGGAGGAAGGCAAGTTTCTATTCCTGGGAGGGGAATATACCAGAATAGACCATACCCCTGTAATAACTGTGATATACGAAATGTTGAAACTCTATAATTGATAAAATAGTTTGAATTATGGATTTCAGTGGTAAGTTTGAATATTTTAACCTACCTAAACAAAATCCGTTTAACATACCGTTTTTTCTCAATTAGCCATATGAATATGTGACAGTTATGGATTACATGACTACAATATATACAAAAATATGCATGCTTTGTAGTCCTAAAATGAAGCACTCAGCCAAAAGAGTTGGAAATAGTAAATGAGCTTTATAATTTATTTCAATTTTAAAAAAATTGAATTCACATTTTGTCTTTGACTACTTCTTTTCCAAAACTATGAATCTTCAGACATTAGTAGGCAATTCTATGGACTGGGAGGCTGAGGCTTGAGGATCACAAGTTCAGAGCCAACCTCAGCAATTTAGCAAGGCCCAAACAACTTAGTTAGATCCTATCTCAAATTTTTAAAAGGGTTGAGGATATGTCTCAGTGGTTAAGCACCCCTGGGCTCAAGATTCAATACCTGGTACCAAAACAAAAGCAAACAAACAAATATAAAAACATGTTGGAAGATCAGCATTTAGGTACTATTTTGAGAAAATTAATTGCATGATAAAGATAAATAATAATGATAACAACTTTTTATCTCTACCTCTCATGTCAAAGATAGATACTGATAGTGATCTTTTTTTTCATTTGCATAATGAAATATTAATGGAAGATTTTATAGAGCTATTAAATATCACATTTCTTAGGTTCATAGATATCCTATTTTGCATTAAAATAAAATTTCCTGTGTCTTTTATAATATTAAATTCTGTAATTGATAAAATAGTTTATATGTTTGAATGATATTTCGTAAATGACAATTTACATATAGATACCTTATGAAAAATTTATCAAAAAAGATGGAAAAGATCTAATCTTTACTTAAGTACATAAATGAACTTCTAATAGCAAAATACAATTAACTAACTATGTGATTATTATCATTTTGATATTTTTAACTTTTAGATGTGTTTGTCATGTTTAAGTACCCATTTGAATTTAAAATCATATAATTCTGTAGTGATTCCATATTATTCTTTATCTGTGCACCTATTCTTTTGAAAAGCAATAAAAGGCAACAAAAATATAAACCACTTATAACAATAATGAACCTGATGTGCCTAAGAATGAAACTCTCGTGAATGCTAATCAAAAACTTTAAAAAGAACTGATGCATAATGAAAATCTAATTCTCTTTTGTTGATTTTGAAGATGTGTTTTGAACAAATTGCTTTTTCAATGGAAGCCCAAGTTTTCTTCTCCAACCTATGGTTAGGACAATTGGGTCCTGTTATTACAGACATGATTGTGAGGTTTGAAATAGTGTTAAAATTTCACTGCAGGATCAATTTATATAAGGGATTCCTTGCTATGAAGTGGACATTTTCTTAAAATATCCTTCATGCTCGTGTTCTCTATACAGTCAAATAAAAATGACTAAAAACCTGAAGAATAATTTGGACGTTTTTGTATTTGTAGCTTTGCTTTTTTTATTCAAAAGCCCTTTCTTGAAAATCTACTACATTGTCATTTGACTTGCCTATTTTAAAATGAAAATGATTTTCAAAATATTTAATTTGCTTTTTTCCTGTACACTATTAGAGTGAAGTCTATTGATGACTTAATAATAAAGAAATAAGACAAAATTAATGTATAATTAGTTTTTCCACTAATCACTCTCTGTCCTATGAAAATGTTAAATAGCCACACTTCCATATTCTCATCTTTAGCATGTGGTTAAGTGGGCGATTATCCTCTAAGGTGATTGAAATAATATATTTAGATTTTGAATATAAAGCAGTTAAAATATATATTCTGTCTCCCTATCTTCTTGTTAGTAAATAAATATGATTAATAAACAACTCGGATGGTGTTTAAAATACTGGTTCATATTTATTGCCCTACCCAAATATAGGTCATCTTTATGTCATGAGTATCTACTTAGTTAAGTTCCTCTTTCCTGTCCTTTCCAAAAGCCTGCCTAGTGTAGGATTAACAGATTGACCAAATAAAAATACTGGACATATATTTGAATTTCAAATAAATAACATATAACTTTTCAGTATAAATATGTTAAATAAAATGTTTGAGACATTAACATTTTAATTGTCAGAAATTCAAATTTATCTGGGTGTTCTCTATTTTATTTGGCAACACTAGATTGGACAAAAAGCCACTGCCACCATGAATACACTTACCAGCGAGCCTTAGGAAACAGAAGCCTGTTCGACTCTTTGATATTGACTGTGCAGAGAAACAGAGAAATTGGCTGTTTAGCCCTTAGGGCCTTGTAGGCCAGCATTTAAACTAGAATTTCTGAGAAAAAGACCTCTTTGCTTGGGAAATATTCAGATTTGAAGATTTCAGAGGGGTAAAGGGAGGGAGATCCATCCTTCCTGCAGAAAATCAGACTCTGTATTAGAAAAGGTCTTCTGTACAATCTTACTGGGAAGGAATAATAAGATGTTTTCAAGAGTGAGTGTCAGGCTCCCTTTGCCTACTTCCCTAAGAAGGCACAAGTCTCAGCAGAGAGTCTGTCTTTGGAACCAAAGGAGAAATAGTGAGATTACCAGTAAACTTCATTGCCAAGAATTTAGAAAGAAGTCACCTTCTATTTGTTTTGTGTCGTCACTGTAATGAATATAATGCGAGCCATATTGCATCATTACATGATATATATTATGCCATTCTGATGCTACCTCTTGGTACTTTACATGTTTACTGTTTTACTGGATTGACTTTTCAGTAACTTTTTATAACAACAATTATGCTAAAGTAATTTTAGATAAACCTTGATGGTATTTGCATTACATTGGATTACCTTTAATAATTAGAACATAACTGAAGACATGCAACTGGCTTGTCCTTAAACTTTGGTTTCTTATCATAACCAGTAAGAAAAATAATACCTAAATTCTGCCTTCTTCAGGTGTGCAAAGTGAAGATAAATAAAATCATATCTGTGTTAGTCAACTAACATGCTGTGACCCAAATACCTGACAAAAAGAACTTAGAAGAGGGAAAGCATATTTTGGGTCACAGCTTCAGACCTTTAGTTCATGATTGGCCAACTTCTTTGCTCTGGGTCCAAGGTGAGGCAGAATATCATGGCAGAAAGGCAGCGGGGGAGGAGCACTGCTCCTTTTACCTGCAGGCACGGAGGAACAGGAACAGAGGAGAATGGCAAGGAAGATCAATTAGTCCATCAAAACTAGGATGGACAAAGTTAGGTGACAGTTCTCACAGTCAGCTCATTTTACCTCTGAACATTCTGCACTAGCACAGGAGCTCTGGGGGGAACACTCCTATCTAAAACAACACGGCTTGTTCAAACCTCTGGAAATTTTGATTGCCTAACACAGCCAATAAGAAAAATGATATCTAAATTCTGTCTTCTTCCATCATGCAAAGTAAAAGTTAGTAAAATATTCACATGTGTCTGTAAGGTGGACCCAACATGGAAGATTTAGGCAAATATTAAAATTATTTTTCCTGCTGAAGATAAATATAGAGAAAAATCACTATGAGTAGAGATGAATAGTACTGTAAATTAAACTATATAGTAAAGTATTCAGGTTCCCCCTGAAAAAAATAAACCACATTATACACTATTTTAAATAAAAAACGGCTTCTAATAAATATATTTTTATAAACAAATGTTTTCATATTAGTTATCTTTGTCTTCCAAAATTTAACATTAAAATTATTAGAAATTTATTTTTTATAGCTTTTCAAGAAGGTTGAATGCAGCTCTCAATTTGTTTCTCCACGTTTCTTTGTTCTCCAAGTCTGCCCTGTCAGCTAAAATGCATTGGGAAAAAAAAATCCCCTGTTCTCCTTCTCTTTGATTGAGTTATCCTTTGCTAGGCAAAGTGTTGTTAGCTTTATGCTCTTCGCTTGGCTTCCAGCAGCTCTCCCCATAGATTGCTGCGAGAGCACTGCCAGGAGCCTGCAATCCCTGCAAGGAAGAGATCAAACCTCCTCAACAGGAATTCTTCAAGGCAGGTCAAGTTCGGGTCTGTTCAGAAAACCCAGTCTACATCACAGGAAAATGCTGTTACTCATTTGGAATTCTTTTTCTATGGATTGTCTCCACTTCTAAAATTGACTTCTAAGTCAAGTTCAAATCCAGCTACAAATTCCTGGCACTTGCTTCCCTCCCACTCTCTTCCACATAAACCCTTTTATATTACATAGACATACTACATAGACATACTGCAGATTAAGATATAAATTCAACTTTCAATTTATTCCTTAATTATAAGATTTTAGATCCATACAAAACCGGATCATTTGTTTTATTCTGAAGATGAGTGAATACTATAAATGTAAGATCCTTGCATTCTAGTAACTTTGAATTTGATAGGAAGGGGAAAAGAAAGAAAGAAAATTTATCACCTCATCTGTTAAAGATAAGAAATTTTTTTATCATTTAGTCACATAAAACATCTGTTTTTTTAATCTAATGCTTTATGAAGATATTTTTTCAATGACCAAATAATATTTTATCACACTGTTTTCTGTATTTAATTTACATGCTTTTGAACCACTAGTCACAGACATGTATAGAAACTCCCATTCTCCAGATATAAATAATAGTTGCTATAAAACTTCTTTAGCAATAAAACCTTCTCCAGTTTTATATATTCTTAGGATGCATTCCAACATATGGATTACTTCATCATTGTATGCACTCTTTATTTGAAGATATTTGGTATATGCTAGGAAACTACATCAGAGAGAAAAAATTGAGTGTCATTTCATCCAATATTTGCATTGTTTGTGTCTTTTTTAAGATTTTTTTTAAAAAGATGGACAGTGAAACTTTGAAGACTGAAAAATGGAATTTATTTTGACTTTATTTTTAATTTCTTTAGTTAAAGTTAGGTTGAACATTTTCCTTCCTTTATTCACAAGTTTTATGTTAATTTTTGCATATTATTAAAGTAATAGGAACTGCATCTCCAATCTCAGAACTTTACATTAAAGCCCAGTGTGGGCTCATCTGTGTTATTCTGTTATAGTATCAATTTGTGTCAATAAGTAGCAAATTGTAGATTATATTTATTGAAAATTGAACCATCTGCTATCTTTAAGATTCATAATTTTCCATTGGAATTTTCTTTCAAAAAGTATAATTGTTGTACCATAATTACTCTTAAGTACAAAGCACATAATGAAACTACTTGAGTGTCAAAACTGTTGACTGGGGGCTAGGGCTGTAGCTCAGTGGTAGAATGCTTGCTTCTCACGTGGGGGGCACTGGGTTCATCCCTTAGCACCACATAAAAATAAATATTGTGTCCCTCTACAACTAAAAAACATATTAAAAAGAAACTCTGTTGGCTGAAAATTAATCTTATATTCTTATACTTTTTTCTTAAAAATCTTAAAGCATACACACAAAAATTGCTTCTATAACCCAGACCAAGTCTGGCACTCAAGGTAGAATTTTCACATTTTTTGATAAGAATTTGTTCAAAAATTTATTTGCAGTAAACATAATGATCTACTCTCTTAAATTGATGCTGATGCATTTATTTCACAATTTTAGAAACAAGGCTTTGATCTAGGAATTTCAGACTGAATTTTCATCATATAAAATTGGAAATGAGACTGCCAAACCATTACTGAAATGCTTGGATCACATTGTATATCCAGTCATTTTCTCTCTTCATATAAAAATAGTAAGCTTGGATAAAGTGAATATATTTTCAAAAGATAATAAAAATGGTCTATAACTAAGGAGAAAGATAAGGCAACAAATGAAATGTAGAGGAGACACACTAGCACAAAAGGAGAAAAAGAGATAATACATAAATATATATATATTTTTCCAAATAACTTTAAATAGAAAGAGCTCTTTCCATGCCAGAAATGCAAGACTCCAAAGAGTGAACCCTAAACTGGGATTCTGCACAATCTAATGCCCTTTGATTAGAAGGAATACTGACAGATTGGCCCAATTTTTTTTTAATTTTTACTCCCAACCACGTAAATAGGGTTTATGGATAACTCTTTGTATAAGTTCTGCATTTGCCAATAACAGCTCTGAATTAGTTTCTGATCTTTTCGCTTAGGAATTTTGCTTCCAAGAGGAGAAATAAACAACCCATAACTGAATGCAGTGTCAGGGAAGCTCTACAGTCAGAACCACTACTTTGGCTTCAGCAAAATACACTTTGAACATTTCCACACTATGAAGAGAATGTAAAAGGAGGCAAATAATGGCTGAAACATTGATAATAAGTGAGGTACAAATGTGCATGGAAAGCAAGATGGAATGATGGATAATCAAATGTATTACTTAAGCAAACGAAAAATGACCTACACTTCTTTTGTACAAAGTAACACTTCATACCATACAGTTTAGTGTGCATTCTCAAACCTTAAAAAATGGTTTGGACTTATATTTATTGTTAAATAATAACAATATTGTTTTCCTTTCTGAAAGACAAGGAAAACATAAACAAAATGATGAAGTTTTTCCAAAACAAAAACAAAACAAGAAAAACCCTACCCCTCATATCTCAATGATAACAGTAGCATTTAAATAAATTTCTGAGGATTTTTCTTGAGTTCTCCGAGAAAACGTATATTCACAAAAGAAACCTATGCAAAAATGTTTATAGTTGGTTTATGCATAATAATCACAAATTTGAAACAATCCAGACATTTTTCAACAAATGGTTAAACAAACTCTGGTCCTTCCACATCATGGTATACTTGTCAGTGATTTTTTAAAAAAGGAATTATTGATGCATGTAATAATCCTGTATGAATCGCCAAAGAAGTATGCTCAGTGAAAATCCTCAAACCTAAGAATTTACATAATGTATGATTCCATTTATGTAACATACTTGAAAGGACAAGTTACAAAATGGAAAACAGATTATTGGTCTCCAGGTGGAATCATGAAGGAAATGAGAGTGATATAAAAGAGCAGCACAGAGGGGTTGAACAGCCATCCCCTCTCCTACAATATAATAAGATAAAGTAACTTCCTATTCGCTGAAGCCTGTGAATGTGGCCTTATTTGAAAAGACAACTTTGCAAATATTTATGCATCTCAAAATGAGATCATCTTAGTTTATATGAGTGGACCTAATCTAATGAAAAGTGTCCATTTAAAGGCCATAAAGAATTCACTTCCATGAAGGAGAAGTCAAGTGAAGACAGCCAACTATTGGAATTATGCAGACAACCTTAGGAATACCTGGGGACACCACAAACTTGAAAGGATCAAAGACATAGTCTCTCCTAGAGACTTTGGATGGAGTTGGGCACTGCTGATACTTTCATTTCAGATTTTTGGCCTCCAGAATTGTGAAACAATAAATTTTCATTTATCCAGTTGCAACAAATTGTTAGGGAAACTAAAAAAAAAAAAAAGACACAATGAAGGATTGTTATGGCAACAAAAATATTCTGTAACTCTAGCTTATTAATGTCTAAGTCATCTATGATATTATACCAGAGTTCTGCAAGTTCTCCATTGAGAAAAAAAGAGGAAAGAGTAGAAAGAATGTTTTTGTATGAATTTGCACAACTGAATGTGAATCCACAGTTATCCAAAATAAAATTTTTATGAAAATTTAATAAAGTCAAGTGCATTTTAACTGATCTCTTGGTTTCACTGTATGAATGATTTGATGGCACCTGTGGAATAATCACTGTAGTCCACCTTCATACTAGTATTTACTCCCAATGATCAACAAATTGCCTTAGATGTTTGCAATATTCTTTTGAGTTATTGCCTGGAATGACTCTTCTTTTAGCAAAATATTGTCAGTCAAGCTATGTGGAGAATATTAATAACTAATTTTAATCCATCATTGTGAGTTGGCTAGAAGAAACTGGGACTATTAAAGTATGCATTTTTGATAAAAAAGGATTAGTAGCAGTTTATATATAAGTAGAATAAGATGAAAAATAAATACAATTGGAGAAATAAAGATAGGAAAAATAAGAAGAAACAAAAGTTAAAATTAGCACAAAAAAAAACTTGTCAGTTATGTACATCTCATGAAGTTGGACTGTTTTTTTTTCCAGAGAACAATTATATAAATAAAGATATTTAAGCAGCTTTAAATTAGTCTATATTCTTATGTTAAAAACCTAAAAATTTAACATAAGTAGCTCAATTAAAAGTGTCAGATTTAGTCACAGTTTAAAATATTCCTTTTAAAATATATACACTACAATTTCAGTAGTAATTATTTTGATTGAAGAAGGGAAAATATGCTAAATATTTAAATGCCAAATACATCAGTGATAGTTTCTGTTCATATTTTCAGGCTCTTGTCCTGGAATAAAGGAAAAATCTGCACAACTTTAACATGAAATATTTGATACCATCCTTAATAATGTGGGCAATTGAAAGGCATAATCAAGTACAAAAAACGTATTTTTAAATTACCCAAAGTGAAAAGCTATGGCAATTTTAACTTAAAATGCTTCATTTAAACACCAAAAAAATTAGAAATATAGTCCAGTTTTATTTAAGATATTTTAAATAAAACTATAGAAACTATTTCATGCAATTTGCAAAAATTGGCATCATTACAGAAATAAAGATCAGGAGTTTTATCTTTCAAAATGTGAAGTGATTTTCTGTAGAAGTGTAATTGTCCACTCTGCTGGTTTTCAGCACATGATTCTGGAGCTTCTTTCAAGGTCATCCCTAGACTTGAAAATAAAGCATAAAGATTTTCATATTTACTAAGCTTCCAATTAATGAAAAGATAAGGCAAAACATTCACATTCTATTAGGACAAAAATTAAAATGAAATATAGATTTCTAAGTTTATGTATTTGAACCTTCAGAGTTTTTAAATAAGGGTAACATTTGTATAGAAATCATTACTGGGAAACATCAACTCTCACATAATTTTTAAAAATAAAATAGCATCTAATACAAAGACTACTTTGAAAATAGAATTTTGGTCTTTATAAAATTTCTTCCATTATTTTGGAATTCTTTCCTTTTTCTTCTCTCTCTCTCTCTCCCATCTCTTTCTTTCTCTTTTTCTCTTTCTTTCTTCTTTCTTTCTTTCTTTCTTTCTTTCTTTCTTTCTTTCTTTCTTTCTTTCTTTCATTTCTTTCTTCCTTCTCTTAGATTTGTTTTTGTTTTTGTTTTCAATGCTTGGGATTGAACCCAGGGTATTTTACCACTAAACTACATGCTCAGACAGGACTCTCTCTTTTTTGTCTTTACCTTTAAAATAGAGACATTCCTTTCATCAAGAGAATGTTTTCAGGTTAAATAAAATGATAATTATGAAATGAAATTGGTATAATTAATGAATATAATACTTCTTTATTATATCTGAAATGAACAAACAGTAATATGAAAATAGACTTAAGAAAGGGTGTCATTGACAAAATCATGAAGTAGAAGTTGAAGGGGTTTGGAAACCAAACAAACACTAATAAATTTGAGGAAGCAGAAAAGTTTTCCAACTTTTTCACCAACTGATGTTCTTCTTTCATTTATTACATAAGTAAGGTGCATCTCTATCTGTAGTTTTGGGCTACTCCAAGAGAATACCGCAGACTAGGAATTTATAAACAACATAGGTTTATTTGATTCAAACTTCTGGAGGATGGAAGTCCAAGATTGAGAGGCCTCATCTCACCAGGGCCTTCTTTCTGTGTCATAACGTAGCAGAAGGCATCACTTGGTGAAGGAGTGCATGAGAGAGGGCACAAGAGAGAGCTGAACTTGCTTTTATTAAAAACAAAACAAAACAAAACAACTTAGTCTTGCAATAATGACATGGGGGAGGGTAGAACTCTTCTTACCTCTTGGAAGTCAATATTGTTACTCTCAGGACGTTTGCTTGGGGATGAAGTTTCCAACACATGAATTTTGTGGGACAAAGTCAAGGCACAGCATTATCTAGTGCCCTTCAAATTCAATCTGGCTAGGTGGCTGCCATATATCCAATAGCATGTCACTGCAAATGATATCCAAACCCCCTTTGTAGTACTGAAGATTGAACCCAGGGACTTTCTACCAATGACTGCATCTAGACCCTTTAATTATTTTTTGTGGGGGAGGGACAATGTCTTACTATATTGCCAGGCGGCATCTGTCTTGTGATTCTCCTGCCTCCACCTCCTGAATATCTGTGAATACAGGCATATGCTACTGCCCCTGGCTAAGAGTTTCTTTTGAAAGCCCTGAGGACTGCTATCTTTCATAAAGTCCTTTCTCCATCCACTCGCTGGTTGCACAAGTCCTCAGGGAAGGTAGAGCTGTTGGGTGGCAGGAACCTGCTTCCCTGAATGACATGTAAATGAGCATCAGAATTACCCGTAATAAACTATTGCAGTAAAAAGGAAATCAACTTTGATTGTGTTAAACCACTGAGATTTTAGGTTTTTGATGTATAGCAGCTATAGTACTCCAAATAATTTGTCTAGAGAGTACAAGGGGCTATGGTACATAATAAGTAGTGCCAATTTAAAAATTATGGTAATGTTTCTTAAAACCACAAAGGAAAACAAACAATCACCATGAACAAAATGCATTATGAGATATACCTAATATTTCAAGCACTGATGTTGAGCTATGGTCAAAGCTAAATTGGAAAGTTAAGTTATATTACTCTAAGACAAGCATATGAAATAATTTTATGGATTTCTGTCAATGTAGTACTTTCCTTAAGTCTGAGTCTCAGTCTTTGTCCAGGAGATAGATTCTAACAATTAGCATTTTTTTCGATGTACAATTTTCAGTAAAACGAATTTGAATTCTTTATATTCAAGCATGCATTGATATTTTATAAGGAATAGTATTAACTAAGAGTAGTTCAGCATTACCGCTATCAATAATTATTTATATTTACATTTGCTTATAGCATTTCAATCTCTTTGGTTTAAGGTTCTATGACAATCTCTGAGTAAGAGCACCATGACCTAATCTTGCTACCTCACAGCTTCTGTTTTCCTACCTTCTTCACCAGTGTCTCAGTGACCACATATTTCTTAGTATTTGCCATTTCTCAGATCAAAACTGTAGAATAGAAATATTTAGGTGGACTCAGTCATTAAAAAGATATTAAGATGTTCTACAGATTAGTGTAGCAATTCTCTAAGAATATTCTTTACTGACATAATGTCTTCCTAAATCAGATAATATTTTGTAATTTTTTCATACTCACCTATTAGGAAAGGATTATTATTTTAAGAAGGATCATTATAAAGCATCCAAAATAATGGTAACAGAGACCAATTACTTCCCCAGTGAATATTTCATGTTAAGCTTCATGCTATAGACTTTATACTCTTAATTTCTATGTTTTTATTAAGAACATATGGTTTTCTAAATTTACAGGCAATCAGCTATACCTCACTGAGATTAAAGGATTTGATGAAGGCTAGAAAGGGGCAGAGTCATGATTTGAACTCCTATCTCATTCTCCAAAGCCAACGCTATTTTCTTGTCCTTTCTTCTGTAGATTTGATTGTTCTGCTTCCTTTCAATCCCTAACAATGTATAATCAGATCAGTCTAATTTAAGATCATTTAATAATGAATTTGTGATATATGTGGTAGACACCAGGCTAAATGCTATAGATGAGAAAAAGGAAACCTTCTGTTTAGCTGGAAGAAAATTTATGTAAATAAATGGTAAGGTGTGATGAGGCATGTGAGCAGAGGTTAAATAGAAGGCACAGAAGTTCTGCAGAGAAGGCAATGTTTAACTCAGTAGCTAGGATTTCAAGGAACATTTCATGTTGAAATCCATGCCAGAGCAAAAATTAGATGATAATTGTTAACTCAGTAGACAACAAAGGAAATGGGGGCGTGGGATGGGAAAGAAAAGAATGCAACCAGGAGCAGTGAGGTGTAATCATGACAACCCTGTATGCTATGCTAAGAAATGTGAACTGCTCTCCTGTGCAAGAGAGGAAACAATGAAAATCCTGACTCAAACGAAATTTGAAAAGATTTTTGATATAAGCACTCACTATCAGTAGCAACAAATATGGGGCAGTGATGGAGAAACTAACTGTGTCATTATAATAGATGAGTGATCATGAAGTTTGGATCCATTCCTCTAAATCAAAAAAATCTAGTCTTAACAGACAATTGTTGGGACTTTAAGAAGATACAGGTTTTAGGTATTTTGAGTGGGAATGAAGTTAAGATTTATGTTAGAGATTTATGGAACACACAGGTATAATTCTGTGAAAGGCATCTGGATATTTAGATTTCACAGAATAAGTGACTGAGAAATAAATGTGGAACTTATAAATGAATGTGGTTGTTAAAACCAAGGACAAGAGCAAAGGTTCTGTCTCTTTGGGATACAATTAGAAAGAGAGAGGACTGAGTATAATCTGGAAGGGGACACGTGGATCAAGGAAGAAGGAGACTAAGAAAGAGAAGTTAGAAAATAATAGAGTGACCTGGAGAGAATCCTGTAGAGAAATCAGTTTCTCAGGACTGTGGATGGTTAATATCAAAAGTCACAGGGAGTTGAAGAACAGCAGTGTTGATCAGTCTCAGCAAATAGTAGATGATTTAATAAAGCTTTGTCCAGGGCAGCATTAATGTCAGAAATTAGAATAAAACGGATTGAGTAGTTAGTGGAAATTTAGAAACTAAAAATAATCATGCAAATCTGTGTTTTCAGAAATATGTATAAATGGGAATAGAACTTTCTATAAGGCAGTGGGAAAAAATTGTAGTAGTTAGAAACACAAAGTTAAGGATGAATTTTTGCTTGATTTCAATTGTCTGTATGGGAATCATTTATTGATTTGTTTATTCACTCATTTTGATGGAAAGAGAGCAGAGAAAGAGAAACTGAAAGTAGAATAAGGCCAAATTAATTTTGATAGTTTGAGGATATTGGTAAAATAATTATTGTAATATTTCTTTTCTTAAGGAAGTAACATGATATTATATGGAATATAATTGGTACTAATAACTTTCATGGATTTATAAAAATCATTATATCAAAAATTTTTCCTAAAAATCTAGATGTCTTTCAACTTACATAATTAAAGATGTCACCATGTATTTTATAGATAGGTATCATTGGGATTATTCATTTCCATACTAATAAATACTTTTGTTACTGTTTTCATAACTTTAGGAGATAAATATACTTATTTTTCATTTAAATTTTATGAAAGCATAATTTCATACTACATACAACACATTCTTCTAGCCATAATAGCCTTCTTTAATTGTTAATAAAGACTATGTAGGGGGTATGTAGAAAAAAAAACTTAGCTTCTGAGTGTGAAAGTCACATTTATTAGGATTATAAGAAGTGCTCTGTTGGCAGATTACAGAGGAATGGATGTTCCCTCCACAATCAATTATCAGTAAAATAATTGTAGAAGAATTTCCTTTGATGTTTATAATGTTATAATTGTGAAAATGTAAGATTATGCTTCAAAGGAATGTAATGTTTTAATCATTTATCAGCAAAGGTATTTATGTACTGTGGAGCTTATTTCTCCATTTTGTGGCATTTTGATATTACATTTTTAGACTAAATAATAGATTTTCCCCCATGCACTATTTTACTTTAAGTATACTCTTCTGTATAAACTTCGGGGTTCTTTTAATTTGGCATGAGGCAAACACCTTAAAAAGAAAATAAACTTCTTGACAAATGAATTTTGAAAGATTCACCCATTAAACCCACTTTTTATGTTATTGATTTAGAGATTATGCATAGAATTTCATAGGAGAGAAGTATGTGTGTAAGCCTGCTATTGATACTTTATATGTGTGCAGATCTGTCAATTTTGTTGAAAAGTTCATCTAAAACATTTCTCAATTACTTTTAATTTCTCAATACTGTCAGGTAACTTCTTGAAAATCACTCTCTTACCTGATATTGTACTCTTTTCAGTAAAAGGGAGAGTTTGTGGTTCTTAAATATTCATGAAGCCCAATAGTTTCACAACAAATCAAATTTAATTAAATGATGCATTTCCTCCACTTACAAAAGGTTTATTAAAGGTTTATTTGCTCATGCAAATTAAAGTGTTAGAGTAAAAATCCACATGAAACTTGGCACTAACAATTAAAAAAATATATTGAAAGATTTCTCGCCTCACTGCAATACCTTGCTATGTTTAAACTGCTCAGCTTGTCATTTAGAATCTTTAATGAAACCAGGGAGGAGGCTATTTATTTGCATAATAGGACATAATTTGCTGTGGTGAGGTTTTAATTATTTATAGGCTGTCTGAAATATTTAAAATGGCATCACTAAGGAGCATGAAGTGTTGGATAATGCCTTCATTTCAGGTTTCCTGCCGTTTCTTTTATGGGTCAAGCGATTTATTTCTAATTAGCATACCAGGCTAGTGGCTTTAAAAACATAAGGAAAACAAATTGGTTTCAGTCTGTTTGCAGCTTGAGTAGTTGGAGATGGCCAAGGGTCACTGACAGAGACTGAGTGGAGTTAAGAGTTGGAGCCAGAAGTCAACCCAGCACATGGAAATCACTGACTCAACAAAGCCATACATTCATTTGTGCACACTGTTTACTGCACATATTAGTTTCTCTTTGGGAGATAGTGGGTTATAGCTAATGGGTTTTATGTTAATTGTCCCTTAAAATATTTTCTGACATTAACATATTTCTTCCTGGAAATGATGTTTGAGCAACAGAAACATTCCATTTCCTTTGGATAAAAAATGCAGTAATTATTCTTTGCATTGGGGAAAATGCAGCAGTTCAGGATAAGATTGAACATTTAAGTATATGCAGTGCAATCTTATTTATATATAAGAACAAGAGCCTGTGATTAAAACACAATAGCATCCATTTTTCAATAAACCATAAAGAACCTCAGATATCTTATGAGAAGTTCTGAATTAGTTGAGTACAATAAAAGTATATTAGCATTTCTAAACAATCTTTATTGTGCATTGCTTATGTTATAGATCAAATGAGAAAAGCCCAGTTAGGTAATATGTATAAGGTCTCAGTATCTAATAGACTTTCATAGTTGTTACTATTTCAAATACAGTAATTGTCTTCAAAGCAGTTTTAAGAATTGTCCTGTTTTAAACACCTTTGTGAAATATGTCTGGTGCGAGGGTTTATTATATTTCTATGATGTTCTTGATATCCTCATCATCATGCACACAGATTTGAAGTGATGATAGTGTACTGTTGTCAAACATTCTCTCATCTGTCACCTTCTGGCCTCCAAACATGGATAAAGAAATCAATGCCAGATGTCAAGAAATAGCCTTTGGGCATTACAAAGAATATTCTCTGCACACTTTTAAGTAGTAGACAGATGCTCTATTCAGAGATAGGAGCTTTATGATTATCATTAACATGACCCAGGTGATTGGTCAAGGCTATAAGGGAGTCCACAATCATATGGAACAATTTTTGAGTTGCTTTATCCTGAAGATAAAAGAAATATCATGAATTACATAATGGTTCCTGAAGATATAGCTATCAATTTTTATTTAAAATATCTGTTTAAGCATCTATTCAATGCAGAGAGTCTGGCAGTTAGATAAAAGTAAATGATGAAATCATAGTTAAAACATCAAATAAACTCATAGTTTAATTAATGAGAAAGTGAACACTGATATGAAAGAGATTGAAATATTTTTATTCTCCAGTATACATTATAATCAAGTAGATTTTCATTATCTACCAATAAAATTCCAGGAAAGTGCTGATCAGAATCAAAGATATGATAAATTGTGGTGGGCAACTAATAAATGGTTCAAGAAAAATAGGATTGAGAAAATGGTAGAAAATATGTATTTGAAAGAATGCACAGACACTTTGTAAGAATAACTCTAGTTTTAAAGTGCTCTTTTTATTAAAATGTAATATATTAAATTATTCTCTTGGGGACTCAGAAGAGTTATCAGTGTTTTCATATGATTCAAACTAGCTAGTTATTCTTTAAATAACATGATGCTTGATATCTGCAAATGTGTATACAAATTGCAGTAGTCCTGATTACTGTATGAACTACCATATTTTAAAATACATATTTTGAAAAAAATCAGTTGAAAAGTGGTATTAAGTGTTTTTTGGTTTGGTTTGGTTACTCTTATGCCAGGGATTGAACCAAGGGCCTCATGCATGCTAGATAAATGCTCTGTCCTTGAGCTATATCCCCAGCTCTCTGTAGTTTGTTAATAGGTTTTTTTTTTTAAAAGTGGTTTTCAGGTCATAGAAAAAATCAGCAGCTCAGTGTCACCCATTTTTCACATCCCTCTAGGTAGTGGTGTCATTATTACACCTGAGGAGGTGGTTTTCACCAAATTCCATAATCAATGTGAAGATTTGGAGTTGTACATTCTGTGGGTTGTTACCAATTTAAGATGACTTGTCTCCACCATTAGAATATCATCCAGAATAGTTTTACTAAAAAAAAAAAAAAAAAAAAAGTTCTACCTTTTCATCCTTCCCTCCCATTTATCTTCCAACTGCCACTACACTGATCATTTTTACAGTTTTCACAGTTGGACTTTTTCCAGAGTATCCAATAGTTGGATTCACACAGTACTTAGCCTTTTCAAATTGGTTTCTTTCCCTTAGTAATTGGTATCTAAAATTCCTTCATATCTTTTAATGGTATGATAATTCATTTCCTTTAGTGCTGAATAATATTCCATTGTCTGAAGGTGCCATAGTTTATTTACACATTCACCTATTGAAGGTTGTTTTGCTTACTTCTAAGTTTGGGAAACTATGAATAAAGCTGCTATTAAAATATAAGCTCAAGTTTTTGTGTGGATATGTTTCCAACTCATTTAGGGAAACACAGATGTGTGTGACTAATGGGCTGTGTGGTAGGGATATGCATAGTTTTGTAAGAAACTGTCAAACTGTATTCCAAAATGGCAGCCCCACTTTGCATTCCCACTTGGAATGAGTGAGAGTTTCTGTGAACCCACTTCCTCACCAGCATTTGGTGTTGTCTTTAGTTTGGATTTCTGCCAGTCTAATAGTTATGTATTGGTATCTCGTTGTTTTAATTTGCATTTCCCTAATAACATATGATGTAGAGAATCTTTTCCATATGTATATGTTTTTCGTTGAAATGTCCTATCAAATATTTTGTGCATTTTTCAATCAGGTTTTCATTTTCTTTCTGCTGTGTTTTTAAAGTTCAGTGTATATTTTAGCTGTGGGTTGCCTTTTCTGTATGGTTTGAAAATGTATTTATGATGAAATACATAAGGTTTTGTCCCAAAGAAAGAAGAGTCTTCCAGAAAGTTTGCTTTTCTGCTAAGGAGACCATATCAAGGTGACTATACCCCTTTTTAATGGGTTATACCTATCA
This sequence comes from Glaucomys volans, assembly GCA_020662805.1. NCBI lineage: Eukaryota > Metazoa > Chordata > Mammalia > Rodentia > Sciuridae > Glaucomys > Glaucomys volans. The sequence goes on along the minus strand of JAJEJO010002381.1, from coordinate 262,495 downwards.
CCACACATTGAGACTGAGTTCAGCAGGAGTGGGAAGAGAAATAATCTCTGAAATATCAATCAGCCATGAATTTCCTTTTATTTACACTTGAATAGAAAAAGAAATTTTGTCTGAGGCTTATTGGCAAAAGATAATTCTTAGAGTTTAACATTAAGAAATAAAATTGGCATAACTGGATTTTATCTGAAGACCTCTGCTGCCCAGGGTTCAGCTCAACAAGCATTTATCAGGCAAAAAGTTGGGCTTGGCAGGATGCCCAATACCTTCACCTATGAGACCTGAAATCCAAAGGTCTTAGTCAAACTTGCTGCCAACAAATACACAGCCACTGAAACAAACTTTCATTTTCTCCTGAAAGTAAAAACCTAACTCTGTTTCTGGAAAACACATTAGCTCCCTTCCATATTTCAATGCTGTGTGTCCTGTATACAAAACTGTGAATGTGATGCTTCCAAGATGATGTGAGAATAAATACTAAGAGTGTTAACATACATAAACTATGGCACAGCGTGCATGTTTGCTACATGTGTGTTTAATCCAGAAAGTGGAAAAGTGTTCATTAATTTATAAGGAATCTCAAGCAGGCCTTGCAAGAGTTCATAATTAGTCATCACCTACTTTAGTGTCAGTGTGAATGATTAGTATTCTTGGTACTTAAACAAACTTACCAAATGTTTTTATTGCTCATGTTTATGTATAGGGAAAACATATTTCAAACTCATAAATATCAACTTCTCTTTCAATGGGTATCTCAAAACTATAAATAGTTTTATCAAAACCAGCTAAATTTTATTTTTCATTCATATGTTTAGTTAGATAAGGTGGTGTCAATTCCATAGTGCTGTAATTACAGAGAACATAATTATATTGTTACATATTCATAAGTATAAAGAATGTAATTCCCAACTCTGGAACAAGAAAACCAAATAAATATTGTTATGATATTAATGTAAAATTTCTATGTAAGGTTTTAGAGGGAATTTGTAGAATAGTTTAACAAAAAAACATAATGAATAAATTCTTAGTTAAGTGATGTTAATCAGAAAAGAAGTGGCATAAGATTTGAACAAACAATGAAAGATCAGCTCCAAAAACTAGAGAATTAATTAAAAGCTCAGAAACACCAGTTCTTAATTTCCTTTATTTAGAAATAATAATAATATTCAATGTTTGCAATTAGATTATTTGTACTGTTTACCTCCAGAGACTTGAGGAAAAAATTGATACAAATTATTTCTACTTTTGTGTGTATGTAATTTTCTAATGGGGTCACTCTATTTGAGTTGAATTGCCCCAGCATGTGAAATGTCAGAACACTTTTACAAAAGTGGAATTTTACAGACAGCCTCCATAAAAGTAAACTAAACTATAATCTGCATTCTGATGATGCCAAGCATACTTCTTGTACTTTCAACTCTTAAAATATATATATATATATAATAGTAGACATATATATATGTGTGTGTGTATGCGTATACATATATACATATACATATGTATATATATAATCTGTAGGTGGACACAATACCTTTATTGTATATCAACCTCACATGTGCTAGATGAGTAGATGAGTACTCTACCACTGACCCAGCCCCAGCAATTTCAACTCTTAACAATTGAATCCCTTGCCTCTTTAATTACTGTTTTCTTGTTGTGGAACAACTTCATGCTACTACCTCTCTATTTATATTTATTTAAGCAATAAGAAAGTTATTTTTTCTCATAAGTATGGTCACTTTTATTGCTTCTATATTTCAAATTATTTTCTATATCCAAATAATTTTATATAAGCACAAATATGGTCATCTAATACATGCTATTTTGATGTTTAGTTTCAGTGCAGATCATGGGTTTATTTTGTTGGTTCCCCCTTGTCCCTTCTCTTCCTATTCTATACCTAAATTCCTTCTCTCTATCATCACAGGTAGAGCTTATACCTATCCTCCTTTTTACAAAATTTAAATAGCTGCAGTAACAAAAATACCTGTTCTGATTCTAAAGGGAAGTATTATATTTATATAATAGAGTGGGTTGAATTTACTATCAAAATTAAGCCTGCTTGGTAATCATAGCTTTTTGTTTCTAATCATTTTTCTGTATTTTACATATTAACATTTTAAGTCAAAAGTATATTTGTTGTATTAATAAGTGAGAATGGTCTTAAGTTTTCATTTTTTAAATCAAAATTCCAGGAGGTCATAAAATGAATTGGAGAGCTTTCTATCTTTTGGCAGGATCAGAGGCATTGTAAATAAAGTGGAAATTATAGCTCTTTTAAGGATTGTATCAGGCTCATCTGTGAACCTATCTGATCTTAATGACTCTTTCAGTGGTCCATATTTAATCTCTGCCCCAGTCTCCATTCTAGTAACAGAGCTACTCAAGCGTTGTAATTCTTCTTGAGTTAGTATCAGAAGCTGAATCAGAAACCATCCATTTTCTCTAAGATTTTAGGTCTTCTGCTATCAATAAGTACAGTATTTTTTCTTACATCTGCCTTGTCTTTGTACTTATTTCTCTGTTCTTATTCATAATACATCTGTTTAGTTCCCCTCCTTTTGTTTCAATTAATCAGGCTTGCAAAGTACTTAATCTTAAAAACACAATCTTAGGTCTCCTGCATTCTTTCTCCTGTTGTCTTCTTTCTATTCCATTAATTTTAAGTTTCACCTTACTAATTCTTCCATCTTGTTTATTTGGTTAATCTGTAGTTCTCTCTCTAATTGCTTCTATTTGTGTTAAGTTCTATTTTGCCATCTTTCTTATTTAATAGAGAAAACATTAAAGACCATCAGTATTACTCGCAGTACGGCTTTCACTGCGTCTCACAGTTCGGGTTGCAAGTGTCAGCCTATCCATTACTTTCCTGCTGGTGATTTGCTGTTGAGCCAAGGGCAATTTAATCTTGTTGCTGCTTTAATTTCCAAGTAAAGATGTTGTTTTGTATGAAATCTATCTTTAAAAAAGTTCTTAAATTTTTATGTGTGGCCAACCCTGTGATGGATTTGTAAAAACATCCTACAAAGACCTGAACACCCAGATGTACACATGGACCTATATACACATGTTCTGTATTTAGATATTATGTCAGATTAACTATTCATTTTCCTTATATTTTAAGTATATTGAACCTTTCAATTACCAAAGACTGTTTCCCTGGTATATTTTATTTATGTCACATTCCGTCATATTCCAGCATACAGATGCCAGGCTATATGGTAAATGCTGTATATTTTTTTAAACCTTTATTGTACTTATTTATTTATTTTTATGTGATGATGAGGAGCTAACCCAGTACCTCACATGTGCGAGGCAAACATTCTACCACTGAGCTACAACCCCAGCCCCTGAAATGCAGTATTTTTAAAGGTAAATCATCCTATTGGTTTTTTTTTTTTTTGAAAATAACATTTTAATTCTTGTTTCCTTTCATTTTATTTACATGTTATCTTTTCAAGTTTGTTTTATCAATTTTTAAAGTACACAGATAAGTGGTTTTTGTATTTTAATCTCATAAGACAGTGCAGGATATTTTAATAGGAAAAATCACATCTTTTTTTTTAAAGACTCATTTATATAGGTTTATTTTTTCCCCCCTCTTACTTAATTTTCTACTGTTTATTTAAAGCAAGAGAATTTTTCCCAAGAAATACACAGTGGTTCTCAAATCCTTACACCCCTTCTGCTCTATGTCATCCCATTTCACAACTTCAGCCAGAAGAAACCAGATTATGTTAGTTGTGTCTTGCCCATCACTATCTCCCATATCTCCCTACTAAAGGCAACAATGGGATTATTTTTATCTTGCTGCCACATCAAAATTACCCAACACCCAGGTTTTCTTTGATTCTGTAGTATGTCATGCTATGTACCAATATTAGTGTCCTTTGCAGTGCATGCTGCCATTTCAATTTTTTTCTTTATTACTTAGACTATGTATTCTTAGAACACCTGTCATCATGCATTCATGTGAGTGCATGCATGCTTGCATGCATGTAGGAGGGCATGTATATGTGTGTATGTATTTGAAAGTGTGTATTCATTGGAGGGGTCAAGACTCAGAATTTTTGGCTACTTCTTCCATTTTTCTTTGTAAGGTCTCTTTTTCTCAGACATTAGTTGTTCCCTTTCCTTCTCCATTACTTTCCTAATATGAAATGCCCGTGTGGTTTACATTACAAATTCTACATCTTTCCAGCTTTACTTTACTTTGCTTTGATAATAATTTACACATTTTAGTGTTGGATTCTAGATTTGCAGTCCTACTATGCTGTTAGGAGAATATAAATGCTATGATACTGCCTTCTCACTTCAAATATAGCAAAGATAACCCAAATCTGATTTTTGCTATTTTGTTTTTTGGCCATCTTGTTTCTTCTCACAGGTTTATCAGCTTTTCTCTCTATTTATAATTCAGTAACTTTCACCTATGATATCCAAGTGGAATTTTCCTCATTTATTAGTCTAGGGTGTGAATAGCTCTTTCAATCTGCAGGCTCAAATCTTTCTTCATTTCAGAAAATCTTTTCCTAATCATTTGTTTAATTAAGGCATCTTCTCCATTAGTCTTTTTTCCTTTTTCTGGAATGTCTACTATTTCTATGTTATATATCCAGGTCTTTTCATTATCTTTTGTCTCAAAACTACTTTCTCCTTATATTTTGCTCTATGTGTTGTTACATATATTCCATGTGAACTTCCAGTCAATTCCTTCCCCTCTCCTGATTCACCTTTCAGTTATTTAGTTACAGTAATGAAAAGCTAACACAGGACTACAGAGGATATTTCTGTAACCTGAACTTAGAAGAGTATCCCTTAGATGTTTTTAATCTTTTAAATGATGTACATTAATGTTATACATTTTCATTTCTCAGGGTGACTCATTAATTGGAGAAACATTGCTCAGAAAAAAAACTCATTGGTTTCTTTGAATTTCAGAATGTGTTGGTCATGAAAGCAAGTTCTGATTTAGTATATCTGGGGGTACTATTTCAATTCTTATAGTGGTTGAGAATGAGTACAGTCTCAAAATAATGGAAATCTAATGGATGAATTAAGTGGTCAACAATCCAGCTGAAGGAGCCACCATGTTAAAATTATGGTAAAATATCCAGACTGATTTTAGACCTCACTTATTTCTATAGAATTAAAATGGTAGTTGTTTTGGCTTTCTAATATTACTTTGCTTCTTGTGAAATTAATAATCTCTTTTGAAAATGTCAAACCCTTCACTTTTTGAAATATCCTGCTTCAGAACAAAGGAAAAAGTGTTTTATTTCTTTTCTGCATACAATTAAGATAAAACTTCAACCAAAAGGAAATTTATCAATCTTTTCTAGTTTTAATTTTAAAAAAAATACCTTTCTTTTATTAGACTATAGTTCAATTTCATTATCCTGCATTTCCTTCTTCTGGTTTTATTCCTTCTTCCAAGTATCTTCAATGGCAGTGAGAATGTAAGTAGTTTTTGCCTCTTGATGATACATGAGAATTGATCTTCCACTATTTCTGATGTTCCTAATCAACAGTATTTATGATGCAAGGACAAGAAAGAAAATAAGAAAATAGTTTAAGTACAGAGAGAGAACAATGTAACTTACAAGGTAAAACCACTTGCATAGCGGTCATTGGTGGAAATCATCAAGTTGTTCTTTGCAGAGTACAAATTGGAGATAGGACACAGTGCTTGCAATGGTGGTGCCTGGATCAGTGTTAAGTCCCTGAATATCAACTGTGATTATCGTTATTATTTCAGCTGACATTTATTGGAAGCTTATTATGTGCCAAGTATGGCATTAAGTGCTTTGTATTTTCCTTCATTATAACCTTATGAAGCCAGTTTATAATTTCATTTTCATTTCTTTTGCAGAGGAAGCAAGTTCATCTAATTAATGAACAGTGAAACTGGTTTGAACCTGGCTATTCCAAAACGTGGTCCTTCCTCAAGGCCACATGCCATACTTTCTCCATTATTTTCATCATCATCATCAATGATAAATACAGTATGATTGAAAACTTGTGAATTTTGTTCTATTACTATTAAATCACATGGCCATGCAATTTTATAGTAAGGAACCTACCTGAATAACACTGGTATTCCCTGTGATGTAAAATCTTATGGTCCTGGAGGGAGGAATGAGAACAGATACATTAAAATATCAAAAGAATGAAAAAAAATAGTTTAATAAATAATTATAATTTGTCTTCCACCCAAATAAACTGTTAATTGTGCACACCAATGAGAACCTTACTAAGAATCAACTTCTAAAATTTACTGGATATGATTTTTAAATGGCAAAAGAATTAGCATGTTCTATCTCATGTTAAGTTTTCTCCGTTTCCTCAAATTCAAATATATGTTCAAAGGTAAGTCTGAGTATACATATATTTAAATACATATGTGCATATGAACATACACACATATATGCATACACAAATGAAAATAGATGAATAATGAATGCATTGATCACAGTTTAATAATTCTATGAATAGTCTAAAATTGTCAATGATTTCAAAGAGGACTTTGTGCCTTTTTAGATTTTTGTATTTCATAATAGATATCTGTGACATGAAGAGCTTTTTGGGTACTTTAGCACTAGCTAGTTATGATTTAGATAAGGATTTGGAATGCTGCATATATATATTTTTTTCAATCCAAGTAGCTTTTTTGTTGTGTTTTTTGTGTTTTTTGTTTTTGTTTTTGATTTTTTTTTTTTTTTTTTTTTTGCACCAGGAATTGAACACAGGGGTGCTTAACCGATGAGCCACATCCTCAGCCCTTTGTTGTATTTTATTTAGAGACATGGTCTCGCTGTGTTGCTTAGGGCCTTACTAAGTTGCTGAGGCTGGCTTTGAACTCTGGGTCCTTCAGCCTCAGCCCCCCAAGCTGCTGGGATTACAGGCTTGTGCCTTTGCATCTTAATTGTTTTTATCTTAAAACTGGACACTTTTGAATAATGAAAATGGGAATTTTCCTTCCCAAATACTTTCTTTTTTGGCGATTGAATTTCATTTGCTTTTATGGAGGATAGCACTAAAAACTAAAGAGCAATTTCCAAATAGTATTTGAATTTTCTTTCAGATTATGCTCAGGGACTAAAGTGACCTTGTCTTTGTACACTTGCCATTATTGCCATTGAAGATCTGTTACCTGACTTCAAGTCTCCCTTTTATATAATATACACTAGTTTGTTATTTCCAACTGCTTGCATTGTTTCACTTTCACCTAAACCATTTTCTGCCATCCTTAGCAAAATTTGGTCATCCAAAATTCAATTTGGATGACCCCACTACTCCTCCTACTCCCCACCCCCTCAGTTAATACTATCAGGGGATTAATTCACTGATTGGGTTAAGACTCTCATAACCTAATAATTTCTCCTCTAAACTTTCTTGCACTTTCTCACACATGAGCTTTCCGGGGGACCCAAACACCCAAACCATAACAGTGTTTCAGTTTTCATTACAACTAAAAACCTAATAATCATCATATATGTGAAGAAAGCTGCAATATTAAAAACAGATAAAAACCAAATGAATACATAAATGGATAGAGGAAGCAAAGATGAAGTCGGGAAGAGAATAAACATTTTCAATAAACATGATAAAGTTTATTTTCAAGGTTAGAGCAGCAGTTGCTACATGAAATAAACAAAATAGGAAAGCCATAAAGTGTTTAACAACAAAGAACTCTTGGGAATTTAAAATAGAATAGTGAAAAATTTAAAAAGAGCATTTTACATGGAAAGCATTAAAAATTTCCAAGAAAATGGAAAAAAATAAACTATATAGAGAAAAAAATGAGAGAAAGATAAGAAAAGTAGACTATCAGTTGAGGATATTCAATATTACACCACTGTCACTACAAAAAGATAAAAAAATAGGTGCATATATGAGTTTGTGCCTGTGTGTGTGTGTGTGTGCGTGTGTGTGTGTGTTGCCATGTTGAACTCAATGGTAGTGACCAACATATTTTGTAGGAAATAACTCTTTTTTAGAAATGAAAGATGACAGTCATATGGATGATGATTACCAAGTGCCTAGTATCATGAATGGAAAAACAGGGGTACCATGATACATTATTTTAAAATTTCAAACCCTCAATGATAGAGGAAATCCCTTATGTTTCCAGAGGAAAAAAAAAATAGAATCCATAAAAAGATTAGGTTTCTAGCTTTCATTTACAAGACCATTGAACAATATTAGTGCTTAATGTCTTGGGTGACTGTAGGAAAAATGTGTTAATGCATGGTAAAATAATTTTAAATCTGGAATTTAAAATAATTTTAAATCCTGCCAAACTATTAATTAAGTGTGAAAACAGAATGAAGACATTTTCAGATACAGCAGTTCTCACAAATTTACTTCTTCTGCACACTTTCTCAGGAGATGACAGGAAGATATTCTCAAACAATAAATAAAGAAAAAGAAATACATAAGGCACAGGAAACTGAATTTCAACAGAATAGAGATATGAAAGTAATTATTTCTCATTAGGATTGAAGTTGATGTGAATGGACACAGTGGACCCTGTGTATCTTGCCTTAGGAAGCAATCAGACGAGAGGTGGAGGGATATCACTATAAACATATATAAAATTTAATAGTAATAAGTGGTGAGCAGAGAGATCACTTAAAGTTTTTGATCAAACTGTAAAACTTCATTTTTGTTGGAGAATTTAGTAAGACTTAGTAATGAGAAATAGAGAAATGGATGAAATCCCCTCAAATTAGGACTTGTTAACTGAGGGATCACCCAAAACCAGGTATAGTTTTTGAAAAACCAAGATGCTATATATGTGGTTCAGTTGTGAATAATATTTTACAGGGGTAAATAAACTCTGATTATTGACATAGTTAAAAATTTTGGTAGAGAACTCGCTTGGGAGATTGAGGGACAGGGAAAGTCGTGTGTGTGTGTGTGTTTGTGTGTGTGTGTGTGTACACTTGTGTATATCTTATAAGACATAAGGGAGCCAAGTTTTCCTTCTTACTAGTAAGTGGAAAGGTACTTCATAGTATTTCAAACTGCAAAATCAAGATATAGTAGTTTAAGCATATTATTTAGAAAAAATGGTGGGACTCAGCCCATGTAAAGCAGGTACTAGATTATAGCAGCTGAACCTTGCTAAGCTTAAAGCATTACATATCTGACTTGTGAAACTGTATATTAATTTGATAACAATACAAGTGAATAAGAGACGGAAAACCATGTTTTTATGAATATCAAATTAAAACATATTTCAAAAGTTAATTCAAAACTAATGATTTTTCTAAACCTCTGTTCCTTGAGCAACAAATACCTTTCTGAACTTAGTTTCTGTCCAATGAAAAGATAAATACATAGGATTCAAATTACTCATGGTATTGAGCACATTTAAAAATTTGCCTAAAACTTTTTTTTTTTTTTTTTTTTTTTTTTTTCTTAAATTGGGCCAAACTATTTTGTATTCAGGGAAGTAGAAACACAGATGCAATGAAATAGTCCCCTATGCAGATCTTCTGGAAGCCCATTGCCTCCACCCCTTGGCCATCCACCAGGATCTTCGTACTTTTTTTTATTCAGTACTCCACCCATCCAAATTATCTGTTGTATTCTTGTCCTTCTGAGATCTTATTTTGTGAGTACCTAACTGATCTGATAAACTATTTTGTCTAAGATGCAGAAAGAAGCTAATTATAGCATGATAACTGTATGCTATAGCCTGTTTGCATTCTGACTGGTTAGATACTGAAGAGAGGGATACAATGCTGAGAAGTATGGAGTTTTGGTAGTGTGGAACATTTGGTTAAAGTGGTTGATGGGTTCCTGGCACCATTATGTCAAATTGCTATACCTCAAGCAGGCACTACGTCCTGCTCATACCCTTTGCACCATTATTATTCAAAGTCACAGAGATAAAAATTACATACCATTTATTCTCATTAAGGACAGATTGCTCTAGAGTAATTTGTTTTCTTTGAGAAGTCAAGTATTCCTTGTAAACCACAACAAGGGAAGGTGGGGAGAGAAAGAGTAGAAGGTCACTGGATTAGACAAAGGGGATTGAAGGGAAGGAAGTGGGGATGTGAATAGAAAGACAGTAGAATGAATTGGGCATAATTTTCCTATGCTCATATAGGAATACACCACCAGTGGAACTCCACCTCACGTACAACCCAAGAAGTGGAATCTTAATCAGAATAAGTTATACTCCATGTATGTATAATATGTCAAAATACACTATACTGTCACGTATGTTTAAAAGGAACACATTAAAAAAAACAAAAAGTTAAGAATTCCTTTATCTTTTAAAGTTGAACCCTGTAAACAGATACACTAGGATAATTCATAGCAATCTTTCACTTTCTTCTAGCTATTAGGTTTATCATTTTACCATTTATTCAGTCAATATTCTTTGAATGCCTGAATGTCATGGGCTTTGCTGCAGATTTTTGAAGTACCAGTGGTAGAAATACTTATATGAAGCAAGAACTCCAACTAAATTTCAAGAGGTGATACATAATAAAGAGTGTGACATTAAGTTCAGTATCTCAGATGCTAAGTATATTTAATATAATTTCTACCATACGAAATTCTTTCAAGTTTCAGAGAAGTATCATGAAGTGGTTTCTTGAAAGTTTTTTTTCTCTATGGATTACATTATCTATTTTTTAATAAATCTAAAGAGGGAATTTTGAAGTAAACTATCAAACTTGTTCTGATAAGTAACAAAGAAATCTGCTTTAATAGACAAATAGAACTTTTCTAAGATTTATTTTGAACATATGACTATGAAAGTACTGGGTTGGTGTTATTCCCTTTTGAAAAGTTTAGCCAAAAGTTTTTTTAGCTTGTTGTATGTGAAATTTGATTATTAAAATATCCTTGCCTCCTCTTGACTAGCAATAGTTTTTGGATATAAACATTTTCTTCTCTCTGAAAAGTGACCATTTCTGTAATTAAATTTTATAATAAAAGAAGAATGAGATATTTAATTAATACATTTGTCTGCTTTTCTTTATGAAAAAAATGGAAATGTGCAGATGTGGAAATTAAGTTAGAGCAAAATTAATGTAATTTGGTAAAAGTAGGACCAAAGAAATGTTTCAAAATTTAAGTCCTTAACTTCTTTTTACTATGCAAAAATATTCTTAATTTTCACATCTGTCAACTCAAAGGACTGTGCAAGAAACAAATTTGGATATAAGAGTTTCAAAATATTCCTCTCAAATTTCAAGCACTAATAACAATGAAATAGTTATATGGCTGTATACTTGATCATCTGAATAAAATTAGAAAGTTTAGTGTTTATACTATCATTATTACAAAAGTTTAAGAACAAATGTTAATTCTCACATTGTATAAATCTAGTATTTTCATCTTAGGTCATTTTTAAAGCTTATTCCTATAATTATGAAATTTATAGAATTCTAAAATTTAAAGAAATTTTAAGCTAGCTGACACAATATTACGTCAAGAGGAAAATCTTTTATTCATTGCATATATGTGGATTTCCAAATAATAATTAGAAAATGTCCTTCAGATTCAACTATCAGATGCACCATTTTTAGAATCATTTAAAAATTAATATTGTGACAAATAATGATTGCTTAATAATTACTAAAGCTCATTTCATCCTACTTACATAACTTACATATTTTGGTTATACCATGTGGAAAATTAAAACTAAATTCATACATTTTTTCTTCTTTTTTATTTACTTTTTAAAGTTTTACAGACTTCATTTTGATTCATTGACTACAAATGGGGTACAAATTTTCATTTCTATGGGTGCATGAGGTAGATTCATACTATTCATATTAATCATACATAGGGTAATGATGTCTGTCTCATTCTTTTTAAACAATAGCCCTTAAAAGGAGATTCTTTCAGTGCTTAAATTTGTAACATTTAATGGAGAACATTTGTACGGTCTATAAACGTATTTGTAGGTGAAAATTTTCAGATACCTCAGTCATTAACCTGTACCATTTTCTGGAGCCTTGTGACCATTTCCCAGATACCCTCTTGATTATCATTTATTTTGAAACTTACATTTATCTGAATTTTTAAGTTTATTGAAACTGATAAATCTAACATTCCCTAAAAATCTGGTAATAATTCCTTTCTCAGAAACTGAACCCCATGTAGTTATTGTCAATTAAAACTGTGTTTGTATTTGGCTTATTATAATTTTTCAAATCAGTCTGTTTATCTACTATTTAGTCTTTCTCACATGACTGAATTTTTCTTTCATAAAAATATTTAGTTTAGTAGGACTTGTACATAACACATGCTAATTGATTTGCAGAAGTCTTAGTTTCTGTATAAAATGTGATGCTATTGACTAATAATATTCCTTTAAATGCCAATTTTAGTTATCACATATGATTTCTGAAGTAGTTCCTTCATAAAGTATTTCTACATAATTTTGATAATCTTAGCTAAAATATTGTTAGAGCTTATGAGAACAAATGGGTGTATACACACACACATATAGATATGTGTGTGTGTGTGTGTAAACACACACACAGACACACACACACCCACACACATACACATATATCTATAAAAAATAAGTCACCAAGCTGTTCTCCAGGATATAATTTTCAGTATCTTGTGTGACATATGGACTCTCTCAAGGACCAGATGTTGGCAAACCCATATAGTCTTTCTTCTACTGAATAATTCACATTCAGACTTAAAACTCAGTTCATAATCAACCTCACAAAGCCAGATTTGGTCTTCTTAGTGCAGATTAGCTGCCTCAATTTCTCTGTTCCTGTAGTGTTGTCTTTGACACGATGTATGGTTATTCTGTTTGGGTGATTCTGTCCTTGATTAGATTGGCTCTATGCAATCAGAGATCCAAACTTTGCAATCTTATAATAGAATGGATAGTATAAAGTTTTCATTAAATATTTGTTGAATAAGAAAATGAGCAAGTGGTTATTTGGAAGAATGAATGGATGAGTAAAGGTTTATTAAATGTTGAACAAAATTGAATATCTTTAAAAACTATTAAGTTATCATAAAATAGTTTAAATTTTGCAAATTAAGACTTAGAGATAGATGTGTTTCATCTAGAACTATGTATATGAATGATATGGATATTCTCAAATCTTGTAAATTCAAACACTTGTTTATATTATAGGAAATCTAGAATTAAAATTGGATACAGAATATGGTCAGAATCCTTAAGTAGTAGTGAATTTGTCAGTCAAGAGCTGTCCTGTTCTTAAATGTGTCTTGAAGAATGGAAACCACAGCAATATTTTTAAAAGATATTTTTAAGACAGGACTTTCACAAAAATCAAAGATTTGCATTTAGAGGGAACTATTTACATATGGAGTTGTATTTAAAAAATTGCATAATGCAATGAATACATTCCCAAATATATCCATGTAACAATTGTTCCATAATGTAACAGAATACTAGTACAAAGAAAAGTGCACTCACCCCCACCATCCCAAACACTTTTTTTTTTCAGTAAGGAGAAGTGATAAGCTCAAAATACCTAACTGGTTTCATATAGAAAATCCTCTGATTTAACAAGTGTAGCAGGGGAAACTTAATGAGCCAAATGCCTTCTTCAATGAGCACTTTATTTTACTTATTTATTATTTATTTATTTACTTATTCATTTTGGGACTTTAACCCAGTGCTTTGAGCATGCCAGGCAAGCATTCTATAGTGAGCTGCACCCCCAGACCTTTATTTTATTTGTTAATAGGTCATACCAGTTTTGACCACCAGGACCTTTTTCATATATTATTATAAAATATAACTATGTTTTTTCATTGTTTATATGAAATTTCAATAGGGATACTTGGAAGTTAAAAGGCACAATACCTTTCTTTTTAAGTGCATTCTTTGCTATTTCTGATGACAGAAAGTGATCCCATGTTTTTGGAATATATTTCCATTTCTATCTATACTAAACACTAGAGCAATTTTTATAGCATGGAGAATAACTTAACTTTAAACACCTGTAAGAGATCAGCTAAAATCTGGGATGTGGCTTTTGGATGTGGTTTATCTCTGAAAACTTTCTCACTTAACTTTGATAATTTTGCTCCACTCATACCATGCACATGTGATGATACATGTTATGAACCATCCTAAGAAAAAGGTTAACACAAAATATATATTAAGTATATGGAATAAAGCATGAAATCAAATCCCTGCCTGCACACATTTATGTATCCTGTGTACTGCCACATATTCTTGCTCTCCCTCTCTCTCTTTTTCTCTCTCTCATTCTCTTTCTCTCTCTCTCCCTCTCTCTCTCCATTTCTCACCCCCACCACCTCCTTAGTTCCTTCCACAAAGAGGATGGATTTTTCCTTCTATTCTTTTTTCTATACACTCCAATGTATCATTATATTTATTGTGCCATTCAAAATGTGTCATTCTCCATTACAGTTTTCCTTTAAGTCCACTTTGACAAACTCCTCAAGTCTGTTCATGGAAACATACCATTCATTTTAGTGTTTTCTCTTTTTTATTATTTTTTTTTAAATTTCAATGTATGCCTTTTCTGCTGTTCTTCCTATAGACCATGGTTTCCTGTTGATAATTTTATTTATCTTTTATGTTTTAATTATCTTTGTTTCATTTTGTCTGATATTTTAAAATTGTGTAGCATTTTTCATTCTCTATGTTATGAGCCTTGTTTTCCATTCTCTAAATGGTATCATTTTATTTAATATTCATATACTTTTTTTGTTATTATCTGAAGTTAATTGGACTCTCCATTCTCTGTAGCCTCAATCAAAGTATACTTCCTCTGCTCACTCTCAGTTCCCAGGTTTGGACACTGGGGTCACTGAGGAGGAATTCAGACCTCAAATCTCCACTGTTGTTCAGTCCTATACCCTAGTTTTTCATGGACCCATCACTGTTTCTTCCATTTTAATCTCCCTTTGGGTGGCGAATTATTCTGTTTCTCCTGCACAAAATCATTTGTGCTCCCTCCTTTTAAAATGATCATTTGACAGAGAATAGGATTCTATGTTGAAACCAATTTTTTTTTCTCAGGTTTGAAGAAAGTTTGACATTACCTATAGTGTCCCTGTTGCTGAGGACAATTCTTATAATTTTGGAACAATTCTGATTATTCTTTCTTTGTCACATTTCCGGCTTTAATTTCTATCTTTTTCCAAAGTCATTATATTCAGAGGTATTTTCTAAGTCTTATGTTTTGGTTAATAACTCGTTTTTCAAGTCTCAAGTATCCAAAAATATCTTCCCACTTTAACTCTTCATGTAGCTATGAAATAATTAAGCACCATTTTCCTATTAAACAATTTGAAAATTCAGTTGTGACATTGTTTATAGTGACAGTTCATAGTACTTTTCTTTTCTTTTTTTTTTTTTTTTTTGCTGACACACTTTGCAGCTTATTTGCTTACATGATACTAGAACCATCTTTTCTTTTGATTCAGATTTACCCAACATATGCCCAGCTATGGCTCTTTCTATATTTACTTTGCTTTTACATAATGATTCTTTATAATTTTCCAAACATAGTCCTTTTTTTCAGTACACTAAATTTTTATTATGCTAGACAGTTTATTATTGCTTCTCTTTTTTTTCTTTTTTCATTCTTTTTCTTTTTTTTATTTTCTTTCCTTTTCTTTCTTTCTTTTTTTTGCAACACCTGTAGTTATGGGTCTAGAGTTGCAGGAATTGTCTGTCCTTTGTCATATGTAATCAGTACTTTCTCAATATTTTCATCTTTTTTCCCTTTTTCATCTGAAATTAGAGAACGTTGCTTACATATATCAACTACTATTCTGTTTTGATTGTGTGATATGTATTTTAACTCTCCTCAGCCATTTAATTTTTTAAACATTATTTCTTTCTTTCATTTTCCACCCCCTATAGATCCATATGCAATATTCACATACACACATGCTGCTTAAGGAAAATACTGAGTGACAGAAATTAAAATTAAGTGACTTATTAATTGCGTACTTAGCAGTCATTTCCTTTGGAGTTGACACTGATTTGATATTGTGGAATATATTATTTTTTACTTTCAAAATTTTTTCTTTCTAATTTTACTTGTTTGCTTTATTTTTATTGTTTCCTTGCCCTTAGGCCTGTATCTAGAGGGACACTCTATTCATAATATGAGACATCAATTAATTCTGTTTAATTTCCACTTATGGGGTAGCTTTTTCTTTCCTATTGACATATAATGACACATCTATCATGTGCCATGGATCTTTTCTGAATCCTCTCATTTTGTTTTTAATTAATTTCAAACCTATAGCTAGTGTTTCAAATACTGTAACTTAGTTTCATTAACAAAACATTTTATCTCTCAGGGTAATTACATCTTGCTCCCTTTCCAATTTGATTTTAATACTGGATGTTTACTCAGCCAAACAAATTTTAGCATAAGATGTGAAAATTTTGTGGAAGATATCTGTATTATAAATAGAAATAGATTGATTCCATAGAATTATTTTCAATAGTTAATGCTTTTACAACAATATTAGGGTATATTTGTAGCAATATTATTTTGCCAATTACAATGTACAAGGTCCTTCTTAATATGTTTATTCATATGTATTTATTTAGTGCTCATAAAAACATAATTAGGTTAATTTTTTGTTGTCTCCAATTTGTAGACTGGAAAACAGACATGGAAGGTGAATGCGTCTTGCCCCCATGTCACACAGTTAGGTAGAGTAAGCAATTCAACCCATATGGTCTGGCTTTATAGTCAGGGCTTTGATGGTGACGGGACTATGTGCTCCTGCCTTGTAATTCTCCTTACTAATATCCTATTAAAGGCATCTTTGGATGTAACTTTGAAGTAGCAGAGAATTTTTTTTTCCGCTTCTTTTTTTCATCAGTTCCCCACCCCCTGCTCCTAAAGTGGTTTCTGGCACTTATTAGATACCCAATAAATATTCTGTAGAAATAATTTCAAATATGAAAAACTATAATATTTAAAAGAGAACTTGAAAATGTGAACTACATAGAATGTCTTAGATTCAGTTTTCTATTACTGTTATCTTACACTGTATCAATAAATGGTGTATTATCTTTAAAGTCTATCCAATCATCTATCATTTACACGTTTTCAAAGTATTATACACTTTGAAGATAATACTCTCACATCCTATTATACGTCATAAATAAAAGCCTAAAACAAACATTTTTCATCCTTCTGGTGTGAATTTTGAAGAACTGAAAGCCTTGCATGTGTTTCCTGGGTACAAATTCCCAATGTTAGGACTTTCTCATAGAGTTAATATATTCCTCTGCCTCATGCCATGCAAACTTTATTAATGTTGGAATGAAAGGCATTTCCGGGGAGGTACTGGGGATTGAACTCAGGGGCACTGAACCACTAAGCCACATTCCCAGCCTATTTTTTATATTTTATTTAGAAACAGGGTCTCACTGAGTTGCTTAGCAGCTTACTGTTGCTGAGGCTGGCTTTGATTTTGCAATCCTCCTGCCTCAGCCTCCTGAGCCACTGGGATTATAGGTGTATGCCACTGTGCCCAGCTCTTTTTTTCTTTTTTTCCTGCAATCCAGCATAAACACTTCTTAATTCACCTTTTCAGGTAAAGAATATGCCATCTCCCAATCTAATAGCAGGTCATTTGATATTTTGTTGTTTCTACATTTTTAACCACTGAAACACATTATATTGTTTGATTTCTATTTTCTTTGCCCTCTAATATTTTAATTCATTCAAATAGATATGGAAAGATGTTTCTTCCTTATTACAATGTGGAAAACACAATTATATACATTTGACCTTCATGCAAAGACCAAATAAAGCAGGAGGTATGCCAACTGCAGTGTTTTGGATACCAGAAACAGTGCTGTGGTTTGGATAGGATTCATCCTCAAGAGAGTCATGTGTTGGAAATTATGTGGCGATGTTGAGAGGTAGTGGGATCCTTAAGAGGTGGGGCAGAATGGAAGGTGATTAGGTCAAGGCAGATACCATTCCCAGAAAGCATTAATGTAGTATCCATACAACAGAGTTGTTTCCTTCAAAACTGTGTGCTCCAAAGGTCAAGAGTTTCTCTCCCTCTTCTCTTGCTGTCCTATGGTATAACATCTCTCCAACATTCTGCTGTCGCACATGCTCCTACCAAGTGATGCCTTCTGCAGTCTGCCATGTTGTGACATAGCCAGAAGGTCCTCAGTAGAGACAGAATGGATGAGGTCACATGATCTTGGACTTTCAGGTCCCACAACTATGACATCTCTTTTCTTCATAAAAACACCCAACCTCTGATATTTCATTACAGCATTGAAACGCAGACTTGAGACAGATATTAAGAATATGGTCTCTGTCCTACCTAAAGGATCTCATTATGGAATGAAAGAAAGAAACGTAAAAAAAGATGAACCACAAAGCATGATTCTCATTGCCACAGGAGGTTCTGACATTCACTTTGCTGGACTGATTTATCTTTAAAGGATGAGTAAAAGATTTGCTAGAGAAAAAAGAGGGAAAGGTTAAACAGAAAGTATTACATGCAAATATAATGGAGACAGGAAAGGACTGGAGGCAAAAGGAAACAGTGACACAGCGTGCCTTAAGGTAGAAGAAGTTGAGGACAGGACCAGTTTGTAATGGGCCTTTTCCCCCTTTAAACATGCTATCACTTCATTTTCAGATTTGTTTTTAAAGTTTTGTGTGTGTGTGTGCTTGTGTGTTGTGTGTTTATGTATTTTTTAAATATGGAATTAAAAAAATAAAAAAGATGGTACAGTAAGTTCTGTATTCTATTCAGACAGGTTTTATGGGATATTCTTGGAATGTATTATAAATATTGTTTTCAATGGTAGAACTGTTTGGCAGATTGGAACAACTCATTAACCAACTTGTGAAAACCTGTCCATTACTAATATGGGTTTTTTCTACATCTTAAAATCAGTAAGTTAAATACTGATCTTTAAAATGTTCTGCTTTTTAAAGAATGGGATCTTTTTTGCACAATGACTTTTCGAGATATCCTCATAATGAAGACTATTGTTGCCTGAACAAGTCTTAGGGCACAGAGCTACATACTTGCATAGGGCAACCACACAAACAAAGTGATGTAAGAGTTGTCCTCTGCCTTCCTCTGTTGCTTCATCACTCAAGGTCACCCTTAATGGAACGACCTTGACATTTGGGAATAGGCTTTGACAAACATGAACTCTACTCTGAAACCTCAAAACAATTTTATTTGCATAATCACCATGCATGTTCTGATCCAGTGCAAAACATTAACATCAATCATACTCTATGATTATTTGGAATCACTTCAATTGAAAAATAAATTCTTACAATTGCAATCTCTTCATGATTACTGAATCTCATTTTGATTGGATGAAATGTGATTATTAGGCAATTTCTGTGGAGCAATCCCTTACTCACCTACCTTGTGTTCTGGAGAATTGATGATTAACCTGCATTTTTTAGCCTCATGATCTTGTATATCATATTATGTCTGTTGTGCTGTTTTTATGTTGTAGTTTTATCATAAATTAACTATACTTCCATAGAAGAGGCCAGCAAGATCTCCTGGATGAATATGAACGTGCTATTGTTCTGTCTGGTCTTATTCCTATATGGGGTAGCCGTATTCTAGAACCCATTCCTATCTCTGCTCTGTTAGGAACAATGGCTAAATTCCAACTCTACAGTTTTGAGATCTAAGAATTTTATTTCTAACATTAGTTTTCACATGCATAGGTCAAATGACTTTTTTTGAATTTACAAAAAATTGATAGGGGATTCTTTATTGGACACCTGAGAGAAATAACATGATTTACACTGCTTGATATTTGATTCTCTAGGAGTGAAATAACTTTTGTTGAGCAGCTGTAATTAGAGATCAGTGATCTGAAGAGCTAATTACCCAAGATCAATGCCGATGGTATTCTAAAAGTTTGTTTCTTATCAGTCTCAGAGTGTTTATGACACGGGAGATTTTCTTTTTCAGCACATAAAATATCAGTATTCTCATTAGATAAAGTTTATAAAACTCAAATATCATCCAGTAATTTCAGAGTTGGCAAATGCAATATAAAGCTGGAATTTATTTCAATTACAATTCTTTTCCCACGTGTTAAAGCTATTTTAACCTTTAGCAGCATACAATTATTATAAAATAGATCATTTTTAATGATTCATTATGTATGAGGTCATTTGACAATGCAATTAGCTTTGTGATGAAAATTTCTATTCTTTTGATCATTCTGTACCTATAATGAATGAGGAGAGTTTTACATCTAATTTCCTGAAATTAGAAGATTAAAGATAGAAACAGACTCTTGTATTTAAATGAGGCACAAAATGACTAGATTGCATTAGTCCTTTTGCTGTGCATGTTGGAATCAGCAGAACTTTGTGGTGTTCTCCTTTCCCTCATTATTCATTCAACAGATCCATTGGTACTGTGCTGTCTGCTTCCATTATCACCGAAATTTTCAAAGTGAGCTTTTGACTATGATCTGGAGATTAAAGAATAGGTCTTGCAAGTTCTCAGAAATGACATGCATCACTGTATTGTACACACTGCTGAAGCCAAAAAATAATAAAAAGGGAGAATAGAATTTTAGAAACTCTAAATGTGCAAAAGAAAATGGCTTATTGCTATGTGTGTGTGTGTTTTCCCTTGGTTTTGTCTTCTTTTTATAAATTGGCCAGGTATTTACTATATATCCAGTTAAGTCATATTGTATTCTTATTTCCAGGGTTTCTCTTTTTTCATACCAATCACTAGAAGTATTATATTTTTCATTTAAAATGTTTTCAAATCAATAGCAAATTTTATAGTTTATGAAATTCACTTGGGTTTTTATTCTTCATCTTGGAAATACAAAAACAGATTCAACTAATGAGAAAACAAGATAAAATAAATTCTAAACCTGTTAAGATTTGTTTAAGAATTGAAACACATCATGTATGTCTTTGCAATTTCAGCTCCCATTCTCAAGTTACTTAGTGTTTTTGATTTATCATAAGAAAATATAAAATCTCATGGAACTAAATGATGATTTGTCATTGGAAAGTTTAAAGCTACATTTGCCTGTGTATTAAGTTTTATTTTCAAAGGGCTGAATTTTGATCAAAAAATATACAATAGACAATGAAATAGCTTCAATGATGTTTATGGCAAAAGTTTATATGAGTAGTCTTTCAAACATGATTTTGAAACTTCTATGTAGGAGTTTTTTAATAAACACAAATGCTATTTCTATATGGTTAATTCATCTTTTGAAGAGAGACTGCTGTTTGTGTGACTTTTTGCATTAGCAAATAAAATAAAAGAATATAATCAAATTCTTAATTTAGAATAATATTTAAGGGAATTAGTTTGGTGTGTAAATCCAAAGTCATCCATAATGGGATTCTGAAGCATTAACCCTGACATATATCTGATAATTTGAAATTCTCAGTGAAGTCCCCGTAGGACATAAGCTGATGGCCTACATTTCCAGAACAAACTTGCCCTAAACAGTAGGATTCATAAATTTTATGTAGGGAAGTATAACAAGAGGTCATTTGTTATTGAATAAATCAACAAAAAGGAATTTTTTTTTCCTGTGCATTTGTTGATCTGTCGCTCCAGTCCATCACAACATAATAAAATGAAGATTTCCAGCTTCTAAGGTGCTTTGTCTACATCTTCCTGTGATAAGGTTATTGGTGATGTGGAAACCATTAAACTTCATCACTCATTCTCCATGAAAGATCTACTCTTACTTCAAAGCTTCTGCCACATATTAATTTATTCCAAGTAACGAATAACTGGATCTATAATGTAAGAGCCAGGCCAATTCAAAGCGGTAGTTACATAACTCTGTTGTGGGTTTTATAACCCATTTTCATAGTCTCACAAGATAGACTTAGAGATACAAAGCATCATCATTAATTATCTCAAGCAAGCAAATATTAAACATGTATGTGTTCTAGAAATGCCATTTCTAGGGATATTCCTAAATATGTACTGCTTAGGACTGGGATGTGGCTGAGCAGTAGAATGCTTGCTGAGAATGACCAAATCTCTGGGTTCAATTCACAGGACAGTATAAAAAAAAGAAAGGGGGGGAGCAGGGAGAAAGGAAGAGAACAAAGGAAAAGGATGAAGCTTCAATAATCAATGACAAGTATTATAAACCAAGAATGTCAGAATATGCTGTAGAAATTTGGAAAAGTTTTCCATTTCAACTCTTGATTTTTTTCTCAGATTTTCTTATGAATGCTGTTTAGGATGCTCACACACATATACACACACAAAAACAATGACTCCTAAATGTCGCCAACCAAAACATGCAAAGATTCTCAGAATTTTCTGCAGCGTATTCTGACATCGTTTTATAATACTGATCATTTATCATTATAAGTGCACACTTTATTTATTGCCATGCTTACATTGGACCCAAGATCTTGCTCATGCCAAACAAGCACACTCTACCACTGAGCCACATCACAGCCTTAAGCAATACAAAATTTAGAAATATCCTAGAAAAGACATCTCTAGAGCATAAATATATTTAATACTTGCTCACTTGAGATAAAAATCTATTTTGATAGGTCATTAATATATAAACAAACACAAATCCTGTAAATAGAGGCAAGTCGTCAGTTTAAAATGATATTCTTTATGAAACATACAAATGTTTTTACCATTTGTATAATTGCCTCTAACTGGACTCATACAAATTATCTTTTTCCACCTTATCTTCTTCCAATCTCCCTGAAGACTTGTTTCTAATATTTCATGAATAAGTGCTCCTTTCCTTCTGGAAATGTATATGTGCTTGCACATGTGCACACACATACACAAGATTGCTTTCAGTAGGTAGACTTTTATATTTCAGCCCACTCTCAACTATTATTTTTACAGATATCACTTTTAATAATCAAAATAATTATACATTACTCCCAAAGCAAATATTTCTATATATAATAAAGTCATTTGTGGCAAAACACTGAAAAAAATGTAACATGAAGAAAATAGAACTCATCAGGTTGTTGTTTTAATGTTCAATTTGTCTGTTGGTTTGATTTTTTGTGATCTTCCTAAAGCAGGAGATACTTGAGCCTTTGTTAACAAAGACCAGTCAATACTGAAATAATATTTTAAAATCCTCACTAAGCGTAATCTGTTTGGCCAGTGATCTGTTTTTGAATCCTTTCCCAAATGCAGGCACAAAGAGTTTTGATTAGTTGAGCTACTGACAATCTCTAAGCAAGCTACATTTTATAATGAGCTGGAGGAAAGCACGTGAAGATTTTTCTTCAGAAAATGAAGAGTTAACGAATCTTCACTGTTTTAAATCCCAGTTAAAATTTCCCGTACTATTTTGTGTTATACTATTTGTAAAGCAGCTCTATTCTCACATAAAATCATAAAATAGCTATTAAATAAATGATACATTTTTATTTGAGGATGTAAGATTGATATTTTTAAAAAGGTTTTGGAAGAAAAGGCCAGTGAACAAAATCTAACATCTCCATTTTGCAAAAGATTAGGAGCCATTAAAATCTCAGTGGAAACAATATTCACGTATTCCTTTGCCCAATACTTAGATGAAGTCACGAATATTGACTTTTGAAAGATAAAACAAAAACAATAATTATGATGTGAAAATAAAAATAGTAATGATCTAATTTCCAGTGAAGTACTTTTTTTAAAAAAAAGAAAATAATGATGACATAATCTTCCTGTGAATTACACTTTGAAGAGAAACTTGTTTTGATAAATACATAGTAGCTATTGTTACTCCTCAGAGTAGCTCCTGAACTCCTCATTATTCACACCACTCTTATGAAATACATAAATTATTTGAAAGTGTGGTTTATAGGTTTTCAAACAGATACCCATTCTCTCTTATAGCTAGAACAATTTTCCAGTGTCCTTCAAACAATTGTATAATGGTCATAATGCAAAGCATTACAAATAAGGCTGAATCCTTCATGCCATTAGCATAAAATCATTAATCAGGGGTCTAATGCAGTATGTTTTCTTTGTTGACTAGGAAGATTTCTGTCTCAGTGATAAGTATTCTCTCAAGCAAGGGCTCACTCTAGAGATCACTAGGGCATGTCTATCTTAATACAGACAGCATACAGATTCCATACCAAAACTACTGACAGATCTCTGCTTGGAGTTCGTGGCATGAATTGACTACTCAGTTACAAAAACTGTTAGGAGGAAGTGCTCCAAGTGGCATTCCCTGCTCCTCCTTGAAATAGCAGAAATTGTGTTGAAACATTAATAATGCACCCTTGGTGATCTGGACTGCTTTGCCCCTAGACACCAGCAGCCTGGACAGACTGAACAAAGTGTGTTCACTTTGAATATGGGATTTGGCTTTACTTCCTGTTTCTCCCTCATATTTAGAACATTCCTGATCAGCATCCTTGTCTTGTTGGTGAGAATAGATCCAGTAACAAACATGGCTCAGTGTTGTGCAATGGGTAAGCAGGCAAACATTCCAAAATCTTAGTACAAAAGAGCAAGAAGGAAGGAAAGAGCTAGATTACTTTAGGTTTACTTCTAAAATCAAGAGAGCTCATTTGGCCTTAAATTGAAAAGCATGTCACAATCACAAGGCTGTAACACAAGGGTATAATGCAAGGTGTATCACAAAGCAAGAAAGAGAGTCTGAAAACAAAGGAGCCGATTTACCCAATAGGTTTTACAGAGGTGCCCTTTCCTTGATAGGTATTAGGAAACACTGGGATCAGACAGGAGGCAGGGAGGGCAAGAGCAGTGGAATAGCCCACATGTGGGCTGGTGTGGGAGGCTGGCCCTGGCTACCCCTGAGCAGTACCAACATTGCTCAGGTGTCAGAGTCTTGGTTCCTCATGGACACCCCCCCCCATATATATGTGATGCTGAATTCTTGGGAAATGAAATCTCACATTATGCACATTCAGCTGGTAACAGAGAAGAAAAGAAATATATGTAGTTCTGAGGAGGAAGAAGCACCATGCACTAGAAATTTCTTAATTTACACATTGGCAAACTGCAAACATAGACATCAAAATGAAAATGAGTCCTGTGGCTTTTACATATAAGTGCAAATTAGGCAAGTGCTACTAGTTCTGTCATGTAAGAGGGTGAAACATACGGCACTCAACTCTCCACTACATGGCAGATAAGAAATGTCTTGTTTTTCCTTCTGACATTAACTATATACTGTTTCAATCCTCCTTCTTGAACTTTTTCTTTTGTAATAAGCAGGCACTTAATTTGGGAGCTAGTTGTTTTTGTTATTTTCATTATAACTTTTACAATGAAAATTTGAGAATGGGGTGAAATTTTTTAATCTTTCCACATTCACTTATTTTTGAAAAGAAAATACTTGAGAACTGACAATTCTTTTTCACTATGACAAGTCCTAGGAGGGTTTGGATGCTTTTGAGAGTTAAGGGAGATACTTAATATTTCTAATAAAAGTGTTCCTTGGAAATGAGATAGATATGATTATCAACACCCTGATGACTAGTTCTATTTTATATTATATGGAGAAAAATATTGCTTTTTAAACAATTGGTGCCTGTTAAGAAACCTGGGAAAATTCTTGTTTCTTCACTAGTTCTGGTTTATCCATTTATTCAATTATGTGACAAATATTGTTAAGTTCCTGCTATGTGCAGCAGCACTGTTGCAGTTTGGATAGTAGGTATCCCCTCAAAGCTCATGTGTGAGACAATGCAACAAGGTTTAGAAGGTGAAATATTGAGTTATGGGAGCCTTAACCTAGGCAGTGAATTAATCCTCTAATAGGGATTAATTGAGTGGTAACTGTAGGGTGGGTTCTTGGAGGCATGCCTTTGGGGTATATATTTTGTCTATGATGAGCAGAGCTCTCTTTCTTTCTGCTAATTGGGGTGATGTCTTAGCTGCTTCCCTATATTACATTCTTCTGTCCTGATGTTTAGCCTCATCTGGAGCTCAGAGGAATGGAGCTGACTGTCTATGGACTGAGATCTCTGAAACCATGAGCCCCTAATCAACTATTCTCCTCTAAAATTTTTCTTGTCAGGTCCTTTGGTCCTAGCAGTGAAAACACTGACTAAAACAATTACGGCAGACTGAAGTTCAGAAGTGAATCTTGCAAGAATATCCATTGTATTCTGTTTGAAGACACAGATGTTAAATACCTAACTGCAAATTAAGTGAATATGATTGGTAGACATTTTATGAAAGAAAAATACAGAGAAAAGAATGTAACAGTGTGTCAGAGAAGGTTTGCTTCAGAGTTTTGAATGGAGTGCTGACAGATACACAGAAATGATCTGAGCGTGAGTGGGAAGGAAGGTAAGCAGAGCTCTCCAGACAGTGGAACGACATGTGCAGGGCTTTCCGATTAGGAAGATCTGGGAATTATGCAGAAATGAAAGAAGGGACGTGTAACCAAAAAGCAGAACTTACACTGGGAATGGCCCACAGAATGGTGCAGAGCTTTAAAGCCATATCAAGGATTTCAGTTGTTTGGTACAAAGAGAAGCCATTGAAAAATCTTAAACATATCATCATCTATAGATTTATGCTGGAAAGAGTCAGAACTGTATAGTACAGTTTCACAGTTAAAATAGCACAGGCTGTTAGAAGACAAAATGTTTTTCCCAAATTCCTATTGCAAGTTAGCATCAAAATTGGAAATGTTTTTCCTAAACTCCTCCAAAAGTTTTGAATGGAGGCTTAAGAACCATGAGTTAAACAGAAAGGAGGGACGAAAACAGACAATGTTACATTTATAAGACTCTCATAATAATTGTTGCAGAATTGTTGGATCAAAAGTGATGGAAATATTAAATAATTTTCTGTATTAAATTAAAAGTTTATGCACATTAGGGTTTGAAATCCATCTTCAAAAGAGATTATATTTTGCCTTTCATCCATTCCTCTACTTCTATCATCCCACTCATGCCCAAATAAAAGCAAAATGATCTCATTTATGAGTAACAATAAAACTGTGGCTGATTTACACGATTTTATATCTATCATGACTGAAGAATTATTGCAATCTGGACCAAGACCGTGTTGTCTTAGTTGAAAGTGCTGGCTCTGAATCCTCATTTTCTGAGTTTAAAATATGACTCCATATATAATAAATTGGGAACCTTCGCAAAGCTGTTTTATCTCCCTTTTCTAATTAGATAGATGATAGTTTTCAAGAATTAAAATAATTAACGAAGTAAATTAATAAAGTAATTAATAGAGTTACTTAGGATATTTCTTGGCATATAGTAGGCACATGAATAGTATGAACTAGTATAGTTAGCATTATTAGAAAATACTAATTTTAAAGAATTGTCTATGTAGATAGAGATCTACATCTTTGATGAACCTGATCCCTCCAATCCTTGATTTTGAATTTCAAACTCTTCAACTTAAATCCACCATTTTATATGGCCCTTTGAGAAATAGACTAGATCACTTAACTTTTGTTATGGAGCTAAATCTATTTCCTTTCGCCAAAGTGATTGGAATTGATCACAAGTGTTTGTATTATGAAATGAAATGAATATAAAATTTTCAGACTTTTTGCCAGCCTTTATCCCATAATTCACATACACACGTCCAGACATAGAATTTTAAAAATTAAAATGGCTGATCTTTGCTTAGCTAGGGCATGATAATATATTGGTTTATATAGCCAATAAAATGAGGCCTTTCTTTAACTTTGGAACCTGGCTGGTGAAGATACTGGAGAACGAAAAGTTACAGGAAATAGAAAGTTTCACATTTCTTGCCCAAACAAATTTTGATTAATGTCTTTACCAAACCAACTGAAATAATTAGACAACAAAAGAGTTGCCTTCCTGGGTTTTCCATCTCCAGGTATCATTAAGGCCCTCTCTATCTCTGCTCTGCAAGATTGAGACCCTGACCTACTTAGATCCATGTCATTCCTACTTGCAATGCTCCTAAATTGCTGGAGAGGGAGATCATTTGTTTGATAACATTGACTGTTACCTTCCACCTCTATGACTTCAGCTTTTGTCATTAATCTGCATAACTTTTATGGAGAAATTAGTTGCTTTTACTTTGTTTTTACAACAAAAATGAAGCAACCATGACTGTTGGACATGAGACTAAGGCTTCAGCCAAATTTTCTTACTGTTTCCTAAAATTCTCACTTGCATTTGAAAATTCTAAATGCCTGATCCCAAGGTCTTCTACACCTAAAGTTTTCATCTTGTCTTTCCCTTCTGCCTCTTATATAATTCTTCCCAAATTTTAGTACCAGGTTACATTTTATTAAAAAAAACTTTCCCTACCACCAAATTTCACATAGTGTCTCCAGTCTTAGAATTCTTAGACATGTCTTCCTGCTTTTCTAATTTAAATTATGTTACTAAATTCACATATCATGGGTAGGTTGTGTTTCTTCTCTAAACCAAATCTAATTTCCTAATGAGCCAGGATTATTATTTATTGTATTCGTGGTAGTATCTAACAGAGACTTACTTTACTTTGAAGATTACAGACTGAGAGATCACAATTTGATTATAAATACCTAATTGATTGTGAGGTCACTTTGTGCTCATCTTTCTCTCCTGGAAAATGGCAGAAAGTGGAGCTGCCTTTGAAACCTGCTAAGTCCACAGGGTTGCTTATTGCCATTTTGTTTCAGTACCTGTGCTTAACTGCATACAGACTAGAAAAGGAAGGGGGGAAAAGACTTTGTATTTACATATTAGCAGCTATGTGAATAGAAAACTATTCTTATAAAACCCCAAAAGAGAGTTTTTCACATTTTTCATATTTAAAGTGCATGAAGTCAGTAAATTCACAAGGTAAACATAAAGCTTGTTCTTTTGAGAGCAGCATCTCAGGGTTTATTCTACCAAATCATACTACATATGCAAATGTTGTTTGAATGCAATTTAGCTGCATGCTAAGCAGTACAGAAATCTCGAGGGTCAAAGATTTGAAAATGTCTGCAGCAAGAAAATCATACAGGCAAATGTTTGATATACAGATGGGTGTATTAAAATAGGTCATGGTTAGATGGATTCATCTATTTTATTCAATCCCTTATTTGGAATTGTTTATTAGGATTTTTTTTTAGTATGTGTGATTTTTGGTTTCAGTTCTACCATGAATTCAAAGTGGTGTTTCAGAGTCAATATTAACCCCAAATATGGCATAAGTTTACTATGTGGATGGTAGGAGATTCTAGGATTCTCTAGGAACACTGGAATAAAGTTAAAAGGAGAAAAACACACACTTGCTCTCTCTCTCTCTCTCTGATTAGGTGTTTTTTGTTTTTTGGTTTTTTTTTTTTAACTATATGAGATCTGCCTTAACATAAGTTTTCCTGGAGTTATATTATTTTTGTTTCTGTATTTGAGGAATGTAGTTGATTTCACTCCATCACAAATGTTTATGAATCGTTATAACTTTAATTTCTGAATCATGATAGATTTTTTTAGTAAAGAATTTCTAAAATGTAACCAGTTATATACCTCATCTGTCTTCCTATGATAATATGTTATCATAGGTAGGCATATATTTTGAAATTTAATACTAAATATGAAAGATAAAATAACAACAAAAAATACAATAGGTAAATTAAATAAATCTAATTCTAAAAGATAGTCAAAAGGCAGTAACAAAGTTTCTAATGTTTGTAGTATGGAGGTAATTTATTATTTTCTTTAGCCATTCACCTAGCATTTCCCAAGTTGTACACATTGTGGTAGGAATACAATAATGAGTAAGGTAGATGTGATCCCTGGTCTGAGGAAGGGGAAATCTAGAAAAAGGAATGGTGTTTTCAAAGACGAAAACAATGAATGTGTGAGATGAAACTCCAGGGCTAAGGGCTACAATGTTGAAGTTTTAACTTCATTAAGAATTCTGTAGGAAATAATTAAATGTTTTGGAATTCTCTCTCCATTTACTTCTGTATCTAAGCATCTTTCCTAACCCACTTTCTTAGGAAGCATCCTCCAGAAGTTTGTTTTATTAGAGCATTCCCTAAACTTACAAACATGGGGTCCACAATATAATAAATGCTTTTTCTGCTCTCTTGCTTAATTGAGTGCTGGACTCTAATGTATGTGTATTCATATTTTAAACAAGTCCTGAAGTACACCACAAAAATATCACAAAATACTCTTAACTAAACTTTTAAAACATAACCCAAAATACTATTTTAATTGACCACACTGAATTATGGAGCAGTCCCATTCATTTGAGGAAACCAACTATCTAAAACACATATGTAGGTTATGGTAAAACTTTGAATTGGCTTCACTGATTGAAAATTTTAAAATAAAGTGCCAGATTCTATTCACAAAGCCTAAATGAATATTCATTCTTATCTACGGAATGAGTATGTTTATTCAGAAATATTCACTTTTTGCGTAGACTACATTTTTATCTGTTGCATATATCCTGCATTTTCTAAGAGAAATAGATGATTAAAATAAATATTTGCAGATATAATCCAGACAAATCTGAACTTTGACTTTATCCTTAGAAAAATGTGTAAATTTTCTTTATGAGGATTTAAGTTGATATTTATACATAAAAATTATACATAAAAATTATACATAAATTATTAATTAGAGTCATTATGCTTTTAACAGTTTCTCATACGTGCTATAAGAAACTAGCCAAAGTATATATAAAGGAAACTAGCCAAAGTCAATTTTATACAGGCTTTCCAATTTTTTTCTATGCATTTAAAATGTAATACTTCTAAGAACTATATGCTAGTTTACATTTTATCCTTTGCATTATTTCACAATTGTTTTCACTTAGAACAATTAAAGGGAAGACAAAAAATTAAATATTTGGTTTTAGTTTCTTGATGTATAATGGAAGATATGGTTCAAAGACTAAAAACATCAGCACCTCAAAGGCAGAAAATCAGGAATATGATGAAGGAATAGAAAGGAGACTTCTGCAGATGATGGTTTAGTGCAGTGAAAGACAGAGTAAGTTACTTTGGAAGGACAGGATAAAGCCACATTCTTCATGGTCATTTCAAAAAAAAATTGGTCTTCATTGCACATGCAATGAGAAATAAGTGAGGAGTTTGAAGGGGGAGTTGGGTATAGTTTTGGAGTCACTCTTTTACAGTAGCACTCCATGAGTGGGGGATGGATGAGGAAGATCAAGGAGAAAACAACAGTGGGTTCTGGAACTAAAAACGGGCAAGGGGAATGGAGAGATGCATACATGCTCAAGAATTTTTATGTATGTAGAATAACTAGACCTGGGTAAAGGGGAAGATTTGAGTGATGGATACATGAAAGAATCAAAGCCGTGGATGATTCTATCATTTTCAGCAATACAGAAACTTGAGGTCATATGTGAATATAAGGTGGAAACCAGAAGCTACATTTCAGCAGGTTAGCTTTGAAAGAAATACTAGACAATTAATTGCAGAAGTCAAGCGAGCATGTAGATATTTTGTTCTAGGACTCTTAGAGTAGCATGCATCACCAAGTGACGTTTAAATGCATAAAATGTAACAAATAAAAGAACAGACTAAATTGTGAGACTCTCCAACAGAGGTTCAGTGGAGTTGGGAATAAAAAAGAGAAAAAGAAAAACCAACAGCCGAGCTGGACAAAGAATGAAAAATATCAAAATCTCAAAGGCAGCAAAGTCCTAGTGTGATGAAGGAACAGAAATTAGACAAGTGAAAACAGAAGATTTTCAAAGATCACAAGTCTCTCAAAAAACATCTGTTTTCTTGGGCAGGAGAAGGTAGTCAGATGTGTTGAGAAATTGAATAAATGTTGAATTGACAAGATAAAGTCCCAAGTATCACTGGCTGTGGTAGTGCAGGTAAGGAAGAAAAAATTATATTAGTATGTGCTGAAGAATGAATTGGTCTGTGTGTTTGTGGTGGAGAGGAGATTAAAACCCAGACAATTTTACTTGAAACGTTTTCTGGTAAGAATAGTGAGGATATGCTCAGCAGCCTATATTGAGACTGGATACAACAGAGCACACTTGCTGGAATTACTCAATACAAGGGATGGTTAGTGATGTGGATAGAGGGAGAAGGTGGTCAAAAAGGAGAGAGGATACTTCAGAACCTGCAAAAATTATTGATTTCTACAGGAAACAAAATAAGATAAAATTAACCAATAAATAATTTTGTTTTTTGTTTGTTTCTGAAGTAGATGGTTTTGTTTTGCAAAGAAAGCCAAAGCTTTTGGTGCAAATATCTGGTTTGAATTTTAGCTCTCCCACTGATGTTCTATATGGGTTGGCCCTTCATTTAACTGTTTTATAGATTTGTGCTAATGCATGAAATTAAGTGGCACACAGGCTAAAGCTAAGGGTGTCTTCCAGTTTGCAAAGG
This sequence comes from Glaucomys volans, assembly GCA_020662805.1. NCBI lineage: Eukaryota > Metazoa > Chordata > Mammalia > Rodentia > Sciuridae > Glaucomys > Glaucomys volans. The sequence continues at coordinate 230,184 of JAJEJO010002381.1, read as the reverse complement.
AGTTGCCTTGATAGTAGGATTTCCTGATTGTGGTACTCCTGTTCACATATTTTCTTAATTTGGCTTGATCACTTAGAAATATTAATAGGATTTTTTAAGAAATCTACCAGCTTGTATAGATAGAATGATTTATATAACATGGTTTAGTATTACTGAGAGAAGTAAAGATTTACTTTGCCTTATTATCAGGTGAAATCATAGTTTGGTATAATATCTGTCACGTCTGTTAAGTGACAGTTTACAGTACCCAACAAGGTTCCAGATTCCCTGTGCCTCAAAATTTATGACCATAACAATTGGCAGCTACAAAAAATCAGCAACAGCTACAGAACTTTGATTGAGAACTCCTTTAGTGTAAGCACTGCTCTGTGAAGCAAGAGAATAGGTAAATAACATTCCCATTTTGGAATTTCCCTCGTATACCAGGCAACTCTTTCTAACTAAATCATTTTCAGTATTCCTTGCAACAATTTTTGGTGATAATTTAAAGGATGAACTTGCCAATAGATTACTTTTTTCAAAGAACATTTATGGTAGATAATTACAACATTCTAACATTCTAACATTCTAGTCAACACCTGATTATCCCTATCTAATTGCCTCTGTACAATCTTCCTTTTACATTTGTTGCTAATTATATTTACATATGTTTATGTCTGTAGCTACTCTGTTCACATCTCTTTTCTTTTTTTGCAATTTCATTTGAAGAGGCAATCAATTAACTCCCTTGTTCCAATTAAATATTACTTGAATGAAGTTGACTTTTCTTGTTAAATAGAAAAAAATGTAGTATCCATAGTTTCAAAATCTTCAATATAAGATTATCTTGAACTTCCCACTTTTTTATATTTTCAAGGTACAATTACTTGATGTAAGTTTCTATACTATTAGGGTCAATCATACTTTTAAAGGCTATTGTCAAAATTTCTTCTCTCTCTCTTAAGTGAAATCACCCACACTTGTACATCATCAAGATTTTAGGGACTCAGAACTGAAGCCATTTTATTTATTTATCCCAGGCATTGAATTTAGGAACACTTGACCACTGAACCACATCCTTAGCCCTTTTTATTTTTTATTTTGAGACAGGGTCTCACCGAGGTGCTTAGAGCCTTGCTAAGTTGCTGAGTTTGGCCCTGAACTTTCCATGCTCCTGCCTCAGTCTCCTGAGTCACTGGGATTACAGGCATGTGCACCATGCCCATCTTGGAAGGCCTAGAAATTAGAAATCTAGGAGACCAGAAATTTACCTTTTCATAAATAAGTTTGAAGCAAAACTCAAGATAGTACAACAGTCAAGTGGCAATTCCATGCCTGAAACCCTGATGCCCAGACTCCTGGGTCACCTGATCTTTTTCTGACATTCCTGACTTTTGAATGCATGTGATTAAACTATGACAGAACCTAAAAGGACTCTTTGTATTAGGTTTGTTGTTAATTGACAATTAAGTTTAAATTTTATCTATTTTTTCCTTTGTGTCTAATTCACCATCAATCTCCATGCACCAAGAATAGTTTCTATATATGGACCTAATTATACGAAGAGAAGAATGATAACACTTACAGATATGGAAAGTACAGAATACTTGTGACACATGACTGACCCAATTATCATGAAAATATTTTATTACTGTGTGGTTGTATGGATGTTGATCAAAAGACCAATTCATTAATAATGTTTTTATTGATGATTATATTTAAATATATTCTGACGTGAGTATTCCCAGAATAAATGAGAGAAATCCAATTCATTATGGGAAAATAATGAAATCTCTGTGAATATATACTCTGAAAAAAGACTGACTGATAGAATTCTATGTCTGCTTGACATATCTAACTTGTATTCTCTGTTATTTAAGTAAACAATTACTTATAGGAGATGTCATAGAAAAATAAAATTATAGCTTATACATACTGATTTCTCTTTTACAAAACAAATGGAGAGGTACAGAAAGACTGGTAATGTGATTATTGAATTGACAAATTTAGATACAATTTTAAAATAATCTGATTCACTAAAATTCATTTTTTTACATAATATGCAACTCCATAAGGTACATAATCAGCAAACTCAATTGTACATGTACTTTCCATTGAAATAATTACTAAATTTGAAATACGTGTTCAGAGAAAACCTATCTATATATCATATGTATATGCATACATACATATGTATAATTGTTTAAAAATTATAGAAAATAAAAATAATTACAAAAAATGTAACAAGGAATATTACAGAAAACTTTAACTCATTGCAAGCATTGTTTAATTGAAACCTATTTAGTTGAATGTACTTTATTTTTAACACAAAAGTGTTCTGGGTCAACTTTGTTGATCATGGAGATTGGTCATGGGAGAATAGAGAATGAATTTAATCATTATTTATGCAAGATTCTAAAGTACTTAGTTTAAATGCTTTGCAAATTTTAGCAGCATCATAAACTTATGTAGAAAACATTCCAAGTATATTTTACAGAATTATCTCTAAGAAATATTGGTATACTGAACTTTTATATAATATTCAGATCACACACTAAATGGCAATTGATTTGTTGTATTTTAAACAATATAATTTGTAATTTTCACACGCTTTAAGTGGACATCCCAGGTTAACTGAACATGGTTAACTGAACTGTATTTCCTTCTTGTATTAAAAATTTCTGAAGATAATAAATTTTATGCAGTTTTAAGATATAATACAGAGAGATTCCCTATATTCTGTATTCAGTTTTCCCCAATATTAACATTTTAAAAACTATATCACCTCCATGATGCTGACATTGATACAGTTCAGTAATCTTATTTAGATTTACCCAGTGTCACATGTTCTCCTTCAGCGATGTGTATGCATGTGTGTGTACTGCTGTACAGTTCCATCTCTTGTAGAGGAGCATGTAGTTACCACTGAAGTCAAGATACTGAATACAGTCTTGTGTTGATTAACAATGGAGACATATCCTAACAAATGTGTAGTTAGGTGACTTTATCTTGGACTGTAACCGCACAATCCTAGATGGTATAACTGAACATACATCTAAACTTTGTGTTATATAGTCTCTTACTCCTGTGTTACCAATCTGTACAGCATACTATTCTACTGAATACTGTAGGGAAATGTGACATCATTGCCAATATTTGTGCTCCTAATCTCTAAACTCTAATCTCTAAACCTCTAAATCATCTCTAAATATAAAGGTACAGCAGAAGTTGATATAAAAGATCTTTTAAATGGTGCATATGTATAGGGCCATGGAGATTGCAGTAGTGGAATTTGCTCTGAATCAGTGAGTCAATGTTGAGTGAATGTGAAGGTCTAGACTGTTGAACTTATTAATGTTATACACTTAGGCTACACTGAACTTATAAATAATGATTTTTCTTTCTTCAATAATAAATTAACCTTGCTTATGGTAACTATTTTAATGTATCAATTTTTAACTTTTTGACTCTTTTGTAGCATAGTTTAAATATGAATGTACAGCTCTACAAAATATTTTCCTTTATATAATTATTATATGTGTCATTAATTTTGTTTTTTTTACTTTTTAATCATTTTTGTTAAAATCTAAGCCACAAAGACAAACATCAGCCTCTGCCTACACAGCATTAGGATCAATATCACTGTCTTCCACCCTCACATCTTGTCATCCTGGAAAGTCTACAGGGCCTGGAGCCATCTGTCACCTCCCATGGTAACAGTGCCTTCTTCGGGACACCTCCTTAGGGAAGTGCCTGAGGCTCCTCTTGAGAAGGTGCATCTCTTTTAAAAAATGTGTTTGCTTGGTTTATTTATTTTTTATAATAGATTTGCATGCAATCTGATAATGCACTATGAATATCCCTCACTATGAAAACGTTCCAGTGTTGGGTCCACGTTTTTAAACTTTCTTATGGGACTCATTGAATTCTGCAAAAGCTTTTGCAAATTCCTTCGCTCAATTTTCTTGGGTGTTCTTTTCTGTTTCAGTGGGTTCCTTTTCTCCTGTCTCTTCTTCAGCTATTCATTCCTGTTCATAAATTTTATGGGATCACCACTGTAGATCATCATTGACTGAAAAGTCATTATGCAACTCACGATTGCATTTTCATCCCCTCAAAGATCCCTCTTGGTGCCTTTATACATCCACACCCAATTCCCTCATGAATCTCTTCCAAACCCCACACCCTCAATCCTAATACCTAGCAAGAATGTGCATCTTTTCTCCATTTCCAGAATTTTGTCATTTCAAAAATGTTGTATGATAAAATAACATATTATGAAAATTTTGGGGATTGACTTTTTCTTACTCAGAATAATACCCTGGAGATTCACCTGAGTTGTATCAGCAGTTTGTTCCTTCATTACTGAGTAATATCTCAAGAAGTAATCCCAATTTGTTAACCATTCATCTATCTAAGGACATTCTGGTTGTTTCCAGTTTTTTATTATTACAATAATGATTCTATGAACATTCTTGACAAAGTTTTAAAATGAAAATAAGATTTCAAATTTCTGATATAAATGTCCAATTGCACAATTTATAGGTGATATTATAGTTACCTGATTAGTTTTATTATAAGCTGCCAAACTATTTGCTAGAGTGGCTAGACATTCTATTATTACCCACCAGCAATGTATGAGTTACTTTCTCTATGGTCTTGACAGCATTAGATGACATTGCTCATATATTTTTCTTAATTTAGCTATTCTGATAGATGTATGATGATAACTCATGGTGATTTTAATTTTTATTTCTGTGATAGTTAACAATATTGGATACATTTATGAGGCTTTTTGTCATCTGTATTTTCTCTTCAATGCAATATCTCTTCTCTTTTGCATTTAAAAATTATCTTTAATAATTTGAGGTGAAATTCACATGACATAAAAGTAAAGTTTTCATTCATTCATTCATTCTTTTTTTGTATTTGCTGGGGATCAAAACCTAGGTCTCATCCTGAAAACAGGGATTCAATAACTACACCCCTACATCCAACTGCTAAAAGTAACTTTTTAAAGCCCCAATGTGTTCACCCCAATTCCTTTAAAATAACCATTTTAAAGTCAACAGTTCAGAAGCACTTAGCCCATATATAATGCTGTGCAATAACCAAGTACGTGCAGCACATTTCCATCATTCCCAAATAAAATTCCTAACCCCTTAAACAATGTGTCCACATTTTAATCAAGTTCAATTGGATTTTAATTTGCCACTTCTGATTGGATTTTTAAATATTTTTCACTGCTCTGTTTGAGAGCTCTTAGTATATTTTATTTTATTTTATTTACACATTTATTTATTTATTTATTGGTAGTGCTGGGGATTGAACCCACGGTCTTGTGCATGCAAGGCAAACACTCTACCACCTGAACTATATATCCCTAGTCCTACTATGTTTTAAATACTAGTATTTTTTTCAGGTTGTTGGTTGGCAAATATCTTCTTTGAGTCTAGTCTATGGTTTATATTTTCATTTTCTTTATAGGGTCTTTCACAGCAAAAGCTGTGAAATTTGATAAGGTCTAATTTATTTATTATTCCTTTTATGTATCATGCTTTTGGTGTCAAATCTAAGCATTCTTGGGATGGGGATATAGCTCAGCTGGTAGAGTGCTTGCCTCGCAAGCAGCAAGGCCCTGGGTTCAATCCCCAGCACTGCAAAAAAAAGAATAGAAAACAAAAGAAAGTTCTAAGCATTCTTTGTTTAGGCTTAGAATCTCAAAGATTTATTGTCTAGAAATTTCATAGTTTTATGTTTCACATCTAAGTCTATGATCATTAGGTTGAAGTTCATTATTTTGGGTTTTTTTGGATTTTGGTTTCTTTGGTCTATGAATGTTCAGTGCTCAGAACTATTTGTTGAAAAGTCTCTTTCCTTTATACTTTTGTACATTGTCAAAATCAGCTGAACATATTTCTGTTGGTCAGTTTCTGAGTCCTCTGTTGTGTTTCATTGGTTATGTCTTTTTCTCCACCACCCTATCCTATCTTATTATGGCATAAGTCTTAATATCATTTAGAATGTCACTTCCCACTTCATTCCTTTTGGAATGATTATTAGAGTTCAAGAATATTATAGTTATTTTAGGGCTAGTACTTTTCCATATCAATTTTTTCCATATCAATTTTTCACATCAATTTTCCATATCAATCACAAAGTTTGTGATTGTCTACAAATTAATTGCTGAGATTTTGAGAAAAATTATATTAAAATTGTATAACTGCTTAAGGAGAATTGACTACTATGTTGAATTTTCTGATCCTGAAAAGTCAGTAAGTCTCACTGTTATTTAGGACTATTTATAATTTATTTCATCAGTGTTTTGTAATTTTCAGCATATTTATCCTGTACAAGTACATATTGAAGTTTTTTAATTTTTCTTTTGATGATTATATTGGTATTATGAGTGGTCATTGTTAGTGATTGTTTTGGTCTTGAGATCAAATCTCATATCCTATGACTCTTGAGTTCACTTAGTTCTAACTGACTTATTTTACATGAATTGTTTTATAGATTTTTCAGACTTTTCAATATCAACAATTTCATCTCTGCAAGTAAAAGAAGATTTATTATTTTATTTCAAATTTGTCTTTTTTTGTCTTATTGCAACTGGCTAGAATACTCAGTTTTATGAATTAATTTGTTTTGAATAATAGTGGCATCTGGCATAGGACAAAATTTGCTAAGTAAGAATAGAATTCTTAGATTCAATTAAAACTTCATTTTATCTTAGGGGAAAAATAGATAATATTCAGAAAGACAACGGTCTTTCACTATTGTATGTGACAATAGTTGCAGATTTTTTGAAGATGATTTCAACCAAATCAAGATGATTCTTCTCTATTTTTAATGAAAGCTTACACCCGTGATGAATGTTGAATTTTATTAAATGCTCTTTCTGTCAAAATTCTAGTTCTGTCAAGATTCTATGATCATGATTTTTCCCCTTTATCTTGTTTATATGGTGCTTTGTATCAGTTGATCCAAATGTCAAACCAATCTTGCAAACCTGGAATGAATCCACTTGATCAGGGTATTTAATTCTTTCTTACCCACTGTTGGATTTGATTTGACAAATTTTGTTGAAGATTTCTGTGGATAAGTTCAAGATATATATTGACTTAAAAGACTTTTGTTTTCAATTGTTTTTATTTTAATTTTCATGTTTTGTGTGTATAATAATAGATCATAAAATGAGTAGAAAAATAGTACCTCCTTTCTATTTTCTTCAAAATTAGTATTTTTTTCTTTAACTGTTAGTAGAATTCTCCAATGAAACCATCTGAGCCTAGAGCTTTTTGAAAAATTTTTATTACAATGTCAATAGCATTAGTGGTAATAGGGCAAGTGAAATTGAACATATTCTGTGTGGGGGTTTTAAGTGTGTAGTTTTCAAGGAATTTCCTTGAAGGTGTGGAATTGATGAACATGAAGTTGTTCACCGTATTGCCTTATTATCCTTTTGGCATCAGCAGAATCTTGGATGTTTCCTGGTAGGAAAAGGGAGTCTCAGGTGAAGGGAATCTCAGGTGAAGGGATGAAGAAGCCTTTTAGGGGTACAATCCTACCTGGCTATTTAAAACATACTGTACTTTTTGAGTCGGGCACTTTGGGAGGGATTCCTTTGTTGGTGCCCCTCCCCAACCTCACCCCTTCCCTCTGCTCCACTGTAAACAGGCCACAAAGGTCAGTGAGACTTGGGCCCACAAAATCAAAAAGGTCTCCTGGACTAGGATAGTTATGACTGGCTCTGTTTTGCTGATCCTCTACCCCACAGGAGTCATTTTGCCCTATCTAATATCTACTGACATTGAGGGGAGAATCAAGTGAGACAGGGAAAGAATGCTGCTTTTATGACCACTTAGTGTTGGCAAATCTCCTCACCATCCCACATATCAGTTGTTTTTGTCTCCCCTGGTTCTGTCAGAAGGACTCCTATTCCATCCAGGAGAATAATGAACATACTTGTGATGCCCTCTCTTGAAAGATTTGGGTCTGAATCACCTTTTATTGGGTGTGAGGATGTAAAATACCCAGACTGTGGTGTTCCTCCAGTCCTGGGATCCCCACCAGTTTACCTTCTTCTTACTACCTTTCAGAGATCTCAATTATTTTCCAACAGCCTAATTTCCAGGATTTATAGTTGTACTTATCATCAAGGAATAAAGAAAAATATGTCTGTGCCATTGTTTCTGTACCAGACATCTATACTTAATGTTCATAATATCATATTCCGTTGTCTAACATTTAAATTTGAAGTCAATATTACTTTGACTAGTTTGCTTGGAAAAACACACACAATCATTTTAAGTATCAGAATTTTAATCCTTAGAATTTTCTAGAACATCTCTTTAGATTTTGACCTAAAGGTTTTAAAAGTTTATAACCTTAAAATTATTTAAAATATAGACATATGTCAAATATTTGTTACGTTTTATTTACAAATTAAGCCAGGGATACAAGGTCAAGGACACAACTTTCACTATTCTCATCCATTATGAATAATAGTGGCTTCCCATTTCTTCTCTCAAGGTCACACAATTGAGTCAGATAGATACAGATAATCTAAATATCTATACAGATAGATATTTGTATCTATATGAATTCCTTTACTTTTAGCTTTCTTCTCTCTGTCTGAAAATGCATTGATCATTGTGAATATAGTCTTTGTAAGAGATACTGGCTTTTTTCTATTTTTTTCTTTTTATTTATATCAATATAATAAAATGAAATGCTTAATGAGTGCATACACTTGTTATGTTTTAATGTGCATTATCTTATTTAATGTTTGCAATATTATTGTAATCCCCATTCAAAGATGAAGGCACCAGGTTTAGGGAGGTCATATAGGTTCTCCAAGCTTGCAGTGTATTGGAATGCCAGGATTCAATGCAAGCGAATCCCATGCCAGTCTCCCTTTCCAGTTAATCTCCCATACCTAAAACAAGTGCATAATAGCAGCTATATTTCTCTTCTAACAATGTAAAGTTGTTCAATATTTCTAACCTTTTTGGGAATATGACAAAAACCTTTGTATGATCTCTTTGCTGAACAATCTTTCTTCCTAATATTTTACCTTTTAGAATTTTTTCAACTTTTCATAAATGGCAAAAAATTATTTTAAAGTCAAAAGTATGTTGAATTATCTAATACATTCATTTAATAAATTTGAGTGATATCTTTTCTTCTTTATCACCTCACTTCTTTTTGAAGCACATTTTGTTGTTGATTTTTCAAAGATGGCCTGTGTGTGCTAATTTCTCATAGCATCTGTTTCTGAGAAATAAACTTATATTGCTATCACTTTGGAATAATAGTTTAGCCAGACATGGAATTGAAAGTTTAAATTAGTTAATTAAAATGAACTATTTTAATATTTCTTTTACCATTTATAATTGCTCCTTGTCCCAAATAGGTTCTAACATGTATTTTTCTGATAGTATAATCTGTGGTGAGTATAATTATTTTTTTATTTTCATTTATTCTGCTTGTATTTTCTTTTTCTTTAAAAGAGTTTTTCAGTATCTTATTTTTACTGTGATATTATTTATACTTGTTGATTTGCTTTTATTTATCCTCTCTGTAAAAAGAGTAACTTCCTAATTTGAGGTCTCATTTTTGTTTCAGATTAAACAAAATTTTCTCTTCGATCTTTGCTTCTCCATTCTCCTTCTGTTATCTTTGGAATGTCTCTCAGACTATATTGAAACCTAATCAATAATTACCATATTTTTGGACCCTCTCACATTTCTACTAGTATTTCTTGTATTTACTCTGACTTTCTTCTGTTTTCAAAATATACATTATGCGTTCTTTCCATGTCTTAGTGAAAAAAAATTTTTCAAAATATAACCTAAGTTCAGTGTCTCATCTCTTAGTCTCTGCTCAGTGATCTCTTGCCTTGATCTATTTTTTTTTCTCTGAATAGTTCCTTCTCATTCTTCTCATTTTATAGTTCACATGTTCTTGTTTCATTTCTTCTTGTTTTTGTTTCAGAATTTATTATCTCTTTTACAGATACTCTTTTCTTTTTGTTTTATCTTATACATGAAACTCCCTTTTAAAACACTACAACTTGTTTTTTAATCTTAAATTATTTCAGCTTCCAATTCAATTTTATTATTTATTTATTTATTATTCAACTTTTGGGCAGGGTGGGGTGGTATTGGGAGACTATATTTCTTAACATGAGAAATTTATTTGTTTTGATATTTTGGTTTTCATAATCATGTTAAATTGACTTCTTTCTCTGCTCAACCCACCCTTCATTATAATATAAAGTGTTATATCTCCAAATGATCCTCTAGGAATACATATCATAATCAAGATCTTATATTAGCCTCGGGTTTATTTGGAGTGACATGTATTCCCATATTCCACAGGCTAAATATTATTCACTGGCAATGGCTTTTTTGTTTCCAGACCATGTTGCATATTGATCATGCTTTAATCTCATAAAGAAAATAATCTAGTTTAACATTTTTTCAATTTTTAATTTTTAATTTTTCAACCTTTCATGGGTTGACTCAGGAGTGCAATGTAACAAAGTACCAAACATGACATCATCATGCTATCTTTGCCTTAGTATTCAGTAATAGCTTTATTCAACACCAACTATAAGTCTGGGCCACTCTTCCAGATACTCAACCAAGCATTGCTCTCAGTGAGGTAATATTTGAATTAGGAAGATAAAAGAATGAATAAAATAGTAATTTAGTGCTGTGAATTGAAAATCCAACAGGAAAAGTGGGATGAGAAGGGACTTCTACTCTAAGCATGGTAGTGAAGAGAGAACACTGTAACAGCATAATATGTAGGTGCAGATATAAATGAATTATAAGATAAATGGTATGGAGAAAGAGAAACAGCAAATGCGAAGACCTTGCTCAGGAAACAGAAAGGAGGAGTTTGCTGTATCATTCTAGACGTCTCATTTCTGTTACTGTAGCTTGCTGTGACAATAATGTGTTTTTCCTCATGATTTAATTAAATACTAAACTCTTAACAAAATTTTTTAGAACATAAACTCTGTGTATCCTTGTTAAGTGGTTCTTCTGATCTTACACAAGTTATATTTTGAGGTCAAGAAATCCGGAAAATTACTTCTATCTCTGTAACCTCATCTATCTCTGCAGCCTGTCAAAATATTTGGAGTTCAACTCTGATTATTGTCATTTTAGTCCTTTTTATGACTATATTTCATATAAATATAGTGCATCTTTGGTAAAAAACATTTTTTACCAAGTATCTCTTATTTAAAATATTCTGCAGTGTAGTTTTGTGTATAACCAAATGGTAATTTTATTACCATATAAAAAGTAAAGTGTATCTATTGATTATCATATATTAATCATATTATTAATTGCTTTAAGATTTACATATGCATTTTTCAGTTCTACCTTAGAACTTTTTTTCTGATGAGCTCCAATATGAAAACAATACAGATATATCAAAGATAGAACACAGTATATTAGTGAGGAACATGGATCATGTGAGACAGGATGGCAATGTTTGAAACTGACACTCATTTGACAGAGGTCATAATCTCTCTATCTGTAGGAGAGATAATAACAATGCACACAAGGTAGTGTTGTTATGAAGATCAGATGTACTAATTTTTGTAAAGGTCTTTAAAACAATCATGACATGTTAATGACATAGAAAGCACAATAAATGTACTTGCTTATAAAACTAAATATAATTTAGTATTTGACCCAATATTATTGGTGATAATGTTTTGTGTGAAAGTGAGAAAAGTTACAATATTTTAAAGTAAAATTTCTGCTTTTTTTCTTATTGTTTGTTTTAGTTCTACAAGTAATGTTAAATTTAGATATATGACATATATTGTTAGTGAATTCCAGGTTAATCAAATAGATAATAAAAGTAGTTTGAGAGAAGATTTATGTTGGTTTTCCTTTTCTATAACACAAAGAACTGTGGCGATGTCTACAGTGTGAACCCCAAACTTAATTTACTTGTTACTTATTATGATCAGTTATTGTGAAAAATATCTTTAAACACGTGACACATAAGGATTTTTCCTGTTAGTAAAGTCCAGTACAGTGAGTGTGTCTAATGTAGTTCCTTCAATATAGTACTGAAATAATGTGCATTTTCCTTTCTTAAAACATATATCTGTGTCAGTAATATCAGAAAAGCATAGTTGCCTTTGAGAAAGAGTGATAGTCTGGAGGTTACCTTAGTGAATTAAGACAAGGCAATAATACTGGCTAGTTAGTGACCTGGACCATCTGTAATTTCACAGATTCAAATTGTTGAAAGTTATAATGAAATAAAGTATTTATCTACTTGGTCTCTAAAGTTCTTTCCAACTCTAAATAGAAAACAACTAAGAGAGAATGAGATTCTTGAAAACTAGGTTACTCAATATTAATAAATCATGTCATGTCTACAATTATAAACCATATAGTAACTTTGTCACTCATAAGCATAGTACTTAAACTGAGGACAAAAACCTAGCTAACTCTATAATGTATTAACAAAGCAATAATTTGGCCCTGATCACTTGGGGCTACAGAGGACTATACTACTGAGCTCCAGATCATCACCTAGTTTGCAAGTAAGAGATGATCAATTGCTAATGAATCTGATATAGAACATTTCAATTACACTGCCTATATATTCAAGTATCGTCACATATAGAACAACTGCTTGTATTCTTTTAGCAATGAATTATTGTACAGTACACTATTCTTTTCATATTTCTTAAAATTTAAATAGTCATCAGGTTATCTACTGAAAGGAATATTATATAAATTTCCAAATTGCTGATAAAACACTTTCTAACAATTTAGTGTTTTAAAGCAACACAAATTTATCACATTACAGGTTTGGAGGTCCAAAGTCCGAAAGAAGCCTCACTGGGCTGAAATCAATATGTTCTCTTTCCTTCTTCAGGCTGTAGGTAGAACTTATTTCATTGCCATTTCCCGCTTCTAAGCAGAGCTTCATTTCTTTGGCTCGTGATCACTGTTCATCTTCACAGCCACCAACAGCAGTCAAGTCTCTCTCAGGCTGCATCCATCTGATGCTGACTCTTTTGCCTCTTTTTTCCAACTTTAAGGTCTCTCCTGATTACATTGGCTATAACTTGAAAATTCAAGATAATCTCCTACCAGTTGATTAGTTGATTAATTCCATCTGCAAACTTAATTCTCTTGTACCACATAATGTGACGTACTTACAGATTCTGGGGAATAGGATGTGGACATAGAACATCCTTATTTTACCTATCATACATCTTGTTGAGGATAACCATTAAGAATTCATGGGCATAAATCCTGTTGCAGTAGGCTATAAAATAATGCCTTTATGTTTCCCTCATTACAGTAAGACTGGAGATGGGCAATCTGGCATGTATTCCACATCCTTATCAATCTTCCAGGAACCTTTCTTCCTCTACTACACCTTGGGAAGTATGCCAGATTCACCTCTATCCAACATGCCCATGTCCTTAGCAAGAAGAAAAGGCAAGGTGAATTGAGAGTCGTACTATTTAAATTTTTTCCTAGCAACCATACTTAGCGACTTCTGCTTACACTATTGGTCACAGCCAATTCAAGGATATCTGTAGTGGCAAAAGAGCCAGAAGAGATTAGTATTTCTACATAGGCATCTTGTGGCACAGAGAAAAGTCAGCATTCTTGCAGTGAGACAGAGAAAGTGTTGGGTAGGCAAACAGTAGTATATCCTTCTTAATTCATACTCACAATTGGAAATCTCATTGGAGACTTTGGAGAAACACAGTATCTATAATACAATATGCTCATTAAATAGCTTCAGCACGTATGCAAAGAAATGCTAAAAATAGCCTGTTTTTTTCCATATTTGATACACCATCTCTATTAAATCAAAGGTTTTGTGTAAGTAGCAAATTATTATCTAAACATGTGCTCCGTATCTTCTGCTTCAGTGACTCCCAAAATAATGGTGTACATGAAAATCAGTTGGGAACTTAATTGAAATTTGCAATTCCCAGTCTCCACCAAAGATTCTGATTCAAAAGTTCTCAAAGGGGTTTGCATTTTAATAAGCACCCCAGGTATTTCTGATGCAGGTGGTCGGCAAACTCTAATGCTGTTTAAAAAGTCCCCAGTAAGCACACCTGCACTCAATTTAACTTGCTTTTATTGAATACCTGCTATAGAATGTGTGCTGGGCATCACGAAGGCTATAAAATACCACAAGACCTGATCCCTTTTTGCAAGTAGCTTCCAGGGAAGTAGTGCAGAAATCTACATTCTCTAATATGAGAACAAGTTTGAAAAGGGCAAAGAGCAGAAGGAGTTTTTTTTTTTTTCCCTTTAACATCTATCACTAATAATTCTTACATATATAAGTTTGTGATTATTTTATGAATCGCAATCTTTACTGCTAGAACATAAGCACCAAGAAAATGGATAAATGTATTTTCCTATCATTGCATTTCCAATAAGTTGCATAATGCTTTATTCTTTGAAGGAATGCTCTACAGAAATAATATGTGTCAAGTGAACAATGTGCCTTTTGTGTTCAGAATAAAACTGAAATTCATTAATTGGGAAAACAAACAAACAAAAAAGCCTTTATAAAGGAGGAGGCAGTTGAACCAGATTGAGCAGGTCTCCAAAGCAGAAAGGGAGAAAAGAGCCTTCCAGGTTGAGAGAGCATTATGATCAAAGGTGTGGATAACATGAAAGCACATGACCAGTTAGGAAACACACAATACAGTTTTCTTCAGTGATAGTTCAAAAGAAGTCTCCCTGCTGTTTATTTTCTGTTGTTTTGTTTTGTTTTGTTTTGTTTTAAAGGAAATGAAGTTTAACACAAGGTAGCATTTTGAGGAAATATTTAGTTCTGACCTTTATTTGCTTGAATATAGTAGTGTGTCTATCTTATTACAGATTTTGTACACCTTCAATGATGCTTAATCTATTCATTTTCTCCATAAAAATTTTGTGAACTCAGTGGACAACATATTATAAAACTGATCTCCAGGTTTAACACACACACACACACACACACACACACACACACACTTAGACATCAAAAAGAGTCATTTCATGGTAGAAATTTTGTTTTCAAATCAGGTCTCAGCCATGTTTTCCTTCCACATTTTTTAAACATGCTGTTAGAATAGTACATATTGATAATTCTAAAGTTTCACTAGAACATTAAGGAGTGTGTGGTTGTAAAATATCTGGGATTTTTGACTAATTATTTTTTAGAATTATGTGTCACTAGTCCATCGAATATAAACTACTTTCATGTTCCCACTTAAAAATAGGTAGCTACAATGCAATGTTAGAACAGCTATCTTTTATAACAAAAGAATTATTATTTCTCTCCCTTTCTTCTTTTTTCCACTATCTCTTCTTTGACACAAAAGACACAGTGAAAAATGAGAGTTAGCTTAAAGATGGTGAAAATGATAAAAGGAAGGAGGACTATGATCTAATAAGGAAAATTAAGGACACTTAATTTGTATGACTAAGAAAGATGGTGACAAATGTGGGAATATGATAACTATATATAAATGCTTGTGATGGTAAGTTATAAGAGAGGGGAGATTTATTTTAGCTGGCTAAGGTTTCTTAACAAGGAATAATGATCTGAAGTATTAAAAAGATAAAAATTTAGGTATAATGAAAAATGTTTCTGTCATTGAGAACCATTAGAAAGAATATTCTTCCCTGTAGACCTGAGCACTAAAGAAGATCAAAAACAGACAAGATAAAACCTTTGGGGATCTAACAGATAGAAGAGCCACTTTGTAATGTCCTGTTTCCTGGTCTGAGTAGGACTTTCTTCTATAATATATGATTAACCACTTGAAAAAAAATTAATGATCCATGAAATGGGAATTCTTATTTCAATTGGTAGGTTATTCCACAGACTGAAAAGATCTGTGGTTGAGGCCAAAATTCCCATTACCTCTTAAGGTCCTGTATGTCTAAATTTACTGTTACTTCACACCAAAATGTCTTTTTGTTCTCCATTTTCTTGGATGTAATGAAAGATAGGCTACTTTATAAAAATAGGCAACTATAAAAATTTCCTTTACTTCACTTTATAATATTCCCCAAAGATCTGTTATTTATTTGTGTTTTTCACCAAATATTTCAATTGTTTCTCCAAGTTGAATAAGGTCATGCTAAGATGTATGAGATAATACAAGTTCAAGTCCTCACAATGAACTGTTAGAATTTGCCTGGTTTAAGGTATGGCTAGTAAAGTAAAGTGGTTCTGATTAAATGACATGATTATCAAATTCTCTGAGTTAATTTCTATTCTCACACATAGAAATGGACATACACAAGTGCATGTATATCTCTATCATGTGTCTATGTATTTCTTTCAATTTTATCTTTATACCCACAATATAGTATATATTGCTCATGGTAATCCAAGAAGAAAAGAGTAATATATATTCAATCAGTACCTTTAGTGTTTTAAAAATATTATTTCATAATAGTGTGCAGGTAAAATAATGAATAAATACAGACTAAAAAAATTAGTTCTTGTAATGATCCAATGTTAGCAACTGAGAAAAGTCAAAACAGTCCTAGCAATGGAAGTACTGCAAATAAGAGAACTTTAGAGAAAACAGAATCATGGAGTTGATTACATGTAAAAAGATTTGCAATGAAAAGAATCAAAGAGAATTCCAAATTTTCTAGGCCACTAGAGAATGTGAAATTGGGGAGATGAATATATCTGTTTGGATGTGTAGGTATTTTCTTGTATTGAAGGAGTTAATTGTATGTAGTAATTCAACATATTTCAATATTTGATTTTATCCCTAAAAGTTGAAATTGTTTGAATAAATATCATCTCCCCAGATTTTCATTACTGGTGAACTCATGAGCCAATGACGAAGGCAACCTTTTCCTGTTCTTTCAGTTTTCATAAAGAACCACTATCTATCTTTTCACCCACCTACCTATGTGATATGTGTGAGTATATTTATATGTCATAGGAAAATCAAAGAAGTGCTCCCGTACTAAAGTAGATCTTACACTTAAATTTCTTTGAGGCTCCTAAGATTCTCTTGCTCTCACTTGACTGCAATTTACTCTGTCTTTTAATAACCCAGAATCTTTCATTCATTTTCAGAAATTTAGGTCATTCAAGTATTGGAGAAATTTATGGCTCACATGCCCCGTACAGACTCTAAAAGTTGAGGTAATGGATGGTTTAAATCTGTCCTAGTCCAAAAGGATTCAATTCAAAATATTTGGGTACGTATAGTTCCACCATTGTAAATGCTCCTAGGATCCTTGCACCAAGTGTCTCTGGTCCCTGATTAGAAGTTGTATCTCTACCATGTTCAGATTTCTGTTTATCCTGAGATCTCAGAGAGAAATAATTATAGGGTCTTCTCAGCAAGTTTTAACCTTGTTTTCATTCATCTTCCCCTTTCATTTATCTTCATCTCTCCAATTAAAATGAAAAGAAATGAAGGAAAGGAAAAACAATAGAAATTCATCTTTACTATAGTCAATATAAGCCTGAAAAAATTCTCTATACAACTCTACTTTCTATATGGTTTAAAGTTGACCCATATTATTATTGTAATTGGGAGTGTGTATGCTATTATTATTTTTATTTGATTCAAAAGACTGTCTTAATGTTATATGTACATTTTATTGCTTTTTAATTATTATGCTGATTTTAGTGCAATTTTAACCTTTAAGATAAACCAATATTTTCCTTTAGCATTTTAAATAACTTATAAATTTTAGCAGTTAAAAATAAACCTTAATCTAGCATTATGCCACACTGGTCAGTAAGCAAATACATACATTTTAATCCATGATACAAATAAAAATATTCACACATATAATCTGCTGTGCCATGTATAATCAAAATATGAATATATAATGTATAAAAAGTATCATGAGTTTAACTCCTTTAAATGTTAATCTGCAATAATTGCAAGTATTTGCAATTATTTTTCAGTTGTTGCAATTATTCTTCAAATCACAGATACAATAATTTATATTTTCTTGGCTGATTGTGGTAAATATGCCATAAGTTTTTCAACATTTTATACAAATTTTAAAACTGCTTGATTAATAAGAAGATATGCATATACACATATACATACACAGTCTAAATATTAGTGTAGTATGACTACAGGTTTCAATTCCAAGCATTACTACATATCTACTTTGCTTCCTCTATGCTTAAAAAAAAAAAAAGACTGTCATTCAAAGGTTTATCTTAATAAACCTTAGAAAATCTGATAGCTGCTAAATTCATGAACGTTTTGTGGTAAATACTTTTATGAAAAGAATGTATTAAAGAATTAAAGATTCATATCAGATACTGATAAAAGAGAAACAAATGTCAGTCACCCAATATAGTTAATAAGAAAGCACAAATTTTATCTATGCAATAGTCATTGCCAAAGTTTGTTTGTTTTTCTTCAAAGGAAGATTCCACAGTTCTTGCAGCTAGCAATGGTCATAGGGTTTCAAATATTCTTTCCTTTGATTAGACATGGTAATATTTTCTCAGCTTTCTCTCTGAGAAATCCTGAAATAACTTTTAAGCTCAAAGATAATTATTAGAATTCATTATCTTTTTTCTTTTCATTAAAATTTTTATTTGAAGAAGAAATATTAATAGGATGATAGCTTCATATATCTTCCTTTAAGGAGACCTCTGTACCAGCAAAATGATTGAAGAAATTAAGCATCACTCAGACCTATATCCTTCTGATATTGCTTTAGCTGTTGGAGGACTCCATAGTCCAAAACTCTATAGGACTTTAGTGTTAAAAGTTTTGTTTTATTTATACCTTTACTTTTATTGCCTCTTACACTTTTAGTTACTAATAATATTCTAAAAGCATTCTTTAACATTTGTTTCTTTTAGAAGAGTTTATGTTAGAAGAGTTTATACACATGTGCTTTGTAAATTTTGGGAGTTAACTGAAGATATAAATAAGAATTTCTTCCATACAAATTCTTCCATATATCTGTTTTAATGTATGTAAAAGGATATTATTTTACTCTTTGAAACATTACAAATTTGTCAACAGAAATTTTAAATTTCTTGGTTATGGTTGTTCTCTCAAACATTAAGGAAATTTGTATTGCTATAACATACAGAGTCTATTTTCAAAATCTGTTATACACTTTCACAATTTCATTTATCATTCTATCATTTTAAGTGCTATTTGATAAAATATTCACATAAAACCCCATATAAACAACAACAACAAAAAGAAGCTGAGGCAGGAGGATTGTGAATTCCAAGTCAGTCTCAGCAATGGTGAGGCGTTAAGCAAATCAATGAGACTCTGTCTCTAAATAAAATACAAAATAGGACTGGG
Organism: Glaucomys volans; assembly: GCA_020662805.1. Lineage (NCBI taxonomy): Eukaryota > Metazoa > Chordata > Mammalia > Rodentia > Sciuridae > Glaucomys > Glaucomys volans. Next base: position 210,857 of record JAJEJO010002381.1, on the reverse strand, counting down.
GATGTGGCTCAGTGGTCGAGTGCCCATGAGTTCAATCCCTGGTACCCCCACAAAAAAGAGAAATTATTAGGTGTGAATAATACTCTTCTATTTATTGAGAGACAAAGGAAAAAAATTAAGGCAAATAGTGTTTGCTTGAGAACTTAAATATTTAAATATACAAAAAATTTTTAAAGCTCTTTGAAATTTTAAACCCTCCCATTCTTCTAACCATTAAGTGCATGAAATTATCAATTAGAGATAATTTCATATGTGTGATGTGAAACTCTTTGATTATATTTTTAATCTTTGATTATATTTTTTAAATCTCTGACAAATCTTAAACAGAAAACTAAAGATAATAGAATTGGTTCAAAGAATGAAAAAATATATTTAGGCTATTTGATACAATATAAAGATGTGATAAGAATGAGAACCTTGAGTTAGGTCAGGATTCAAAGCTTTTCCTGGTACTTGATAGAGATGAACTTGGGCAACTACAGAGATCAGAAAGTTAATTTGTCCATTTGTAGATGAGTGATATTTTATGCAATTGGCACACATATCACCAATCAGATTACATATTAAAGCCTGTAGTACCCTTTTTCTTTAACAAAAATTAAATTTTAATATTACTTCCAAGTACTCTGGACATTAGGAACTTCATATAAGAAAAATAAGGGGTTCACACTGAATCTGTTCTGCCAGGATTACATCTAAGTTCTTCACGGCACAAGGTCCCCTAGTTGTGGGAGAGATCAGACCTGGTCCTTGGTATGTCCACTCTGTGGGATATATACTGTAGGAGAGAAAGTTTCCAGGACACAGAGCAAAGTGTCATTTCTGAAAAACAGTACACTTTCAGCAGCAAAGAACATAGAAGTTCCCGAATCTTTATTAGAAAAATTTCTTTTCTTTGCTTTCAATGTTTGTAGCCTTACTACCTCTACCATGGGAATATAAAAACTAAATGTATTTTATCCTTTATCCTTGTGTTTGGGTTCTGTGAAAATAGACTCTGAGATGGTGAATTGAGTGCCTCACAGGGAATTGTTGTTGAGGAGTGCTTTCAGGAGATACATGTAGGAGGAATTGAAAAAGTCTGGTGGGCAAAGAGAGGGGCAAATCCTCCCTGTGATTGCACCTGACTCTCCAGGGAATTCTGAAGCTGTGATAGAATTTATTGTGTTGGTCCAAACTGAGGTTGTGGAGCTGAGACTTATCTTCTTGCTTTGATCAGTAATTAGCCATGGGCTACCCTTATAACCTGGAAATGTACATCTCTGCCTCTCCATGCCAGTGAAGCATCAAACACTGATGCTTCTAGGGAGGAGGATAAGAGCACTGTCTGGGAGGCAGGGATTTAGGTAGAATGATACCCTCCGAGATTGTCTGGATCCCTCAGAATCTGGAAGGAATTTGTTCCACCTGGGAGAAGTCTCTCAGCACTGTGGTTGGCCATATTCCAACCACAGAAGTTTCCAAGAAGAGTTTGAACTATTCTTATTTCCACTGCTTCTTACATGATGGATTAATGAAGGTCACTGTACCAGCCTCTTTCTCCCAACAGCAGGGTGCTCAAATTTCTAGGCTGTTATGGGATCATTCTGCTTGTCCTGAAGCACTCTGACCTGGGTGAGGGTTTACGAAACAGCTCCCAACTGTGTTTCTGATGAACCGGGGCTGTCTTCTGTGCCTGCATGGTTCCAAAGGCAGGAATATCTGGGAGTCTAACAGATTTGTGCCTTCCATGTAGGTGGTATTTGCTTTCTTTTCTCTTTCCTCCAGTGCATGTCTTTACTTTACCTCTGCCTCTGCTTCCTACTTATGGGTCCTTTGTTAGATCTGGAGTTCAATCTTCATTCAGTCTAGTGTCAAGAAATCAGTGGCACAAAAGCCAGAAATTTCGGAAAGAAACTTTCTTTGTTTTTAAGCTTTCCTTTAGTTGATGGGTATAAGATAATAGGACATAATGCAATGCAAAAAGTTTGGGAGGAGGCAACATCACCCTTAAAACATTATCTATATTATGTCCCACACATCTATAAAGTTACTTTTAGATTCAAATAATATAATGCATTTAAGGTGATGGTTTGCTATGACTACTAATAATATAGTAATAGTAATAGTAATAGCAATATTTAATTTTCTCTTTAAAAATATAATGCCACATGAGAAAATTACACTGTAATACCTTTTCTTCCTCTATAGTTGTGATACATGTTAAGATGAAAACAAACTCACAAAAGCAAAAAAGAAAGCATTCTTAGTGATACATGGCATGTAGTAGTTTTTACAAGACACTCTACATTTAATACTATTGGATTCAGTGAATTTTTCTAAAGTAAAGCCCCAAATTTCATTAATGTCGAAGATTTAAATTAAATGAATTTTTAAATGTTCATGATATACCTAGAAAAGCAAGATCTTCCATGTCAAGTAGAAAGAGGATCACAGAAGAAACACATGTAGACCTCAATTGATTTAATCAATATTCTAGTGATGTACATTTTCTGATAATTCATCACTGAATGACTTACACATGGTTTTTTTTCCCAAGATTGCCATGAATTAGATGTTACAATATGAAATATTATGCAAGTCACTTTATATTTCATTATTAATTGGGTGTTTCTCCAGCATTCAAGCCAGCCTCATTTGTTGGAATGGAATGCCACTGCTTAATGTATCTAATAATGTCTTCTAAAGGATGAAATTACTCACAAGGGAGAGTCTGAAGAGTAAGATCAATGAACTTATATTAGTGTAAATTATCACTGATTAATGAATGCAACATTGGGAATTGTCATTTATTTAGAATTTACACTTACTGCCACTTTTGCAATTTTAAATAGGATAAGCATGAGATGTATTGAAAATATAAATAATATAAATTATAATAATCTAATATTTATATCTAACAAATTATGGTTAAATTAGAAATTAAAGAATTTATATATAATATTAGATAAGAAACAGTAAATTCAATTAAATTTAAATAGGGAAATATGTCTACACACGAGATTCCTTACATATTTTTCCCAGTATACAATCTGCCCAAAAATGATGTAAAAATTACTGTTGTGGAGTTGAAACTAATAGCTCAGAAGAGTTTATCATAGTTCCTAAATTCTATCATGCAATTATCTCTGCTGAGAGAAATGAGTCAGCATAAAAACATTTATTCTAGTATTTAATTTAAATTAATTAAATGGAGAAATAAATGCTACTATCTTCCATTTGCATAAAATAGTAATAACAATGTCATCATTATAAACAGAAGACAATTTCATCAAGGTAAACAGGAAAACTCTAAGACAAAGGAACAGGTCTGGGTTCTCTTGACTAGGAATTCCATGTCTAAGAAGTAATCTTTACTAGCTTCTTCTTGTTCTTCCCACTGATTATGGAAGGTAGGGATCTATAATGAGAGTATTTGAACTTGGTGGTGTCATAGCAGACAACTGACTTGTAAGTGATAAATATGGTCCACTTTTGTGAGTGATTTAGGATGATGAGAATTCCAGGCTCAATAGGCAGTGTTCAGGAGGGCTCTGTTTAGAAACCTGGAGGAAGCTTAGATATGACATTGACAATTTTCTTTGGAGATCATATTATTAATGCACAATGCTTAAATGTTATACTTGGCTTACAAAAATAAGAATAATTTTCCAAATATCACAAAATACTAATTAAAACTTTTTTTTTCAATTGCCATGCATAAACCACATGACATCTAAGATTGAGAATATGAGACAGAAAGTTACATTATTGTTAAACAAAATCTATATCCAATTTGAAGATTGTACCATCTTCCAAAAGCATATCTTAATCTATAAAAACTACAAGAGATCCTTGATATTTAAAAATAAAGATAGACAAACCTAACGGGGTTGTAAGATTAAAAAATATTCAACTCCCAAATGAATTTTGACTTTGTCTTTTTGAAACTGAAGACAAACCTTTCCCATGTTTGTATATTTGCAAGTTATCACATGATCTCTAACTCAGTCAATATTTTTGACTTAGTGTATTAGGGAGCTGTTAATGCCATGTAGGTGGAAAACAATACAGTATCAATATAACACTCAATAAGTACTTAACAGACATACAAAATAATGACTAAATTGGGAAGATACAGATAATCCATAAACATAATTAAAACCTAAAATTCTAATTAATATTTTGTTAAATTAAATTATTTTGAACGAAGAAGGACTTTTTTAATAGATTTTTATTTTTTAGTTTCATATAATTGCACAAGGGAATCTGTACCTCTATTAAAACAAATCATCAAAGCTCGTGAGTTCTGATGTCACATGGCATGGTAATGCAAATTATCACACATGTAGCTCTTTAAAGAAAAGAATAATTCTAAGCACATCACTAATGTGAATGTATTTTGTAGAGAGACTACATATGAAATGTCCAATGGAAATGTTTAGAAATAAAACAATTGATTTTGAGTATTTGTATAGTTTTTCTGAAGTAACAGAATAATCTGAATGTATTGAAAATGAACTTTCTAAATTTATAAACTTTTAAAACTATATAAATGCTTAACTCCTAGTTCTTTTTTTTCAGTTTCTAATCCTTCTACATTTTTTCTTCTATGACTTTGAAGAAATATTTTTAAAAGTATCTGTTTTAGTTACTCTTTTTGTTCATTGAAATTAAACAGCTAACATGAATTTTCTTAAACTTTTCTATATTGATGCCTACTTTTGATATGTGATAATACATAAGCAAAGTTTGATTTCTTAATCATTCTTATAATTCATTCAAAGCTCTGTTGGGGGAGTGTATAAGTGTATATAAGAACATTTTTTTAAAATGAAGCATAATTAAAAATGAGTTGTAATTTACCTTCTAAGATTACAGAAACTCATAGTCATTTAATTTTCATTCTTTTTATATTTGCATTCCTTTATTATACCTGTCTCTCAAAATTAAAATTGGCTTTCCTATATCTTATCCTTTGGAATCTAGTGAGTTCAGTGTTTCTAATCTAAAGAAAAGAGCATCAACTATTCATTCAGTTTTATCATTTGCTTAATTTGATTACTATTCTTCCATCATATGATCATATGTCCACCCATTGTGTTATTTCCCTGATGACTTTGAAGTAATATTGTCTTCTCCATTAAAAGTGAGTGAAATAGAGAAAGAGAAGTGTAGAGCACCTGGCTCCAACTCACGCGGTACTTAAATTCTCCTCTTCACCTGGTTATTAGTTCTCACACAGTGCTCTGGATGAGATAAAAAGAGAGTGGTTGAAGTAGGTAATGCATTCTTAAAATTTCATCCTCAACATGAGTTTTTGTGCTTCTGAAACATAACCATTCCCTGGCAATACATTAAGTTCTATTTAACAAATATCTGGTCTTCTACTTAAAAGGTCTGAGTCTAAAAAAATAAAATAAGATAATATACATTTTCCTTAGGTGGCTCTCTTTTGGAAGGGTATCTAGAGCTAGAAGAATGGAAAGGAGAGGCAGAGCACTAGGAGCTTTGCAAAAACTATGTAATAATTTACTTTTATTTTGATATTAATTATAACATGCCATTAAATATTTGGTTCTGTTACTGATACACCTCTACAAAGATAATCACTTAGATTTAAGTAGATTTCAATCAACATTACTCATTTTATTTTCACCAAAACTTTCTTATTCAAGTGATATCATACTTGATAAAAAGAAAACAAAATCCTTTCTCAGCTTTTTTTTCCATCTTAGACATTACGGTAAATTTCTTCCCATAGACTCAGAAAGTTCATACGAGTCCCCACCCCTCCTTTTCGTTTTTGGTTTTGTTTTTGTTTTCAAATAGTCCAAGAACAGTTTCTCTCCTTTAGAAGTCTTGGAATATCTTCTGCAATGGGATAAACTGGAATTTCTTCTTCTTTGCCAAGGACTGAATGAATAGGAGAGTCATTTGGGGGTAAATCTGTCTTTCCTGAAGCCTTCTAAGGATGAGTGAATGGATGACTTAAAATTCTGGGCAACATTTTCCCTTCCATATTTATTTCACTTCAGTCATAAAAGTGATTTTCCTTTTTCCTGATTTCCCTATGGTCTTTTACAAGTTGTTGTCATTGTGCCTGTTACTCCCTTTGGCTTAGATATCCTGACCCTTTCATCCAGAGTGATCTGTAAATTCCCAACTTCTCTTTAAATATCCAAATGAAAGTAATTTACCCTTGGAACTCTCCTGTCTTTTCCCTTATTTCAATGTGTGCACATGTTTGAGAATTTCTCTTTTGTCTTCCTTCCATAAAATTTACTAATTTTGGAGGAAGGTGCATGACTCTCTTCTGAAGGTTAGTTTGGCAGTCTTTCATTCTCTTCTTGCACCGTCTGCCAATTATATTACAGTCCTCTATAAAAGAAAAATCTTCCATTTATGTTTATATTCTTAGATCCTAACATACTGCCTGCAAATGGGAGGTACTTCAAAAATACTGAGCATTGAATGAGTAGTCAAATTACTTTATATCTCAATTTAGGTTCTCTAAGTTCTATTTTGTCATATTCTGTTGCAAGTTATATTCTTTGTATCTTATAACTTGTTTAAACAATAGTGCTTTTTAGAAAGCAGTTTTTAAAATCTAAACTTGCAGTTTTACTTGATTGCTTTTATAACAAGTCAACTCTAAAATAGATTACATCATAAAATCAGTGAGAGCCTTTACCTGTAATAGCTGAAAAGCTGAGAATGTTCATAATAGCTATTCAGCAGATGTCTTCTGACTGGTGAGATTCTAAGATGATGCCCTGAGTTCATCTGAACCCTAAGTGTACATAATGGCAGAGTTTTCTGGCAATTTTAATTACACTGATACTTTATTAGACTGTTTTCATATTATCAGTGAATATAGAAAAATAAAATTTAGAAAAAATCTACAAAGAAGCAGTATGTGCTAGTTTTTCTCTCAGTAGTTTGTACTTTCTTCCTCAAATTAGTTACAACAAGGAAATCAAAACATAAAGGACTCCCTTTGATTATCACCATAGAGACATTTTATATATTTTTTTGAGAAATGAGTATAAACAAATATTTTTGAAATATCAGCCAAGGTTAAAATTTAGAAATAAAATTATACATTCATTGAAAAGATTTTGGATTCCATGTATAAAGCATTAGAATATATTAAAACTAAATTCACATGACTGAGATTAAATGGTATTAGATAAAGCACTGATTTATAGTAATGGAAGATTTAATAGAGAGTAAATTTTTTATCATTTTCATTAGCCATGTATAATTTTTTTCAATCCACATTATGTAGATAATTTATATAGTCCAGTATTCCCCAAATGTGAAGAGCATAGAAAATCAGCTCATAGAATAGTTTATAAAGTGTATGTTTAATAGATGTCGTAATGTATTTACATTTTATTAAAAGTGATGAGAATTGAGAGGATAATTGTTCTCCAAATTCACATAGTTAGTGCTTATCTCCTAGGAATCTATAAGCACGTACCAGAGAACAGTTGCATTAGTCGAACACATGCAGTTTAGAATTGAGCTAATATTAACTCAATAAACTCTTATTGGGTTACACTATTTTAGATGTCAGTCTTATTCACAGTTACTACATTTTCCAATCATATTCATTGTCTCATGTAGTTCTCATCCAAACTCTAATGTTATTTCACATGTAACTAAGTTGGAGGAAACCAAGTGAAGCCAGACCTGAATGACTTCGTAGTTCAAAGTTTTCCACCATGCTAAAGAACTCAGTTTTGATAGGAAAAACAGTGGGATGAATCAGACATCACTGTCATATATTCATAGATGAATATACCACCAGTGAAACTCCATATCATGTACAACCACAAGAATGGGATCCTAAGTAGAATATGTTATACTCAATGTATTTATAATGTCAAAATGCACTCTACAGTCCTGTATATCTAAAAATAATAAAAAAAATTTAAAAAACACTCTGTTTTGGTACAATCTAGACAATACACTGTTTTGTTTCGTCATCAACATCCTTATGAACCAAAAACTATGTAAAATGAGGACAAATGTCAACACAAGAAGGAAGAAAGGAAGGAGGAGGAAGGGAGGGAATGCAGAGAAAGTGAAACTGAGCTTGTAAGAATACTCAATGTTTTATAGAAGCCAGGTAGGCAAAGTCGAAAAGTGAAATTTGTGTTGCTTATCAATCATTAGGGAACTACTCTTGGTTTAATGGAAAACTTGAAATTCTATTCATAATGAAAAAATCATAAAGGGAAAAAGGTAAAATCACAATGTAACATTCATGGAATTACCCTGGGGTCTCTATATTTATATCTAAATGTTATAATTGAGCTTAATGGGAGATGAAAATTTGAGCATGCAATGTCAGTGAATAAAGAACATTATTGTTCTGACTGATTAAAGTTTAAAAACCTATCACCATATTGCAGAGACTCACATAAAATGAGTTCTAAAAAAATAGAAGAAGTGCAAGTGCTATAGAAAGCATAATTATAGAACAATTTTTCCCTTTTAAAAGTTGTATAGTTGTATTCTGTATAAAATAGGCCCTAGAGATGCTCATAGGTATTACTAAAGGCAAAGTGGAGGGATGTCCTCATGTCTGAACTATATAATTTCCCTTATGCTGGGCTAGGTATTGTCTCCCAAACCTACTTTCGTATGGAAGGCTCTTTGGTGAATATCATCACAGGACAGAGATTAGGAAATATTGTTTTAGAGGATAAGCAGGATAAGAAATAAGCTGGGGGTCAATTTACCAGTAAAATACAGAATGACAGGGAAAATTGGAATATGCAAAGTACTATCATCAGAGGATTTCTGATTTCAACTCACGACATTAAATAAATGTTATGCCTGAGAACTTCAGTTTTATTAAAGAGCAATTGTTAGTATAGCTGATTTGTCTGAGAGAAATTTAAATGAGACTCAAGTGTAATTATTATAGAAATACAATTTCAAAGAAATTTTTGGGAAGTATTGGTTTGCTTAGGTATCCTCCTGGGCTAACAGGATATAATCTGTATCTTTTTAAAGTGGAAAAACCTACAAAATATTCAGTTTTCTCTTACTATCTTTCATTTAGTCAGATCATAAAGATATTGATTTCATGCTTTTTTATAAGTGAGAATGATATTATTTTAATTTCTGGGAGCACAGATCAATGAGAATTTATTAAATTGCATTTGTATTATGATAATTTGTCATTTTAGGGCAAGACATATCTTTATGTCAAAACTTAATTTAAACCTACTAAAATAAAGTTATTTTTATATTCAGTAACTATTTAGCAAGCAATGAATTAGGCACTGAAAAAACAGCTGTAAAACTGAAAGGCTCCTATCCTCATAATTAAGCTGTCAGGAGTTATCAAGTGCCTTAGTTAGCTAACGCTGAGATTGAGACAAAATATCTGAGATAATCAACTTAGAAGGAGGAAAGGTTTATTTTGGCTTGTGTTTTCAAAGGTTTCAGCCCCTGGTTGCTGGGTGCTGTAGCAGCACAGTGCACACATCATGATAAGTACATATGGCAGAGAAAGCCCATTCACCTCATGGTGGCCAGATGTGAAAGGAAAGGGAAGGGGCTTCTGTACCAACATCTTCAAGGGCATGACCTCAGTGACACAAATTCCTTCCACTAATCTCCACTCTTACATACTCCACCACCTCCCAATAGTGCCCCAGGCTTGTAAACAATCATTTAAAACATGGGCCTTTGGAGGATACTTGCCCAAACCATAACATCAGCAATTACCAACTATGGTGTTAAGTTCAATTATAATTACATAGTTTGAGATAAAGAAAAGCACTTTTAATATATGAAGACAATTAAGTTTAAAATTAAAGTAAATGAAGTTAACTATAGCTTTGTTTTCATAATTAACTGTAGCTCTATATTTTTGTGAAGAAGCTCCTAAAGATCAATTATCAAAAGTGAAAGTTTAAAAATAGAAAAGATTCAAATTATATAAATACAAATCACATGATGAAATATGCTGGCACCTTCCAAACCTCAAAACTGTGAAAATATAATTATCTGATTTTAAAACACCTATTCTGTAGCATCTTGTGTGGCAGCCCTCCAAAAATAATGCAGAGAAATTTGAAGGGGTCTTGCTTTCATACTGAATCACAAGGGAAGGCTTCCTGGGATATGACAGGTAGGCTGAAACCAAGAAAAGGAAAGTGTCTGTGGTGAGAGCATCAAGAAGATACCAGGCAGAGGACCTGGCATATGCAGAGACTAGAGCAGGAAACATCTAGACGTCTACAGAAATAACCAGGAATTCTGTCTTCAAATATTGGTAGGAAAATTAAAAAATTATTAACCTCAAGGTGCTGATTTTTAGTTGGTTAAGGTAAAAATAGGCCTTAAGAGAATAAGAACATAACAACCTCTTTGATTTCAATACATTGTGCATTTATTTCTCATGATTTTTAAATTGAGTATTTCATAAGTCTACATTGTGATTATCATTATTTCACATTTACCATGGTTTAGAGATAAATTAGTTTATATTTATTTGTTATATAAATATGTAAAACATTGAAGTATGAGTAATGATACATTGTACCCTATGAAATTTTAATTAAAATAAATAAAATGAAGAAAATACTTGAAAAGAATCAAACATTTAGTTTTTTATTTTATAAAGTATATTCTTTTCTATTATTTTTTAGCTTTTATTTATCCTAATTAGTTATACATGACATCAGAATGCATTTAGATTCATTGTACCCGAAGGGGGCACAGCTCTTCATTTCTTTGGTTGTACATGATGTAGTCATAATATTTGCGTGATCATACAAATACGTAGGATAATGATGTCAATCACATTCCACCATCTTTACCACTCCCCTGCTCCCTTATCTCCCTCCCCTCTGACCAATCCAAAGTTCCTCCACTCTTCCCTTGCCCCCCCCTCCCCCGCCATTACAGACATGCATCCACACATCAGAGAAAACATTTGGCCTTTGGTTTTTTGGGATTGGATTATTTCACTTAGCATGATATTCACCAACTCCATCCATTTACCTGCAAATGCCATAATTTTATTCTCCTTTAAAGCTGAGTAATTTTCCATTATGTATATATACCACAGTTTCTTTATCCAATCATCTATTGAAGGGCATCTAGGTTGGTTCCATAGCTTACCTATTGTGAATCAAGTTGCTGTAAACATTGCTGTGGCTACATCACTGTAGTATGCTGATTTTAAGACTTTCAGGTATAAACCAAGGAGTAGGATAGCTGGTCAAATGGTGGTTCCATTCCAAGTTTTCTAAGGAATCTCCATACTGCTTTCCAGAGTGGTTTCACTAATATGCAGTCCCACCAGCAGTGCATGAGTGTACCATTTCTCCTACATCCTTGCCAAACCTTATTGTTGCTTGTATTCTTGATCATTGTCATTATGACTGGAGTGAGATGATATCTTAGAGTATTAGTTTTGGCTTGCATTTTTCTAATTACTAGAGATGTTTAACATTTTTTCATTTATTTGTTGGTTGATTGTATATTTTCTTCTGTGAAGTGTCTGTTCAGTACCTTAGCCCATTTATTTATTAAGTTATTTGTTTTTTTGGTGTTAAGTTTTTGAGTTCTTTATATATCCTGGAGATTTGTGATCTATCTGATGTGCATAAGGTGAAGATTTTCTCCCAATCTTTAGACTCTCTTGTCACATTATTAATTATTTCCTTTGCTAAGAAGAAACTTTTTAGTTTGAATCCATCCCATTTATTGATTCTTGATTTTATTTCTTTTGCTTTAGGAGTCTTGTTAAGGAATTCAGGTCCTAAGCTGACATGATGAGGATTTGGGCCTCTTTTTCTTCTATTAGGTGCAGGGTCTCTGGTTTAATTCCTAGGTCCTTTGAGTTGAGTTTGTGCAGGGTGAGAGATAGGGATTTAATTTCATTTTGCTGCATATGGATTTCCGGTTTTCTCCGCAGCATTTGTTGAAGAGGCTATCTATTTTCCAATGTATGTTTTTTGATATCTTTGTCTAGAATGAGATAACTGTATTGATGTGGGTTGGTCTCTCTGTCTTCTATTTTGTACCATTAGTCTACCTATCTATTTTGCTGCCAATACCATGCCATTTTTGTTACTATAGCTTTGTAGTATACTTTAAGTTATGGTATTGTGATGCCTCCTGCTTCACTCTTCTTGCCAAGGATTGCTTTGGCTATTCTGAGTCTCTTATTTTTCCAAATGAATTTCATAATTGCTTTGTCTATTTCCATGAGGAAAGATGTTGGGATTTTAATTGGAATTTCATTGAATCTGTATAATCCTTTTGGTAGCATGGCCATTTTGACAATATTAATTCTGCCTCTCCAAGAACATGGGAGATCTTTCCATCTTCTAAGTTCTTCATAAATTTCTTTATTTAGTGTTCCATAGTTTTTGTTGTATAGATCTTTCACCTCTTTTGTTACATTGATTCCCAAATATTTTATTTTATTTTTTGAGACTATTGTGAATGGGGTAGTTTTCCTAATTTCTCTTTCAGAGGATTCATCCCTGATGTATAGAAATGTACTAGATTTATGAGTGTTGATTTTAATCCTGCTACTTTGCTGAATTCCTTTATTAGTTCTAGAGGTTTTCTGGTGGGATTTTTTGGATTCTTTTAAAATAAGCTTGAATATATAGACATAAAACAGATTAATCAGTGTTTTACTCATAATCGATTTTTAAGTTTATTTTTGTTTTCCATTATTTTCCTATGATGCTGTTTAATTCATTTACATTTTATAATTTTAAATTAAAATTGTTCATCAACTCATTTTGTCATAGCTCATGTATCTAATAATCTAATGATGGTATCATTGAGCATTTTGTTCTTCAAATTATTCATAAACAATAACACTACATGGGGTTTTGATATTTTGAAAATTCATAGTAGTTTATTCAGTTTTTGTTTTAAATAATAAAGAGCTTGTAAGTAAACAATGAATGTCTGGAATAAAATACCTTTCTCTTCTTATGACTTCCTATGGTATTACCTTCCATTGAGAAGTTGAGATCAACTTCTAGTTCAGTTAGTTCCACAAGAGGATAAGAGAAGGAGATCTAAGGAGAACAGAAATTATTATCTGGAAGCAGGGCCATATTTGTTGTCTTGTAATAGAGATATTGAACCCAAAGCTCATCAAAAAAAAAATGGAATATTCAGATTCATAAAAGACAATGACTTTTTCTGAGCTCTCAGTGTAAAGATCTTTAATGTTCCTGTAGCTTAAGAACCAAAAACCAAGATAAGTTTTTCTCAATCTCCTGTATATACACACAGCCCTCTTTTAATTGAAGCCAAGAAAAATCAACCTCAGGCTTGGGTTTTCCACAACATATATTCATTAGACTTACAACTGCCTGTTGTGGTATAACCTGAATCTAATCATGAAATATCAAATAAATGTAAACTGTGGAATATTCTGTAAGATAACCAATCTCTATTTTTTAACATGCAAATGCCATGAAGGTAAAGGTCTGAGAGACTTTTTCAAGTTATAAGAGACTACAAATAAATAATAAATAAATGTAATATGTAATCCTGAACCAAATTTTGTACTTTGGTAAAAGAATACCATCAAGGATATTATTGGAAAAGATAACAAAATTGAGATATGGAATCTAAACTGTATTATCAATGTTGTTGCACTTTGGGTTCAACAATAGCAAAAGCTTAGGTAGACAGTGTAATACAGAAGCAGAATATGAAGAATCAGAATATATAGGTGCACTGGATGAAGAAAATGTCAAAATATGATACAGTCTCAACAGCACAGCCTTGGCCAATTTCATGGAAAGCTTACGTGACCACTGATGACCCCACTGGGCCAAAGTGCCTCTTCTGTGGTCAATTATTGGATGTGGATTGCCCCAGAAGTGGGTACTTTTACTTAAGCTGGCTCTCTGTAGCTGAGGTAAACCCTGAACTAGTTGACAACTGGTAGACTCACAGCAGGGTGGCAGTAAGTTTTTCCCTCCTGGATGGGGGAATCTATTGGATGCACCACCATCCTGACCATAATATTCAATCTCACTATTTTAATGTCTACTGAGATGATGTGAGACAATGTCCTGGTTAAGAAATACACACAATGACATGGCACTCAGGGTATGTTTGAAATTATCTTAAGGAAAAAGTTAAAACTCTGACTATTAAAAACTAAAGAGCAAGTGTCATTTTCGGAGTTACTCAAATGTGGTTTGAAAGGTTCCTCGAGGTGCTATATTCTAAAGTTTTATTTCCAAAGGAGTAAAACTTCATGAAGGAGAAAAAAGTTGAAAGAAGAGATTGTGTTATATCCCCTCCAATTCAATAAATCATGAAGCATTTTGTAGATGATGATATAATATTTTATAGAAAGGACCAATAACTTAGTCAAGAAACTAAAACCCTAACAGAGTAACAATCATGTTTAATAGGTAGACTGCATAACAGTAACAACAAAGGAGCCCCAGAGAAGGGAAGAAGTGAGTTTCACAAAAGATAACTGGGAAACTTGGCATTTGATTTAGGAAAACAGGGTAGATTTTTATACACCTCTGAGAAAAGCAGCTGATATTACAGAATGCAATATGCACACACACACACATACATGATGGAAAACTCTCAATTCTGTTTGTATACAAACTCAAATTAGTTATATTTGTAAATATCTACTAAGATGTGAATGTATACCTGAATTAAAACATCTATGTCAAATATTATACAGATATATTATGTACTATATATTATGTACTTTTTCTTTAAAGTACTTTGGAGCTATTATATAATCAAATGTGATCTATGTTATGGATGAATAAAGATAGGTACATTATGTGTACAGAAATTTTGCACCTATGATATAGAACCTAAAAAAATATATTCTTGAGTTTGCTCATCAAGACAACAGATCTAGCCAGGTGTGGTGGCAGAGGCCTGTAAATCCAGCAACTTGGAAATTTCAAGGCCTGCCTCATCAACTTAGCAAGGCCCTCAGTGACTTAGGGAGACCTGGCATCAAAAGTAAAAAGTAAAAATAAAAAAGACTGAGGATGTAGCTCCATGTAAAATGTTCCTGGGTTCAATCTCCTGTACTCACTCCCAAACAAACAACAACAACAAATAAAAAACAACAGCACATCTAAATAAATACGCCTTTAATATCTTCACAAGTAGAGTAAAAGAGCTGAAAGACAATTGTCATTTTTTGGAAAAGAGGTTAATTTTCATTTGCCATTAATGTTTTGCATTGTCATTACAACAATTTCTCTTGTGGGAGTAGTTCTGGGCTGTATTAACAGTAGCAGGGACTCATCTCATGTATTTTTTTTTTCTTCAGCTATAAAGGAAATTAAGTGGACTGTCTATCCCATTTCCCTCCTGGGTACAGGTTTCTATAATATTTGTGTTTGATAAAAGACTTTTTATCTTTCATAAAGACATAGTATCTAATTTATCAAACAATATCTATTGCAATTCTCAGCTGAAACATATATCAAAGGATGAACAGTTTGAAATAAAATAAAATGTTACAAAAGAGAAAAAAAGCAGAGTGGCCTAGAGAGAAAAAACATCGAAAAAATGATTTATCCCAGGTATATATGTTACTTAGCTATTTACTTTCTGATATAAATTTCCTTGGTACCCTAGGTTTTCATCTTATTTTATATCCATAATAGATAAAAATCAGCTGAAGGTGATAATGACTGATTTTCTTTTAATATGTATGTAATCAAATACTGACAATTTCCTGGTTACTAACACCATAAATATGTATGATTATAAACCAGATCATAGAAAATATATGGTTACTGCATTCTAGGATTGCTCTTATCAAAATATAACTGATCTTCAAGATCATTAAATGGTAAAGATCCAGTGTAAACAATGATTAACATGAAACATACAAGATAGTGAGAAATTTGACCGAGAATACATTAATGAAGCTACTTCCCTCAGGTAAATAATAACCACCCAACCCCTACACTACTTGTATTCCTTATCTCTTTTTTTTTCTGAGTTTCCTTTGTCATTCAGAGTAGATCTGTGAGTATCTGAGTGTGTGTGTGTATGTGTATGTGTGTGTACTGCTTGTGAGGGTCAGCCTATGTTTAACAGTTTGAAAAATTCCAGAAAATTTTTGTCTGAGTCCCCTGATGGTCACCGTGCTTATGAACAGGGGGATATGACACCCTTAGCCAGCATTTCCTTCTAGAAAGATATAACAAATAGAATATAACTGTACCCATGATCATATATGGGCATATGATCATATTTTTTATATATATGTTAAATATATATGAAAATATTTTATTTATACCTATTCAATACATAAGATTATGGGGTGGGCTTCCTGTGGATTGAATGTAGGGATTGAAGGAGACATATCTCCAGCCCTTTATTTTGAGACAGAGTCTGGCTAAGGTACTGAGGCTGGCTTTGATATATTTGATATATATTATAAGAATATTTTAAAACACTGACTTATCAACCTACTACTTAGAATCTTTTGTTTCGAGCTAACCCAGTGTTTTAATGGATAGCAGTTTTCATTTAAAAGATATGGTTCTTTGTGTGTATTCTCAGTGACTAGCTATGAACATGAAGAAGGCATAGAGATTTTCATTTCATAGAAAGGATCCTATAAAGATGTAATTGCAGTGTCATTAATACATTTGACAATCAAGGATTGAGTCCTCCCTTTGAAAGATATGATGCTAAATGATTGGGATATGCAGGCAAATCCTTTGTATGTGTGAAAATCCTCTTGGAATGCTAAAATGCTAAATATCAACAACCTCATGTATGGAAGAAAGCACCCAGTGCAAGAAGATGATGATGTCTTGGGGGAAGAAGAGGAGGAAGGGAAATACTTTTATAGTGTTCAGCACATGACAGACATTGTCCTATCTACTTTCTGAGTGTTAACATATTTCATTCACACACACAGGGAGATCAGAACAGCCATTGTGCCAGTTTTACTGAGGGGAAAATCATGCCTTGGACACATTACAGTGCTCTCAAGGACACACAGCTACTCAGCAGTAGACTCCATTTCCTACAATGAATATAGTCATTTTGTAGGTGTTCAGTAACTTTACTCAATGAATGAAATAAATACAATGGTATGTAGAGCACAAGTAGGCTAGAGAGGCCTGGAAAGGAAGATGATACACAATGACTCTGGAGACAGAAGGATGCATAGGGCAGAGAAAAGGAAGAAATAAAGATGGTTATAATGACCCAGTTTGGGAAAACTTGCTGTGATGCTATTAATGGAAAAATGACCACAAAAGATGGGCAAGATTAAGAGAGAAATTGGCTTTTGTTTTTAATCTATTAAGTTTGAGGTTTAAATGAAGCAGGCACAAAGTTATAAAGGTCAATGTTAAATAAACATTTCTTTATTACTAAGAATATCCAGTATCAAAATACTCATTGATATTTCTGATTATTCAGAAAATAAAATAAATACACAGTGAAATATCATAAAAGGGGACTCACTAAATTGTTTTACTCCTATCTCAGAGTGACTGGCTGGTGAGTGAAAAGAACTTTAAAAAATTGTATTACTCTGTAAATATCTGCTGTGTTTTTTCACCAACCTGCCTATTTAAAAAAAATGGTATTATTTCAAATGAACACTTCAGTGTCATTATTTCAGAGAATGCAAATGTCAGAAATTATCATCAGGTCTAAAGTTATTACCCTCTTCCAGGGCTTCATTAAGCAAATTTAAAATGAATAAAATTTTCCGTGATTAATAGCAACATTTATGGAATTTCTCAAGAAAACATTTGTGGTTTATTATTATTTATAGTGAAGTAAGCAAAAATTGCTTCTAGCTGTGTTTTGTGGGTTACGATATTATGTTTGGATGCAAATAAAAATAGGACTATAAATTTAGCTTGTATAATATAATTTAACTAAGTATGTAGTTGTTAATATATTCAGCTAGATTAGTTATTAACAGATGAGAAAATACAATGTTGATTTCATACTTTGGAAGTATATACTTGATACCCAAATTGTCTTTTCCTCAATTACATAATTAGAATCACATCAATTAAACAAGGTTAGGTCCCATCTCATTTCCATATTTTGAACACTTTTTTTCCTGGAATATTTATAGACTAACAGTAACACAGATGGAAATGCTGGTCCTCCAAGATATGTTAAGAAAGCAACTTGTTTTTGCTTCTCTAGTTATAAGCCTTTGCCAGTTGTTAGACCATATGGAACAAAGGGACATTGCACAATGGAAAGGAAGAAGCCAAGACTCTCAGACCAGCATGTTCTCCATGGTGGTGTTTGGTGGTTTCCCTATATAAAGCACAATCTTATAAATAGGGATGATTGTCCACATGGGATTTTTACAAACACATTAATATTTGATATGAACATTGTAGAAGCTATTCACAAGATTTTTTTGTTTTCTTTTTCATTACTAGGAATTGAAGCCAGGGGCCCACCCTGGGTGAGTCACACCCTTTTTGTTTTGAGGCAGAATCTTGCCAAATTGCCATTGTGCTGAGCTTTATTTATAGGTTTAATAACTATGACTATGTAGAATATTTGATTTTGTTAAATATTAGGCATATTAGGTGATTTAGATATTGTTGAACATAATATAAAGGCTTATTTTATTTTTCAAGTCTTCGGTAACTTTGCCACCCTTTTTTCCCAGTTTGGTAGTATTCTCACAAGTTACTTGGCAAATGTCTCTTGTTTCAGGGCTTTTATATGGTAGTATAATAATTGGATGTTTTAAAGTTTTGATAAAAGAAGTAGTAATCATTTGATATGTGAGAGTGTACTCCAAAATATGACTGTGACTGTCATTTTATTAATCACATTGCAGTTCACATACAATGAGTAAATGCTTCATTATTGAATAGTTTAGAGACACATTTAAAAATAAGACTACACTTGCATGCATCCCTTTACATTCCTTTACAGGTGACTCTGCTTCCTGACTTCCATCTTATTTGACATCTTCCATGTTAAAAGGGTTAGCTCTATCTCCTTAGAGGGCAATCTCTTTATACAAGCCCTACCACACTCAGTGCAAGCCCCATTTTCCTCTAGACCTAAATTAAGTGTGTGAAATGAAAATAAGGAAAGATAACCTTACTAGGTTGAACTTAAAGCATCTTCAAGTTTCTTTTTATTTATGAACTCAACTTTGAGTTTTCTGCCTTCTTCACTGGATAGCCTATCACAGACCAGCATTTCAAGGGTAATACATTTGCCAAAGTATGGATTATTCATTATGAATACTATAATTTATGAGGATGCAGTACGGTACATCAGGATGCCTATATTTCTGTCTGAACCCTTCACACTTCCAACACAGGTAAGGTGAAAGAGTATCTGCTTCCATTTTGCTCAATAGCCAATCTAAAATACTGATCTTGAACAACCAAACTTCTGGGAACCAGCATATATACATATAGATGCTCATCTTTTGAGGACAAGCACCTATATTTTTTAGAATTAGTAAGTTATATTTTACTATATATTTAAACATTTTATTTTCTTGATTTCTTAACCCAAGTGCCTCATTGTTGCTTTAGTTCGGCATAGCCAAAGCCCCATTAAGATTATGTACATTTTAGTTATCTTTCAAATATTAAATCAAGACTTCCTGAAAAAATAAATGAAAAAAAAGAACTTTTTCTCTGCCACTTCCTGATTTCTGTCTTAACTTCTTGAGTGCTTATTATCTTTATCAATCCTTTAATCATGTTGGCATTTAGTTGTTGATGTCTTCTCTGTACTTTTAAACATTTCATGAATCTGTTCGGAAAGGTAACAAAATAGAACTGGAATTTAGGGCTATATATATTTATTTTTAAATCTCAGAGTTCCTACTGATTGGGAAAGAAGGAAAAAACATACCTGCTTTCCCTCCTATAGTTCATCATTTATTCAGTGGGATAAATAGCATCCACTTCTTACGGCTGCTGTGAATTAAAAGTAATATACATAAATCACATAGCCCAGTGCCTGGCAAATAGTGGCATTTAGTAAATGGTAGTTATAACAGTTATTGAGGTTGTTATTATGATTACCATATTTCTCATTATGCAAATAAATGCTCTTTGAAGACTGAGCCTGTCTTATATTTAGTTTATGTCCTCTACAACACCATATTACTACTAACCACATGCTATGGAATGAATGAATATATGAATAGAGTATTTTCAGAAACTTCATAAATCTAGCAAGTGAATAACTGCAAGGTGAACATCACATTTTATTTTAAGTGGTTTTTCAATACCAGTCATCATTAGGATCAGTTCCCCTGAGGCCACTTGCTATTGACCATGACCCAAAGAGTTCTCAAAGCTTGTGAAGTCTTTAAATTTATGAGATTTTGATGTCCTCCTGGTAAGTTTGCCAGAATTTTTAAGAAAAGTATCATTTTTTTACTTTGTTTCCTACTTAGTTTTGATTATGTAACACCTCTTAATGTGCTTAATATTATGTGCTCAGATAATGTGAGCAGTATATTCATTATGATAGTTGAGGAATAATTTCGTCAGACAACTGAGAAATGATTGCTTTTAGCCAGTCTCTGCTCTACCAAAAATAATCATATTTCTAACTTATCTCCACATCTCCTTGAAGTTTTCCTTTACAGTTTAAAGAAAATGAAATTTGGCATTGCACCAAGATAGTAATCATGCTATTTTTAACTGCCAGCCATCTGGAAATAGTTCAGATTTTACCCCTTCATGCCTGTAGTTCTGAAAATGTCTTTAGATAGTTGCCTTGGAAAATGTTGCAGACTTTGCCTCTTTCAATTACGGATCCCACTTAAGATCCCTCTACAATTATTGGCTGTCTCTGAAGTAGAAGGCAAAACATCAGGATTTTAAACACCTGTGGTTTTACATGACTATGGACAGGTGTTGCTGCTCAGGCTTTGCATTAGATTGACCAGTAGTAACTCCTGTGAAGCAAAGAAAGGAAGCAGGGTTGGACAGAGGGATAAGCTGGGTCATGAAGCAGGGAAAACAAAGCCTCTGCTGATCTTATGGGCATCCTGAAGAGGGATGCCCCTTCAATGTTTTTCTAAATTGGGTACTGATATCAAACCTCTGTACTTCTCAGTGATTAATCATTGGATGCCAGTTGCTCTTAGAAAAGAAATAACGACCTAGGTAGAGGCAGCTCTTTCCAATTAAGGGTAATTTCTGGAAAGAGCTGGCTGGCCAACAACATCATACCTCCTAGCAGGGGGAATATGTACTTCCGTCCTGAAGTGGAGTCCAAGTGAATGCAGCACACAGCTACGCTAAATTCCTCAAGGTATGTGGATGATCATGATGCAGCTTTACATGCCTTGGCTCATCTGTGTACAATTTTTTTAAATATAAAGACTTCTTAAAGCTTTTCAGTATTATGCATTGTCTAATCAATTAGTGATGTCCTTAACACCTATTTTATAAAAGAATCTCTTCATTACAAAAATCACATAGAGTTTCCTTAGATATTGCCTAATCCCTGAATCATTTAGGTTATGGTCACTTCTTAGTTTGATTATATGACATTTTCAAATTTAATGAAAGTTCTTTGCTGTATGTTTAATTGAGTTGATGTTGACTTTTCAGAAGAGGTTCAAGCTTTTTCTAGTCTTTTTGCCCCTTCCATGCGGCAAAATCAGTCAGCCTTTGTATTTTCATAAAACCAATTTTATCTTATATAACACTTGTCTTTCAGTAAACAATGTGTTTACGTTATATTTATCTCAAAACTGAGTTACTTGATACGTATCAAATGCAACAAACAGGAATGTTAGTGAGACTTCAAAGAAAACCAGATATGCTAACTTTTGAATGAATTTTCTTAACATTAATAAACTTAGAAGATTTAGAAAATTCCCTTTTTCATAATTTCCTCAAACATTGTACAGATGGAACGAGGAGGTGTTGGGAAGAGCTTGCTTACACTTCTGGGTCGTAGTTTTAGTATAAAGGAACATTGCATTGTTTGGGTCATCTCTAGGCACTTTTGTCACAGAAAAACAAGAGGAGGTAGTGGATGCATATAATATGTTAAGTGAGAACAAGAGGCAAGGGGATCTTCTGCATTAATGTAAGTTGTTTTAAAGAAACCATTGGGTAAAATAGACTAATAAAACCTAATTTATGTAATAAAATACACATGGAAGGAAAAAATAGGACTGTCTCTGTCTTGAATATCCTTCAGTTGTTTCAGAACTATTCTCTTTTAAATGAAACAAAATTATTGCCCTTTCATTGCAGCCTAAAAAGCTTTAAAATTATAAACAATATTGCAGCTGACTGAATCATTATCCTAATGGGATATTCATCAGAAGTCTATGAAGATTCACAATGAGAAGCCTTTATATCTGGAATCCAAATGTTATGTACAATGGCAATTTAAATGCATGTGTTCTTTTCTCAAGAATTGGCTTGAAAACACAGAAGTCTTACTTTGATTAAAAAGAGCATTACTATGGGCCTGAAAAATGATTGAAGTATAATATTCTGCATGATGAGCTGGGTTGCCTCTGATTATGAATCTTCTCATTTTCCCCTCACCCACTTCCAGTACAGATGAATCAACTCTCAATCTACTTCTGTTCTGCTTTAGTTAAAGTTTTTAACTTGGAAACTGAAAAGTAACCTAGTAATTTGGCCTTTCAAATCATTGCTGTTTTTTTTTTTTTTTAACTATATTCTTAAGGTTATAAGCACCTGAAATCATCTGGCTTTAATGCCAAGTCACACTTTTCCTAAATTTTTCAAATCTTTTTTATCAGATGCCATCCCCAGAAGTGCCACTGAAAGTAAAAATAAGCCTTACCACATAAGCCACAATGTAAGTTTTGATTCTTTCAAAGGATAACTATGTGAACTAAAACAAAAGATTGACTTGTCAAATGATACTCACACAAATAAGATATTACCCATTATCCAGCTTTACTAATAATTTCAAGGACAATTGATCAATGTGATAAGCAGGGAAAGAAATTCGGCTGCTCATTTATGCATTTTATTACTTTTTAGGTTCTCTGGAATATAACAAATAGAGTTGAGTATCAGAGCACAACTCAAGCCAATCAATTTTATCATATCTGGCATAGGACAAAGTTTGCTAAGTAGGAAAAATAGAATTAGAATTCTTAGATAAAATAGAATTCTTAGATAAAATCAAAACTTCATTTTATTTCTCCTTCTCTTTCATTTTAATTCTCCCCCTCTTGCCCATTTTTTCAAATAATTAATTGCTCTATTTTAAATTTGCACCAGGTAAGCCAAGTTATACTAACTCATGGATGATCTCTTTGAAATAAAATGTGCTATTCATTTCTGTGTGCCAGTTTTATTTATGTACAAGACATATTAATCCTTTCATTAAACTTGTAGAATAACTCATTGTCAATGTGTCTTATGTAGTATGTATTGCCGTATTAAAGAAAATATCCTAAAATCCATAAATGATGCATTATATAATTCTTGGAGATAAAAAATTATTATTTTGATGAAGGCTTCATTATAGTTTGAATGCTATAAGAAAATCTTTTTGCTTAGAAATAAAATGATACTTCTTTCTTTTAAAAATATTTTAAATACAGATTTTTATGGCCTGAACCATAAAATAAATAAGTGTTATATATGTGTTTTATCTATATGACATCAAAAGCTAATCTACTTAGTAGGGTAGAAAGTTGTTTGTCAAAGTTATAAGGAATATGTTTTATTACTTACATTTATATATCCAAAAATTTGTGATAACTTTGCTGCCAAAATGTTGAATCAAATTTTAACAATGTTTGGTGCAAAATAATCATATTCGAATTCAACTTTCTAGGACTCAATTAGGTAAATGTACTAGAAATAATAAAGTCTCTTTTCATCTCAAAACAAAGTTTCTCTCAGGAGTTTGTCAGGTTGAATACAAAGCAGACATTTTTATTTGGTAATTTTCAGAAAATAATTACAAGTTTTAATGTCCCCAAAACAGAATATTAATCAGATATGGATTAAAATGACCAAACCTGAGACCAATGTACAAATATTTCACATCTGTTTGCAGATTATAATGACTACAATTCATAGTGTGTTGACTGAAAATGCAGCATTGGGAACTCTGTACTTACTCATAAACATAAATTAAAACAGTCTGGGCTCAGTGCCCAGGGGATCCAGTCAAGCAAACAGAATTGAGCAAAGAAATTCCTAAGATGAAGAGCTAAAAACGTAGATATAATTAAAGATTATCAAATTATCTGACAATGTCTTTACCAATTTTGGAAAGAGTTACATAACCTGATTTGGTGATCTTGGGTAGTTTGACAAAACCATGATCTTTTTGGTTGTAAGGATAAGATTAAATGATAACAATGAAAGGAATTTTCACATTGAGTCAAATATGTGGATTCGCAAAATCATTGTTCAGAATTCTTTTCTGGGAATCCAGACTTCTGAATTAAAAATCTGCCTCTTTCACAAACCCTGTTAGACCTTTGGTTTTGTTCTCCCTCTCTTGTATTCTAACCCTGAAGTTCATTTTACCTTTGGGACTCCCAGAAATTCAAACCTCCAAATGATTGATTTTCCTCTTTCCTTCCTTTAAGATGTACATCCTTCCTTCACTGACTGTGAAAATGACCACAACCTGTTTCAACCCTGAACATATTCTAAGAGACAGAGGCAGAAGTGGAAAGCATATTCTTTACTATGCTCATGTGTTTCTACACTGAAGGTTTAAGATAGGCAGGAAATACTGATTCACACTGATCAAGTCTAACTTTGGTTGACATCCAGGTGAGCACTAGTGGACAATCCAGGTGGCATGAAGAGTCTACCTCAAGGCTAGAGCATGACCACATGGACAGCATAGCCAGGATTCAGGCTGTGTGTTATATCTCTACAAATTCAAGGATAGAATATTATAAATTTATTACACTGAAAATGTGTACTCCATTTTCTAAAACTGGGAATATAACACATGGGTCTTATTCTAAATTCAAGAGAGTTTCTTAAAATAAAAGAAAAACTTCTTAAATTGAAGTGGACATTTTCAAAATCATACAAGTCATCTCTTTTCTGTTCTAGTACTAGTATAAACACTTGTATAACCCATCATTTTCATTGTGTAGCTATGGAAACTGGGGCTTGTAAGCATAAGGTGCTTTGCCTAAGGTTCTATAATAGTTGTTGTCAATTTTATGGTTTTGAACCTATATTTGGGGAGTCCAAGTTCATTACATTTTGCATTATGTTCCAGAGTACCTGAATTTAAATCTTGACTTTGTGATTTCTAACTAAATAACCTTAACCAAGTTAATTTATATTTCTGTGTCTTGGTTTTCTAATCTGTAAAATGGGAATAATACGTATTCTACATAGCCTGGTTATGAGGATAAGCTCAATTAATTCATATAAAACACTTACTTTAAAAAAACACTCAAAAACTGACTAATATTGTAAACTATAATCATAAATTTATAATTATTAGATGAATTTCTATATATACATTTTAGAATACATACCTTCAAAGGTATGCTTTATTTGGAAGTACAGTAATAAAGATATTATATAAGATGGTTTGATACTTCAGAAATTGAAATTAATCCATATGGTTAGGTGATATATCTCTTAATAAGATGAGTTGTGTACTCAGAATGACCCTTACTGTATGTAGAATCTACACAATGATTCTCCTAACCAGTGCTGGATCATGGCCAAATAAGCAGCATACTTACTTTGGTGTTTCCTCCTCCAAAACAAGTGGCTTGATGGTAATTGTAATTATTCTATCTGAACTATAACAAGAAGGAAAATGTGTACCACATGTGATATCACAGCTAAAAATGTGAGTTTTTTCCTCTGTAACATTTTATGACTTAATTTTAGTAGAATATTAGAACCCTATTGTGCTACTGCAATAAAAGTGCAATTGTGGATTTTTGCAAAAATATGGTACCATGTACAAGTGAGTGGATAAAAACAATTATCAGTTAAATGGGCAATTCTGTTATTTCAAAATTATATGAGATTATGGAATAATGTAATTGCTCCACTCTTTAGCTAAATTGAGAAATAATTGGGTGTTTATTAGTAACTGTTGGATGTAGGATATTGGATTTTTTTAACCATGCATAGGAAAAGGAATATATTATGAGTTGTGTGCAGAAAATATGTCGTTCACTTCCACTGACTTTTAATTGCAGTACCAAGCAATTAACAAAAAAATTTGAAAAGAAGCATATATTATTCATAGTATAGAATTATACCCAGTTGGAATGTTGAGTCATTATTTTTGTGTCTAAATATCAGTCATTTTCTATTTCTTCAAAAATCACCTTTTATAATAATTTAAACAATAGAGGATTATTTCTAGACATTAAGGTTATACATTAAGTTTATTGGCACAATTTTCATAACAATGAGCATTTTATGTTAGTGCATTCAATTAGTTAAAATTTTTGCTTATAAGTCTGCATTATGAAGTTTTCATTCATGGTCCTTTGTGTTTTTAAAACATAGCGCAAAAATTTAGGGGAGTATAGGTTATTTGATACATAGTTATTTTGACCTGTGGAGACACTGCCTCTTTAGAAGAGTTTTGTGTGAAAAATTATCCTGTAAAACTCAGTTCACTTTAGTAGGAACTTTTTTGAAGTTTTTTTCCATTTCCCTAAGGTTTCATCTGTTTCCCAATGTCATTGGTATTTATAAGCTACTCAGACTCACTGATCTGAGTTAGCATAGCTGGATTAATATAGCTCATGAGTTGAATATGTCCCTGGGAAGTGTTATAGATGAATCAGAATTGATATGCAGGAAGGAAAAGAGAAAGTATATAGGAGTATAAAGGAGTAATCGTAGGAGCTCAGTTTTTCAGCTCAGCTGTTTAGCATATTAACATAATCACACTTTAGTACAGTGATAAGCACCAAGAAAATATTTTAGAAGAAAAAGATTAATTGTTGAATGGGAAAATTGTAACTGTGATCCTTCCAATATCTCCTCATCCCGAAGTCCCACATGCATGTCCTGGCAGATCTCTTATAGTTACTGTAGGAGATGCTGGCATTTCCCTGTTCTGAAGTCCATGATGGATCTGGTGTTGTTCTGTGACACACACTCTTCCCCTTTGTGCTGAGACTTTCTCTTGTTCCTTGCTTGCATCTTTTCTGCTCACTTCAGGTGACTTCAGGTTTCACATATGACAACTCCTGTCTTACTTTACGGTACTACTCTGAAACTCAGTTGTCACCTCCAGAAACTGAGAAAAGAAAATCTCTCATACGCTTTCTCTGCAGATGCTCTGCCTTCCTAAGTTTGAAACCTCAATAGCCACTATCCCTTGCCCCAACCAGGTAAAATCACTGGTTTCTGGAAAGAATACATTGGTCTTGAAAAGTCAGAGGTGGATCTCTGGTGCCCTGTTCTCCCAGTTGGATCAGAAGCTGCTCATTGCACCAAACAGGGACTCAATGAAAAACATTGAATTCTGAAGGTAATAAATAAGGAATTTTAGATTATTATTTAATTATGATAAGATTTATATCCCAATGTTTAGGATTCACTCTGGTGGGCTAATGAAGCAAGATTTAAAAAGGACACCGATATGGTTTGTTGAGAAAACCCAGTTGACTCATATTAAAGACTTTTCTGAGTCCTCTATCTCTAAAGCAATAAAGCTAGAACTGATAGGGCTGTTGTATAACCAGATAGTACATTGTTACTGGCCTAAGTGTTACTGGCCTAACCAAACCAGGGGGCAGTGTGGGAGAATATATCCCAAGGGGTAGACAAGGAAGCATGAATATTTGGGGCAATTTCTGCACTCAACTTACATAAATGTACTAGTGTTGAAAGTGTTCAGAACTACAATAAGAAAGCAAAAGCTAGGCATCAAAGTGACTCACACCTGCAATCCTAATGGTTCAGGAGTCTGAAGCAGGAGGATCATGAGTTCAAAGCCAGTCTCAGCAAAAGTGAGGCATTAAACAATTCAGTGAGACCCTGTCTGTAAATAAAATACAAAATAGGGCTGGGATGTGGTTCAGTAGTTGAGTGTCCAAGAGTTCAGTCTGGGTACCCCTCCCCCCAAAACAGCAAAAACTGAATATCAGGTCATGAACTTTTTATAAGACTGATCTTAGCAAGTCATATAAGGATAAGAATTTAGGTCAGCTCTAAGCAAAATTTCCAGTGTCTAATGCTGACAATGAATAAATCATCTGTAAGTTTCATAAATGTGCATGCAGATTTATTTTAATTGCCTTTAAAAACAGGTTGATTTTTTTTAAAACGTGTAGTTCAATTGGAATGTTTCTGTATACTTGTCCAAAGTCACTATTTTATTTTATTATATTCCATAGTATTTGTGCCAAACCAAAACCTAAAAGTTACTTTCTTGAGGCCTAATAATCTCAGATATAAGATTAAAAAAAAAGAAGAAGAAGAGAAAAGAAATGCAGCTCATTATCTTCCTTTAAACTCCCAGATACTTCGTGGAATAATGAAAATGTGATATAAGCTAGCTGACAAACATTGCCACATGCCATTTTTGAAGCACAGTCCTCAATGTTATTTTGTTTGTAAGAGTAAACAAGAAAACCTGCTCAAATGTTGTTTAGCAAAAACTAGATAATGTCAGCTTTAAAAAACAGCTCAAGTGAACCAACAAAATTTCCTGCATTTAAAGTTAACTAGAAAGGAAGTAAAAGTGCTGAAATATTTTTAACATTGAAATTTACAAGAAGAGACTAATAAAAATATTTATTATTTTATAATAAAATTTACAAGGATAATGTGGATGTTATTAAGGGAGGCATGAACATTTGGAGCCATTTAATTAGACTATCTGCATATTTTCCTGAAATACAATACTGGTATATTACTATAACAGCAGACACATCTAATTTTTCTTCAGTCATTTCTTATCACATTTATTTATATTAGCTGATAACTACAATAAGCAGTATCTGGTACATTTGTACTTCACTGTCACTTGGAATTAATTTTTTTAACCCTTGACTATATTAAGGGCAATCATATTCAAATTAAAATACATTTACTAGAAGAAAAGGTGAGAGTGAAAAAACTAGAAGTGGAAACAAATGGAAATTAAAATAATGGGCCATCAAAATTCTTAAGATATACAAAAAGAGGGAGGGACTTTTGGAAATAAAGTTTTAAAAGGTAGATGGATAAAGTAATATGCGATTCAAATGAAACAGTCGTATATCACAAGTATACTGTGCGGCCCTGAATACTGGAGAAGGAGCAACTTTAAGATGGTAGTTAGGATATGTTTGCCCTCTGAAGTCCTTTCCAGTTTAATAGGCTCTGACTCTATCTCAATTTTAGTCAATATTGGCATCTTTCTGCAGGAAGACCTCTTCAGTAACCAGAGCCCTGGGGATGGAAGAGCTGGCATCCCCTTTAAGTCTCTTTCAGCACCTACTTCCTTGACCTCTTGGTGGGAAGGCTCACTTCTGCACCAACAGGAGAGGAGGAAGAAGTGAGAGCAGTAATGCAGTGGGAATCTGGAAAGAGGAACAGAGGAAACTGAGGAAGGGAAGAGAAAATGAAAAAAACAAACTAGAAAGAATGGCAGCAGCCAGTGTTGTTGCCATCAGATTCCGTATTTTTCTGCTATTTAGGTGATGGGAAGTCTTCTGAAAAGAGCTTCACTGCTCTGTTTTTGTCTGCCATTAACTAATTTTGCAATATTCAGCATTCCAAGTACACCTTGTCCACTTCTATCTGTTGCTTCAATCTCACTTGCAATTTTCCAGAAGCTGATTTTTCCCAGGCCTCTAGAAGTAGATCTGCACATGCTCAGCCCTGCGACTGGCAGAGGACTGTCCCTTATAAGGGAGCCCCTGTGCAGAGTTTTGAAGGTGTTTCTTGGCAGAGCTCACTTTGGTTTAATGTGGTGCTCCTCAAACTCCCTCAGTCACAGACACCTCAATTCTGATCTCTTCATCTGCAGTTCAGTGAGACCTCTGTGCTCTTCCTGGGCTCACATGCCTAAAACTGGACCCAGAAAGTGACTCTGGGCAGAAAGCCCCAGCAATAGCAGGCTTCATGACATTGTTCCCTTCCTTCTAGGAGCACAGCCCTGTGTTGTGTGTGCTCCAAAATTTTCTAAATGGTTATGGCAGGAGTGTTCATCTTGTCCCAGTTACTCAGTCATGGCTAAATGCCTTACTTTAAATTCACATGTACACATTTAACATTACTACATTCTAAAAGGACCAAAAAATTACAGATCTCATCCTTCTTTTTAATATTCCTATACAATGAAAAAAAATTAAGTGCATTGTTTAATAGTTTTTAATAATTTGAATAAATGTAATTATCCTCCTGGAATGCCAAGGAAGTGTTCTATCATTCACTTTTTTAAAAAACATATTTGTAATTCCATCATAAAATTTACGTGACAATCATTTTTCCCACAGAAGTCAAAGTTAACATGGAATACTAATTCAATTAGTACAATTTCCATATCTGTTTTCACTGTTTCCTTTAAATTTCTCAAAGGGCTCATTATAGAAGCATTATCTCTGTCAGGGACCTAATTATTTGTCTTCATATTCTAAGCAATTTACCTTTCATCTTTAATCATGGCTTCCTTGAACTTTTTCTTCTGTTGCATTCACTTCAATTTTATGTTACTCATGTTAGGTCATGCCACTCCTCTGGATTTCCATTTTCAGGGGTTTTTGTGCTTTTTTTTGCATTGCTCCCTTACAATTAATATCGATCCCTTTTCACCTCTCGCATATTTATATCTCAAAAGTACATCTTGTTATTGAGCATCTCTTTAATTAGCTCAAAAATTTTCTTTCTGCCCTTCCTTATATTCAGGGGCATCTGGCTAAGAACCAGCTTTTTATATATTTAAAATCAATTTTGCTTAGCATAATTCATATTTTACTTTAAAATTCTCACTACTAATTAATTCACTTAGAATGATAATATTTTGTGTAAGAATACTTTTCACTTTAGGATATACAATGAATGTTTCCTACCTCATTCTTTGGTCTTGGAAAAGGAATACTCAGCCTTTCATCCAGCCCCCAACCCCAGATATTAAACTTAATATGTCCCAACATTTAATATTAATAGTGGAAGCTGACTTCTTGTAATAACTAAGCATCCAACACAGTCTACCTCATTTTCTAAGTGAAATTGAGAAGTGTCAGAATGCCTTCAACATTTCTGTTTCTTCTTCTTTTCCTTCTCTTCTTTTTCCTTTAATATCACCTTTCCGATTTAGGTACTGCTTTCCTAGTTTAATTTCCTTTATATTCTTCTCCCTCCATCCCTTTTTTTCCTTCTTTCCTTCCTTTCTTCTCACTTAAAACATGTAACTACAGCACAAGGAAATATTCCTCTTTTAAGGAATGTGAAAATTGAAGTCTAAGCACATTAATCAGATCATATACCGAGCAGCTGACACAATAAAAAACAACCCAGCAGGGTGCTGTGGCACATGCCTGTAATCCCAGTGGCTCAGGAGGCTGAGGCAGGAGGATCTTGAGTTCAAAGCCAGCCTCACCAAAAGTGAGGTGCCAAGTAACTCAATGAGACCCTGTCTCTAAATAAAATACAATATAGGGCTGGGGATGTGGCTCAAGGGTCAAGTACCCCTGAGTTCAATCCCTGGTACCCCACCCCCCAAAAAAGCCCAGTTGCATATTTGCTCATTTTGTGCTCTTAGCCACCAGTATAGATTTTTAGCAAGTTAAATATAACATGAAATGACTGTAAATCTGTTAAAGATCAATGCAGGGCAATAATACTTCTTCATTGACTGGTAAAGCTTGTTTCTAATTTTCATATCAGCCTATCAGTCTTACAGGTTAAACATTATAATTAAAAATCTTGTACCAATACAAAATAAACTAGGAATTCAATAAAATCTTGAATTAGAATCAATATAAAACTAAGACAGAAGTTCAACTTTCATTTTTTCTTTCCTCTTGGCATTTTAATATTCCATCTAGTTACATGAATCCATACTATGACCATGAATGTTTCTGTATCAATCAAAGGAAAACTTGTTAAATATATGATAAAATAAGAAAAGTTGTTTTACTAAAATATCCATCTACTCATGCATCTGTGTATTCACCCACTCACTTTTGAACTTAATAAATATGTACTGGTAAACTGTTATTTGCCAAATATTTTATAATGAAATGAGACTATGACAGTGAACATAATTGAAGCATTCTCTGCCTGCACTTAATGAACTTTCAGTTTATCACATGAAACTCTGCAGAAAGAGATGAGGGTTTCATCCACACAGCCACATGATTACACCCAACATCATCTTATTGAGTTCTTAGTAATTAATGTTCTCTCTACTTGACTTATTTTTAACCAGAAAATCAAATATATATTTTCTAAGAATCCTCAGGATTTTGCACAGTTTGATTAAGAAACCTAGCGATGGCAATAATTTTCATTCATTGCCATTTCAAGTTACAATAGCAAAAATTTTAACTACATACTCTTAATTTTAATGATTGCTTATTCTTTTGGATATGAAATAGTATTTATGAATACATAGTAGCCCTCTCACACTTCTCTTCTGTGAGAAGTTGGAGTGGGATTAACATGATATAAATGGCCTTGGATTCTCTTAAAGGAGTTCTGTGTTCTTAGATGTTCTGAGAAGCTTCTGATAAGAGGTTTCACTTCGAATGTAATCATTTCCTAAGAAATCTAAGGATAACAGAATATTTCCTACAATACATTCATTTTGACATTGTGCTCCCACACTCTTTAACTTTATTAAAGAAAGTGAATTATTGAAAACTTAAATGAGAATTGGGTGACTGAAAATTTTAAAATAAAATGATTTTAGTGTATGACAAACATCTTTCTACAGTAAAGTAATATATTCTGAAGTCCAAAGAAGCCTAGGAGACTTTATCAGATCGCAAGAACATTATTTAATATAACAACATTTAAAATTATCTTGGTAATGGTTGTGTAATATTAAGAAAACAAATTTGAAAATGAGAAAAAAGTGAGAATAGTGAGATTCCCCTAACTTTTGTAGCTTCCTTAAAAGAAAGAGTCACAAAAAACATGACTATATAAAAAAGAAGAAAATTTTAAATCCTAGGTGGGGGAGTCAAGCAGAGTCAAGCAGCTAGGTCTCTAAAAGAGCAGGATAATTGCAACACTAAAGGCTCTGGGGCCCTGTATTTTCCGTTGTCCCTGCTCAGCTCGCCATGGTAGCTCCAAAGCAGCTGAAGGCATGTGGTATGACTGTAACTCCTTAGACAAAAAGAACTTGACCATGGTGCAGCAAAGCTTTACATCTGTGCACTGGAGGCCACATTTGGCTTCATGGGCTCTTTACTGCGGCCTGAACTAGGGGAATGTGGGCATTTTAATATAATCTAAATGATGGAAAAACTTGTAGGGATAAGGGATTCACAATGTTGTAGTTAACATAATAAATGTAAAATAAAATAAAATAAGGAAACTATATATAAAATGTTGAGATATTCGAAAAATACAATGGCTATTTATGGGTATTTTCTTAAATATTATAAATACTACTAGTATTAATACTAATAATACTATATTAATATTTCTGCTAGAATTGCAGTGCATCATCCATGTTCATGAATTTCTAATCTGCAAATTCAACCAACTATGAATCAAATATATTCTTAAAAACTTGTCTGTATTGAATATAAACAAGCTTATTTTTGTGTCATTGTCCCCAACAATCTAACTACTTATATAATATTTACATTGTATTTGGTATTTTAATCTAGATATGATCTAGATATGATTTAAAGTAAATGGAAGGATATATGCAAGTTATATCAAAATACTATGGCATTTTATACAAGGGGTTGGACATCTGTGGATTTTGGTGTCTGTTAGGGTTCCTGGAACCAATCCCCTGTGAGTACCAAAGGATCACTGTACTTTTGTTGCTGTTTTGTTAATAGTCTACAGGTAGTTTTTATATCTTATTAAAGCACACTTTTATGGTTATTGTTCAAAAAAGAACACCTATTATATTTCCTTTCTTTTTTTCAATATTAGAATAGTACATTTACAATTCAATCTTTTTTCTTCAATAAAGTTTTAATATTTATTTTGTAGGTTTTTCCCCTCTGAGATAAAGCTAAGTGACTTTTTAACATCATTAATTTCAAATGAAATATTATTCCAAAAAAGTCTATGAAATTAATCACAATGGTCACTTTGAATCAACTATACCTATTTATCTCAGCTTTCATATACATGTCTTCAAATAATTGAGTTTATTGACTTCCCTGTCAGAAAATTTATTTACTTTGTAGATTTGATTTAATTTCAAATAACTTTGTATATGTAGAGGTTTCATTTCTAGAGATTAATTAAAAATAATCACATTTAATTCACATTTTTTAATACATAGAGTCCCTATTGATTATCTAGTACTTCCATCAAATATGTCAAAAGTCATTAGCTTTCCATTCCCAGTACCATTTGGGGGGGCATCAGATCTTTGTTTTAAAAAAATTCTTAAATTCCTTAATCCCATCTTCTGAAAATACTCACAAAACTACATGAATGAAGCCTAAAACGTTTGCCTGACTTTAATAAAAGACAGCTAGAACTTATGCTGACTTGATTTCATTATTCTTTTAAACCATTTCTTATACTCTGAACACTTGAGTTTTTTCTCCTGGAATTTCCTCTCTTCACTGTCTGACCTTTGAAACCCTACCTATTCATGTCAGTGTGGATCTTCTCCAAGAATCCCTTCCAGATCACTGGTAAGGTATCATATTCTATTTATCTCTATGAGAAATCCAAACTAATCCCTATAGGCTGAAATCTCTGAGAGGAAGGTGATGATCTGCAGAGAGATTCCACTGTCCTACAATACCATTATAGGGTCTCAGTCCCTGACTACATCACCGTGTTCACCTAATCTGAAACAGAAGGCTCCCATGGTCCAGAGCTTCCCTCCCTGGAGTGCAACATCTGATTTAAGAGATCCCTAAATGCCTTAATAAGTTGTTTTTAAGGCTTGTTGTGTGCTGTCTGGTCATTTATTTTTGTTTGCCCAACAGCTCCATATTGTCAAATATTATAGGTTTATAAACTGCAGATACCCAGGGTAAATTAGAAGTTTTGCATATTAATGTGATTAAAACACAGCAGGGATTTGGGTCTGGACCATCTCCCTTGGTGTTCTAGCATTTGGCAGTAGTTGATGGGCATTAATAAAAAAAAGAATCTCCTGGGGATGGAGAGAAGCTGAGAAAATAAATGTTGGTGAGGAAGCTCCAGTTGAAACATAAGCTGTCTATTTTTTTCTAGCTATAATGTAAGGCTTGTCTTCTTTTCTCCAGAGGGAATTAGAAGCAAGGCCAAGTAAAAAATATTCATCAGCTGCTTCAGAAGTGGCCCCTCCAGGGAAGAAAGGAGCAAATTCTGAGATCCTGGTGCGACTTGTCAAAGCTTTGAGGGACTAAGACCTGCAGTGGTCCACATTACAATCATGCCATTGGTTTTGACCAATGTATGAAGAGCTAACCAGAGATGGCCTTTTCAAATTACTTATGTATATTACAGCATTATTCAATTCTAACAAATTAGCTAATATAAAATCATACTAACATGAAATTATTTATATAAAACTTTCCTAAGAGTTAATATCACAGAGTTAGAGAAGCTCAGGGTTTTATAATCAATGACTCCTTAGGTTATTGATCTCAGATCATTCCCACAAGCTTTCTGTTTCCACATATATCTAGCTGGTTGTGCTTTTTTTATATATGCAAAGTGGGAGATCTTCCAGAATTGATTCTCTATGTGATTAATCACATTGATCTTGGATACCCTCTTCATCTGGCTGTAGTCTAACTTAGTTGAAAATTGGATAACCTTAATTTACTGATCCTGATTTAAAAACAAATCCCTGAAGTCAGATGGTTCTTACTAATCTGGTAAAGTTTCAAGCCCAGAATAGAAACTCAGGGTTCTACTAACATATACTTGCTATAAAATACCAAGAAGGTTAATGTACAAAAAACAAAAACAAAAACAAAAAAACAGTACTAACCTATAGTTTGCTTCAGCATTATTTGTACTTTTCTCTGATCGCCTTTCTCCCCTTCTGTACCAATCCAGTTCAGCTAGTGATGACTATACATGAGTGTGGCTTACTTCTACTAACATGCAAGCTTCTGGGGAGTTGATGCCATATTTTATTCAATTTTGTACTTTAAAGAACCCAGCAGAACTTAGTTACTTTGCATCATTGATATCTATTTGTTTCATGCATGTCTGAATGCATAAATTTTAAAACAAACACATTTATTTAAAAATGCATTATAAATTGGGCACAATGGCACATGCCTGTAATCCCAGTGGTTCAGGAGGTTGAGGTTCAAAGATCCTGAGTCCAAAGACAGCCTCAACAATTTAGCGAGGCTTGAAGCAATTTAGCAATACCCTGTCTCAATAAAAATATAAAAAGGACTGGGGATGTGGCTCAGTGGTTGAGTGCCCTTGGGTTCAATGATTGGTACATAAATAAATAAATTGATTAATTAAATTAAAATGCATCATAAAATACAGAAAAAATTCCCAAATGAAAATTTTCAGTAACATATTAGTTAAAATGGGTGGTTCTGTGCTAAAAATGGATTCCAGAGGTCTTACATAAGGACAGGAAACTGCTGAACTTTGAGATTGTATTTTTATTACTGAGTACTCTTACACTATATTGACTTTTTTATTTTCAGAATTTATTCTGAAATTTGAAATTATCATC
Source organism: Glaucomys volans (assembly GCA_020662805.1). Lineage (NCBI taxonomy): Eukaryota > Metazoa > Chordata > Mammalia > Rodentia > Sciuridae > Glaucomys > Glaucomys volans. The sequence continues at coordinate 174,074 of JAJEJO010002381.1, read as the reverse complement.
TATATAGAAAAGTACAAATAAATTTATAAAATTAATGTAAGAATAAGTATTGATATAAATAAAAATTAGAAATTAAGTGTGCTGTTAAGGAAAACATTCAACCATCTATAGTTAAAACTGGTTACAACAGATTGGACATCAGACACAAAGAGCAAACACATTCTCTGCACATGAGGATTGCCATTGGTTGAAATAGTCTGAAAAAATTATTTCAAGTGAGAGAAGTATGTTATGAAAGGACAAAAAAAAATCAGGAATAAAGATAAAGATTTTTAAAAAAGTGTCAGTAAATTCCTCTCTCCCAGAGAGAAATGACATGATGAAACACAGGAAGCCAGAGGTTTGACTCAGAGTATGCATAACTGAAGAGCTTGCAGGCAACTTGAGAATAAGGCTGGCAATTATATTATCCATCTCCGTCTCTATTTCTAACTCTTTTTCTATGCATATACATTTCTTCTGTACATATTCCAGTTGAAGAAACTATATCACTTTATTGCTCAAAAGAGTATTTATGTGTCTGGTTATTCAAAACAGGAATGTTTCTTTGGGAAAATATTTCTGTCAGGCAGAATGTCAGCTCGACAAATACTAAATTGTTGGATATTTGAATAAGGACTGAATTTATGTCTATTACAATGTAGGGAGATTTTTATGTTCTTAGATGCAGAACCTCCTGCACCTCCCCAAGGAGGAACCTGTCTCATGGAGGCAATTCTTTAAGGCTCAGTTTGAAGAAAAGCGGATGATTTGGGGCAGTATTTAGTAAACTAGTTTGTTTTTATTGAGGGTGTGTCGTGGCTAAAGGCAGATACTGAATAGTCTTCAGTAATAGAAATGATTGTTTTTCAATGTTGTGTAAATAAGAAAGCAATGTTGGAAACAGCCAGGGATATGATATTTATGGGGAATTTGATTAAGTTTCTGCTTTGTAGATATGTGAATCTTCTTCCCTTTGATCTTATGACACCTTTTAAAATACCATATCTAATCAATGCTTTGCAGTGACGGATTGTGCTGAGTAAGTCCCTAAATTGGACTAATAATCTAAGTCACTACAACTGAGTTATAGATAAGTGACATCTCCATTGTCCGTGAAAGACACATGATCTACAGACAGAGGTGGCAAAGAAGTAAGTTACATGGGAAATGGTGCAACAAAGGAAAAGTACTTGCCAAAGGATTAAACAGAAACTCTTCATATTCAAGATCAGTTAGATAAGATTTTGAGACTGTAGGAAATTTGTGCGAAGTAAGCAAATGATTTCTACCTCCTCCCATTATTCAGATCTATCATGCACTTACTTGTAACATTCAATAAAATAATTACATTGTTCAAACTCATATTACAGCTTTGGTACTAATGAAGATTGTGATACTGTAGTACACTAAAGACGTAAATCTTGAGGAAACTGAACACTATGTTAGGTAAGTGTATGAGTCTGCTAAAGCTGTCACAACAGACTCAAGCTGCAGGAAGAGCCACAGAGTGGGTGACTTAAACAGCAGAAATTAATATTCTCATAGTTCTGGAGTCATGAATTTCAACTTGAAGGTGTTGGCAAGTTTGAATTCTGGCGAGGGATCTTTGTACCATTCAGACAGCCACTTTTTCAGTGTTCTCAAATGGCCTTTTTTTTCCTCAGTACTTACTTTCTGTTCCTAAAAGAAATCCCTGTTATCTGTATTATCTTTTTCATTCTTATAAGAGTATAAGTCTTATGGGAATAAGACCCCACTCTTATGAAATCATTTAGCCTTTATGATTTCATTTAGGTCTTCTCTCTAAATACAGGCATACTGGGGATTAGGAGTTCAATATGTGAATTTCATGAGAACACAATTCATTCCAGAACATTCTACTTCCTACCTGCCAAACCCACCCCCATCCCTAACATCCCAATCTCTTTCCATCCTCCACACTGCAGCTACAGTCATCTATTTAAACCAAACTTACCATGATAAATAGTGAAATCTTTTCTGTGTTCTACAAAGTAGTCCTAGCTTCTAAATGTAGGTCAGGTCAAAACTCCCTCCTGGGTCTCCCTCATTTACCACCATCTAATGAATGCATTTATTTTCTCTTACTGGTTCTTTCTTTCTTTCTTTCTTTCTTTCTTTCTTTCTTTCTTTCTTTCTTTCTTTCTTTCTTTTTGTTCATTCATTTGTTACTGGATTATATTCTCAATCACTTATTCATTCAAGAGCAGTTTAGCAGAATTAAGTCATGCCTCATCTAAGAAAGAAATCATTAAGTTCCAGTGTAGATGTTTTCCAACAGTGCCCTTATAGAGAAACTTAGGCATGGTTTCATCTTAATAGAAAATATTAAATAAATCTGTTTTTATGTTTATCTCCAACAAAGAAGTTCTCTGAGGTTAAGAAATTTCCGCTGTTCATCTTTAGTGATTCAGGAGACAAGGAAAGGACTAAACAGAGTGGAAAGTCAATAAATGGGGTGGAACTAAAGTTGAGTCATTAGAAAAATAATGAGAATTTAAAATTGATCCTGTTACCTATTGTTTCTAGTCTCTTCTAGCATATGTAATGTCATATAATACATACAAAGTTACAAATGGCAGTAAAAATGGTATTTCTTAAGAATCAAAACATATCTTTTTCTCATTTTACTTGATAAAGAAACTTGAGTCTTTTCGTAGGACATTTGTCTCTGTTTATATTCTCAGTTATTTGCCAGTGCTATCACCTCTGCAGAAATGGCCCTTAGTACTACCTCCTCATCCAGGTTTACTGATAAAATTTCATGTAAGCCCTTGTTACAATGCCATCTAGTAGTTCTTTATGAATCATTTTCCCTTCTTGTTCATCATTCTAAATCTAAATAATGTCATCCTTAATGGATATAGACTAATTTTTTTCCATTTCCTAAGGCATAATTCCAAATATCCTATCAAGGAATTCAGTGTTATGATTGGCTCTGATTTACCTGCCCACACATTTCTTACACAACATACCCATTTCCACCACCTATTTCCGAGCACATCTCACACTTTTTTCCCTTCACGCTTCCTTTTCTTGTGTTTACTCAGTATGGACTTCTTTCCATTTTTATTGTCAAAATCCTATCTTTCATCTCTCAGGTGACATAAAGGTCTTCCTCACCATATAGCTCTGTAGAATTTATATTAATTTCCTTTGAACATTTATTATAATATCATGGAAATATTTCTTATTTCAGCGAGTTGTGTTTATATAACTCAATAAATTTTACTTATTATTTGAACAGGAAAACCAATGCCTTATTAACTTTGGAGCTCCTTTTTAAACATTAGCACAAGCAGTAACAGGACTATGAAATTCAATTAATATTTAAAGTATGAATACTGGAGTTGAAAGGGATCATGTAGTTCAAATTTCTAATCTGGATAACCAGGCCCCATAAAACTAAACTTTTTTAAAGTATTTGAAATATGAAAATAGAATCTGACAACTTGTGTGCCAAGATTTTCCTCTTTACATGGCATTTTTGCATGAATATTTGACATAATATCTTCCTCTATCAGAAGTTCTGGATTGCCACTGGAACTATATACAATTATGTATGATTCAATATGGTAATCACTAGCTACATACAGCTCTTGAGTACTTGAAGTATGGATAGTGCTAATATGATGATAAATCAATAAATCCCTTAATTTTAGTTAATTTAAATTTAATAGCCACAGTTTGTTATTGACTACTATATTGAACAGTACAATAAATTATATGAACATTTTCCAAAAATTCCATGTTTTCTCTTGAGAATTGTGCTAATACTAAAAATGTATTGTCAAGAAAGAAAAAAAAATAGTTTACCTTTTGAAATGCATAACATCCTTAATTTGATGAAACATCATTATTGAATTCTTCTCTAGTATAGGGAAAATGGTAGCTCATAAAGACTGAATTAAAAATAATAAAAATTTGGTGTTGTGAAAGGTGAGGAACACTAGATAATAAAGGAGAACTTATTCGGTCTATTGCAATTGGGAGAGTATTCATTAATCAGGAATGTATCTAAAACAATGGAGGAAATTTCAAGTTTTATGGAAACAAGTAGATAAGAAAATCATGAATTTTGGCCTCTCAAAATTAAAGGTCTCTCAAAATTCAATTTTGAGTGGCCTTTAATACTGTATTTGATTGATAAATTGTTCATTAACTGGTTCTCTGAACATATTAGTCTGAAATACTTTACACAACTTGTACATTTTTAAGATGGGAGAAAAGTCATATGTATATTAATTTTATACCCCAGTCCTACTGACAATTTTTTAATGTCATATAATTTATTGGTTTTAGAATTCTATTATTGAGGGGAAAAGTATTGACATTCCAAAACAAAAATCTAAATGTCAATGAGGTGATTATTTCCCATTATATTAATGACATCTCAGCCATAAGGAATTAATAACCAACACAACTATATTGATATTGATGGAAAGACTTCATTGTAAAGAATATTATATCCTGAAAACAAAACAAGACATCATGAAAGTATCATATTTTCCTTCCTATTTGTGTTGCTCCTTTTCAAATTTTAGCCCTTTTTGGTTTGATGGACTCTCACGCAGGCTTTATTAATGCTCTGACTTCCTAGGTAATTATTGTCAAAATGCTCTCAGCTAGCACAGTTCATTGTAGGATAGTCTCTACTCAGGCAATGCAGAGAAAAAAAGAAAAAAAAAAGCCATTTTTATTTTCAAGCATGTTCATAATGATGGTTTACTGACTCTTTTTCTTTTTCTTTTTCTTTCTTTTTTTTTTTTTTT
>JAJEJO010002381.1:0-169202 GCA_020662805.1 Glaucomys volans | reverse complement strand
TGGTTCTCTGAACATATTAGTCTGAAATACTTTACACAACTTGTACATTTTTAAGATGGGAGAAAAGTCATATGTATATTAATTTTATACCCCAGTCCTACTGACAATTTTTTAATGTCATATAATTTATTGGTTTTAGAATTCTATTATTGAGGGGAAAAGTATTGTCATTCCAAAACAAAAATCTAAATGTCAATGAGGTGATTATTTCCCATTATATTAATGACATCTCAGCCATAAAATTTCTGTCTTTTAAAAACATTCCCAAAACATTTTAAAACTAATTTTCTTAAAATTAGTACACATGGTATCTAAATTTAATAAAAAAGGAATGGCTAATTTTTTAACAGTAATATTTTGAAGATTCCCCAAATTGTAATATTCTAAAGAATTTTTCTTTAATCATTTATAATAGCTGCTATAAAGAAGAAAAATGAATCTATTAGTTAAAATTTAAAAAATAGATTTGAAAAAAACCTTGCCTGTATTATTTTTCAAAGAAGGTTAGCCAAAATTGTATCAATTTTGTAATCTTGGACAAGTTTCTTTGTCTCACTGGCCTCATTTTCTCCAGGAAAATGACTCAATGATACCCAAGCCCCAAGATATTGGTTAGGATAAATGGATTAATAATGGAAATCATTTAAAATAGTACCCAGTTGATGGGAACTACTCGGAGACATTAAAAAAGATCATTACCTAATTAAACTAGATTCTTTAATGAAAGAAACAATAAATTTAAAATAAAGCAATGTTTGCCAATATGTTAACAATTGGTAAACACAAAATTCTGGACTAGAACCTAGCTCTCTTGTAAATTGCTTCAGCACTTTCTGAAATTAAGACAAGTACAGTGTAAACACAAAGTAGGAAGCAGAAAATCTTCCTGAGAATGAGATCAGGGAAAGTTTCATAGAGACCCCTGCCAAAAGGATTTATTTATTTATTTTTTTTTTTGGAACCAGGGATTGAACTCAGGGACACTTGGCCACTGAGCCACATCCCCAGCCCTATTTTGTATTTTATTTAGAGACAGGGTCTATTGAGTTGCTAAGGGCCTTGCTAAGTTGCTGAGGCTGGCTTTGAACTCGCGATCCTCCTGACTCAGCCTCCCAAATCGCTTGGATTACAGGTGTGTGCCACCACGCCCGGCTCCACTGCCAAAAGGAAAGAAAGAAATTCCAAAATGCTCTCAGGCATGTAGTAGGCAGACACCCCATTTACTGTGCCCTAAGTAAGACTGCCAACGGATGGATAGGATACCTTTAATAAACAATTAACATACTAAAGAGTTAAATATAATATGTTTCTCTGTTTTCTTAGCAATACTTGTTTTTATAATAACCTTGATGATCAGCATCTAATTCATTAATCAGACCCCTCAGAGAGCCACAGTACACCATGGCCATGTAAGGAGGTCTTCCTTTCTTTTTCCCCTTCTAACTCCAGTCCCAACAACTTCATTCATGCCCTTATGTCTAAACTTCATTCTTCTGCTCCCAAACAATGCCCACTGGTCATTCCTCATTCCTAGGAATAGGTGCAGCTGCAATCTTCCCTCAGGACCGAAAAGGGTTTCAAACAAACCTCAGATGCTACCTCAGTACTGTTATGGGGGATTATGGTTTTGGCATGAATGTGTGGTAGGCTCTGAATGGTCATAACCCAAAAGTCCTGTACATTCCTTGCATTACAAGAAAAGTTATATTGAGAGGAAAGAAGAACAAGGCTCTCTAAAGAGCAGGGCCCAATGTAGGGTCTCTGTAGCTTATTTTAACGTTGGCATGAAATAATGTAGGACTTCTGGGATCTACAAGTTATTCTAGATAGGTTTTGGAAAGGGCTGAGTCTGAAGGCAGAAACACCGTGAAGTCTTTGTTGTAATCCAGCAGTTGAAACTAGCAGTAGAGATAAGAGAGGAAGGGGTAGATGGAATCTGGAGATGTTTAGGTGGTATAGTCAATAGAGCTCAAAGGACAACTAAATCAAAAGGAGGAGGAAGAAGTTGAACCCAAGAAATAACCTGATCTGGCTCTGCAGGGTGGCTGCTAATAGAAGTGCTCTAGAATTCCCTCTCAGGTTATAAATCAGTCTAAAATAGAAGTCAAGAAGCATGATTTAGTAAAACAAAAACTAATTACTATTTTGATATTTTTCAAGCTTTTTTTCTGTTTTGCCTGAGGAATACACTCCTAAGAGACATGTTTACTTATGTTTCTAGATAGGTGTACCTAAAAGACATAAACTAAACACATATAATTTATTTTGTTATAGGTAGCTTTAAATTGCCTGAAAACATAGGCAGTTTTATTTGTTCAAAATACTATTAGTTGTAAGTCACTCGTTAGGGCTAGGGATTTAGCTCATAGTGGAGAATTTGCATAGCATGTGTGAGACCCTGGGTTCAACTTCCTGCACCACAAAAACACAAATAAATAAATAAATTACATGATTAAATCCCCCTCATTTTCAAACCTAGTGAACTAAGAATCTTTTTTCAATTCACTGAGTTTGTTGAATGTTCTCCTGAACCCATCTTGACCAATTAAAACGTATGTGAAATTCCTTCAAATTACAATACATCCAGCTTAATCAGGGCTCTATGAAATCAAATGAATTATTTTTAAACCAAGACTATGATCATGATAACTACTGAATTAGAGAGCAAATTTTTAAATTATTTATGCAAATGTAATTACACCAGTTTAAGCAGAAGCTTGTCATAAATATTAGTCAAACAAAAGGCAATTATTTGAATGGCATTACTTCTAATAAAACAACATAAACAGACTATACTAATTAGGAACTAAAATGCATATGCTGTGAACTTAATATAAAAATTTCAGTTACAATATTGTTTTGTATAATTTGATAAAGTAGAGTTTATTATTGCTGCCCTCATTAAAATAAACCCTCCTTATAGCACTTATAACGTTGGACTCCTACAGATAACATTATAATGAGGGTATGATGCATTTTGATTGAGTTACCACATGGGAGAAATTTAATTTAATTAAACTGGTCTTCATTAAAGTATTGCATTCAAGTGAAGTAATTATATGGTACATACAGTGTGGAAGAAATGCCTGCTGTTTAAAAGGGAGAACACTCACTGTAGATGGGCCTTATTTTATTAAAGAGCCCCTTTCTCAGTCACTAACTTGTGACTGGAACATAATGATATAATAGAATGACTTGCCTTCAATGCTCTGTTTTTAAAAATAAACAGCATCTTATGCGTATAAATATATCCTTATAGCATTTTAATATAAATATATGTACCTATATAACATATATATACACAAATAATATATATGTAAAACATATGCAAATTAATGCTTATACCAAAATAAATTTTTCAAAAAATATATACCTTTATTTATGATACACACACACTCAAATATATATTTCTTAGATATGTAAACTCCACATATCTAACATCATTAGTAAACATACTTAACATTATGGATTAGTTTAAGAACATAATGTTAAAACATTCAAACACATTTATGGGCATAGAAGAGTGAGTAGGTAAGTAGAGTTAATGTATTAAATTGTGGAAAAAACTCCATGATCATTATGATAGTTACTGGTATCTCCACTGAGTTGAAAATGTTTTTATGTAGATAAGAAAGCATGCTTTTAGATGATAAAAAGTGTGGAGTACATGATAACTTCAATATTTCCACATTTCCCTTCAGATTGGTAGATATAACCAAAGAAAGCCTATAAAATTAATCATGCTTCCAAATGGACCCTGGTTACTTAATTGGGTATATATACCCAAATCAGCAAAATATAAAATTTTGTTTAACTTCTTTATCTTTTGGCTTCTGTTTTAGGTCATGCCATTATAATAAAGTACTGTAAACCAGGTTGTTTATGAACAACTGAAACTAGGAGACCAGAATGGGCAGATTCTTCTGGAGGTGTATACTGCAGTCTTCTCCTGGTACCCTCACAGGGCAGACAGAGGGCTGGAATTCACTGTAGAGTCTCTTCAACAGGGCACTAGTCCCACACACAAACATCTGTTGCAGCCTTATTGTCTATAAATGTTCTTGTTTCTTCATCTTCCCACCTGACCATTTCTTAGGATTCTCTTCCTTGGATCTCTCTCTGTTGTTGAAAGTCCTCCATATTGGGTCTTTGTCTGACTTTTGTTGATTTGTTAACACATTATAGAAATTAAGGCCTGAGTTTAAAGCCTAGCTGGGTGATGTTGCACCCGTTTTGAAGTTTTTTTCTGAGTATATTGATCTACCTTGGGCCAGGCACAAATGTTCCAAAGAACAGAATAATGTATTATCCATTTCCATTCACTCCTGTTTCTGCTGTTTAATCATGTGAATGATTCTCAAACCTATTCTTTTTTAATGAGGATCCAAATGTTTTATCTTCCAGGCTTCTTGACCTCACTGCTTACATATTCAGTAGTCATCTTAAAGTAAACATATTTTAAATCAAGTCTGTAATCTCTGTCCTCTGCAAACATCACATAATCCCCTCTTGGGTTCTTTCTTGGTTAATAACATCACTATTCACTGGGTAACTCAAACCAGAATCTTAGTTATCTCTGTTTACCCTCTTGTATTCAGATTGCATACCAAACCAGCCATCAAGTTGAATATCTTACACTTGTACATTCACTCTGTGTTCTCCTTGAACATTTCCATTTCCATGAAAAGTGCCTCATTCTAGACTTTGAGTTTGTTGGCATCACCCGCTTCCGGGGCATACAACCTCTGTAGTCCACGGGGCCTCACACACAGACAGGGTCTGCACTTGGCCTTCATGCTCTGAGATCACTGTATTAAAATTCTTATTAATGTCACTTTTGAATTTGTATTTTCTCAGTGAAATCTAAAGAGCATGGGCTGGGAACTTGGTGCCTCACCTCATGGGTCCACTTCCCACTGCCTCCCTGTTTCCTTGGTAAAGTTTCTCAGCAGCTTGGTACATCTCCTGATACCTTTGAACTCTTCCAAGGTCCTCCTCCCCCATTTACTCTTTGTGTTTCTTGCTGCCTCTGTCTCAAGTGGGAGTCTGAGTGATGCACTGGGAACAGAGGGCTTGCTCCATGCATCTCAAAAAGGACATCAGAACAGGTTTCCCTGGCCTTCGTTGGTAGGACTTCAGGGTTTTGTGGCAGTTAAGCAGGGCAAGCCTCCTGCCAGTCCCCATCCTGGTATGGCATGGAGGTTTAATCCCTGTTTGCAGTGGGCTGGACCTAAAGACTTGGGGAGGGAGGCTTGACCTCTTCTTGGCCAGACACAGCTCAGGTCCAGAGGCTGCTGGGAGGGAAACTGGGCAGCAGTGGGACTGGACTCACCCAAGTGCAGATTAGGACCTCTGCCCAAGGGAGTGGACATTGATCAGCAGATACAATCACCATGTCACAAAGAGACACACTAGAAAGAAAAAGATGATGTATATATTTCTTTTTCATTTAATTCTTTTTTTCTGCCTTTTCAACAAAGTGCTCTGCATTTTCATTTTGCCTAGAGCCCTTGAGTCTTGAGATACATTCCTACCTCCTCTCCCTGATTCTGACCTTCCTGTTCTCTACTCAGCTTCAAAGGATCTACAGGTCATTCCCCTGTTTAAAAACCTTTGTTCACATCCAGTCTTGTTCAGGAGATGTTTCAAAGACTTGGACATAATACAGTAAGCTCATGGCACTGTACAATCTTACCTTCACCCACCTGCCTGCAGGTGTCTATCATTATCCTGCTGGCTGCAGCACATAATTGGTATTTTCTCAAATCATTTGCAATTGCTGTCTCATCCTATCCTTAGCATATTTTTATGACTAGATTTCTACCACTGTTCTAGAAGACCCTCCTTTCTAATTACTAAAATGTCCTGCTAGGTAGTGTCTTCTTAAAATGCCACCCACTCTGTGGAAGCATCCCAGCCTTCTCCGCCATGTTCCTTGGCACTCATGACACATTTCTTTCTTACTTCTTTCTCTTATATTCCTTCTTGTGTGTATATTCTTCAATCCTCAAACACAGAATCCATAATATAATGATTTGTATATGTCCAAGCCAAAATAACTCCTTAAATGTAGTGAGAGTTCAAAATTGTTTTTTGTATCTAAATTGGTTGTTCATTAACAGTTAATGTCATTTCATTGCCAAAGAAATTAAGTCCAAATTTTTATAGATCTAAAATGGCATCAATTATTAAAATCCTGATAAGACACAAAAATAATTGACTTTTAAAAATCATGACACCCCATTTTCATTTGATTAATCAGAATAAAATGGCTTTTTTGATTACCCTTTTAAATTCTGTTTCGTTTCATGATATTATCTAATCAACTCCTTTTAAACACATATTTACTTGTTTACAAAGATACACATTTTAACTTTCATTATATTGGGGGGCACAAATCTTATAGTTGATATAGCAACTACAACCTATCCTTTTTATGTAAAAGACTTGGTTTTAATGTTTTTATCAATACTGTATTTAAAAATACAATTCTTTTTAGTAACTAGAACTTCTGAATAAACTGATTTAATTCATATTGAATTAGTTCATATTTTTTTAGTATGAGATCTATATTTACAGAGATATATTGCTAATTCAACTCCTATAGGAGTTATTTAGAAAGTAATATTGATCCATAGGAGTTTGTAGCATTTCCTAAGAAACATGACATAATATATTTGAGTTTCAAAAGATGCTCATGTATTTTGTACCAAGCTCTCATAGAAATGTCTGCTTTATCACTTGTATTCTATACTTATTTATTTAACTTTTCATATATGACATAAATACATATTTGAGGAGTTTCAAAACTGTTCATTCTAGATTATCCTATTGCCTTTTTGTCTATGGCCATTTCAGTAAGGAGAGCAGAGTGCACACAACACCCTTCTCTTTTGTACACATTCAAAGCCCCCTTCCTTCCAGCAGCATTCTTTCCATGGGAGCTTAAAAGCTTTTGTATTTACTAAAATGTTGTTCACTGCTCAGTTTCTTAAGTTAGAAACAGAAATCAAAATAGGAGCTATTTTTATTCACCACAGGTTTTTTTTTCAGTGTTCCTGGCATACAGTAAATAAATGTTTTATAATGCATTGCTAAATATTTCAAATGAAAATTTAAAAGCAAGTCAAATGTGCAAATAGGAAAAGAGGAAAATAATTGATAATCACCAAATTTTAAACTTTACATGAAAATAACTTACAGTGTTAAAAATTAGTTTAGCCAATAGAATCTCTTTAGAAACTTATAAAAACTTTCTGGCAGATAGTTCAGTGTTGTTGTTCTCCTATTTCATAGAGGAAGAAATTGAGGTTCAAGTAGGATACGTGGTTTGCTCAAACTTAACAAGTGAAAGGCTAATTCCAACCAAGGTCTTCTGATACAAGGTCTAGTTCTGTTCCACATCTTTTCATATGGCTAAGAATGACCAGACATGTTTTATTCTTCCCCCTTTCTCTTCTCATTTGTTAGGTTAGATTATTGATGTTTCCTAAAATGAATAAAATATTTTGAGAATAAACCTGAAGATATAATATACACTAAAGCTTTCCCCAAATATCATGTTCATTTACATATCACTTACCTATAAGGAGACTTCTTTAGGATTTTTTGAGAAGTACATTTCAAAGATGATTAATTTTAGTTTCATTTGAAAATAGCTGCTTATATCACATTATAAAAGCCATACTTACAGTTTCTCCTATGTGGATGAAACATCTATTTGTTTTAATCTGAATCATTGGTGGACTCCTGTCTGTTCTCCATTCTTTACCATCTTCCTCATTTATCATATGAAATTCATGGTATCCTATGATGGAATAAATACAATTGCATGTATAGGTACAAAAACACAGTTCTTCACAAATAATAAATGTTCCATACATGATAGTCTGAAAATACATCATGACTAAAGGAGAAAATGATGTTGGAATCAAGTTATAACAAACACTTCATAGGATGATTCATAGTAGATCATTTCTTTAAATCTTTGATGCACACTGTTTTGTATTTTACTTTTTGTGTTTTGAAAAATATAAATATAGAATAAAATCAGTTTCTATACTTATTATATAATTGTTTTCCTGATTATATGAGCTAAAATCCTCAAAAACTCATATTTTGAAATTTAGTTTATTCTTTGAGAAATGGAATTACCTTTCATACACTCTTAATATTTTACTAAATTAGTTTTACCGGCCTTATATATTGATATCAGTCAATGGCGTTTTGGTATTTGAAAACAAGTCAGTAAAATGAAGAATGAGGTATTTACTTGATTTTTTGCAAAATTAACATATTAATTTGTATTTGAACTTTTCAAAGTATTTTAGTCATACTAAATAATTCATATTAATAAAATGAATATTCTTTTACAATCTCATTGCTGATTCTATCACATTCTTCTTGAAAATATTTAATTCTCTTCAGTTCAAAATACCATTCATTGCTGTCTAATTAACTTTGCCTAATTAACTCTGTCTCTTCCTTAATTCTCTTATCACTAAATACATATACTATGCCTTGAGAGAACTTGTTAAGTTTCCGATAAGTTTAAACTGCAAAGGTAGGGATGTTTGTATAATGAATGATTAGGATTAATATAGACTTATTTTATCAAAAAATTAAAATTATGCACAATTATTTACTTTTATTTCACAGTAGTGTCGAAATAGGAAGTTTACAGTTTGCTGGTCAGAAAGTGCAAATAAAAGAACTGTATAACAGATTCTACTCCTTTCTTCCTTTCTGCACATCTCTGTTGTTAACGTATACAACTTCTGCAAGGGGAACAGAAAAAAAAATTTTAAGGATCTAAGGATTTTTTCCTGAAGTCTGATCTGCCACAGTTTTTTTTTTTTTTTCAATGTCACCTGTCTCAGCACATACAAAATTCACGAGCGAACTCTTGTATGCAGTGAGTCCTACTACTAATATTGGGACTCAGTGAAGAACATGCCAAATGAAGGACTCAGAAGCAAAGTTTTTCTCTGACCATCTCCTCCCTCCTATCTCTCAACCCTCCCTCAAGGCGAGCCTCAGAAACTACAATTCCTCTTCCCCAAGTGAATCATAGAAACCACAAACTTTCTCAAGTCCAGATGTAAAGCTAAAAATATTACTCGATTCTTCCCTCCCTCTGCTTTACTATATAAAGGACATAAAAAATTAAGAGGCTTATTCCAAAGGGGTCCTCCTCAATAACTTCCAGGCAGATATGGTACAACCAATAAGGCTAAAGAAGAATCTGAGCAGATGGGCCGTGGTGGGTTTCCCCACTCAGTCTATTCCCATTAGGTCATACCCTTCATGTCCGGTCATATGTGTTCATGGCTATCCTTGTTTCCTTGGAATTAAACATAAAACTGGATAGTTTTCACTGGCTCCCATCTCACCTAAAACTATAATTTGCTTCCAAAATCCTTTGGGTAGAAAATCTCATTTTTCTTTTTATTCAACATAAACAGATCTTCCAAACCCAAAGTATTAAACCTCAGTGTTCATACTTTATTATTAACTGGATAGGTCACAATGTCATTATCAATTATTTGTCTGAATTCACAATGTCAATGACATTTATCTGAATTCACAATGTCAATGATAATTCACAATGTCATTATCAATTATTGTCCGAAACTAGCACAAATTACTTGGTTGGAGTTTTGGTTTGCTTTTTTTCTATGAAGAATTGAATTTGAATAGATCATTAAAATAAATATAGAATGGAAAGAATTCATATTTTTTCCATATAATTCAAATGTACATTTTGCACTATATCTGGCTTTTGGCTGTCTATTTTCTCTGATCATTTGCTAGCTGTCTGAGTTAAATTTGCAGTTCTCATGGATGGTCAAGGATTATCCAAGACTGGGCGCAGATTGAGATTTCTCCATTCATTCTGTATTCTGCTTTCTTTTTGTTCTTGCTGCATGGGTTCCTTCTTGCTACTGTTCTCCATCTGTCTCCACGAGGCTGCTCTCTGACTTACAGGGCTCTCAGCTTGTTGCTTCAATTAACTTTTCAATGGACCCCCTGGCAGCCTCCATAGTTTCCTGCTGGTGTTTCCCATTTTCCTGCTGCTTTTTATCTCTATACTTGGCTTTTCCCTGCCTGTTTATCAGTAGTCAGCTGGTTGAACTATTGTTTGGAGCACTATGGATTTCCTGCTGCTTTTATCACTAATTCCCCACTGATCTTTTGTTACACTTTTATTTCATCTTCTACCCAATTCAGTCTTCAGGATGCTGGCATTATTTTGTAAGACCCTGTACAAGGAGAGAAGTTTTTCCAAAATGCTTAATCTAGAAGCTATTTAGTTACTTTTTCTATTGGAATTGACCAAGGGTGAATTATATTTCCCACTGATCTACTGGGAAAAACATACTTACATGTGACAAGGTGATTTTATAAATACACACCATCTAGTTGCTATGATGTTAGCGCTTCAAGTCTAAAATATTCCCCCAGTGACTTGTTAAACAACCATCTCCTTTCACAGACTTCACTCTGATATGCTGAAGGTGGTTACCTTAAAGAGAATTGTATTACTTACTATTTACATTTTAAAAAGAAGGATCCTGGTGTTTCTTTGTCTGGTCCAGCAATCTTCTTTTATGTTTTCATTACTATAAGGTCCAATTCTCAAGAGTGGTGTTCACAGCCTAGATCTGAGCAAATTTTCCTCAATTTGATTTTTGTATTTTTCATGTTAGATGTCCCCTAAGAATTGAGAGGGACTCTGCTAGGACTCATGACACAATAGAGGCCAATATTGAGTTTCATATCAACTCTTGGTGTTGGTTTCCTGGTATTAACACAAAACTTTCAAAGCGTAAAATATTTCTAAGGAAAAAATGAAAACTCTTTTTTAGTCCTCTAACAAAAAAAGTTTTTTAAAAAGTTAACTTAGAAAAACAACCTACCTTAAACTTACAAACTGCTAATGTGTTCATTAAATATAACTTTTGACCAGATGCACTAATCTATGTAATATAAGGGGACTATAAGCAATGGGAAATAGTGCAACATCATTGTAAGTGTGTAGGTGTATAGAATTTACATATAATGGAAATGATATAAGTTTTAGAGTAGGCATTTTTGTGTTTAAATCTAGAGTTTGGCATGTTTTAGCAATATAATCTCAAGCAAGGTTATACTAATTAACTGTGGTTTGGAACAGATCACCAGTTTTCAAAATTTTCTATTTTTATTTTGTCTTCTTCTTTACTTTTTATAGCAGATACATTTTTTTAAAACCCTGCATGATCTCAGTGTACTATTTTACAAAGATGGTTAGAGCTAATCTGGTTGGAGGGAGGCCCAGAATTCTGAATGGTTTTTAATCAGCTTCTTCTCCAGGATTGTTCTGAGAAACTTTTGTATTTGTCCAAGCTTCTGTAGGATATAATTTGGAAGTATCTGAAATAGATATCTTTTTTAATGAGCAACTACATGCAGCAAACCATGCTACTGTCTATATCCTTTATCACTGTGTTTGAAGTGTGATTCTTTCCATAAAACCAGGGATCCATCATTTTAGTACCCTTGCTTTCTCACTTCAATGGAAAGTAGTAATGATAAATTCTGCTCTGATAGGCTCCCCAACTCTGCTCACTGCCCAAAGGAGTCTTGGTTGTTCCAGGATCAATCACTTTGTGTGCATTAGCCCTGGCTAAAGTAGTCTTCCTGGTATACCATTGCTGTCATTTCTCTTTCTCCCTCAATGGCCACTTACTTTCAATGCCCTTTATTTGTTTCTGCTCTTCTCCCTAACTTCTTGGCATTGAAGTGTGTATCCTGGGAACTCTTGTCCACTACTGCCTAGATGACCCCTCTGTGATGTCATTTAGGTTTATACCATCTTCCAGAGTTGCATCTCTAATAGACACTTCCTTATGAACTTATATACACAACTCGACTTGAATGTCTAATGGACATCTCAAATGTGACATACCTACACCAAAGTCTTGACTTCACTTATCCAGAAAACTGATTCCATGTCAATCATCCATCTTAGTAAATGGCAAGTTCATCTAATTAAGTCCTGAGGTCAAAAGCTTCAGTGTCACCCTTGCTGGGTGGGACACTCTCTAGTGTACCACATCCAATTAGCAGATTATCTTTGCTTCCATTCAAACTATATCCAGAATCCCTATTCTCTCTACATCCAACAAAATAACCTTGCCCAACCTACCATAAAACATTTATCCAAGTTATTTCAATATTCTTCTTTAACCATTTTTTGTTTTTCCTTTTGGTTACTACAGTGTTGGTTAGACCACCAGCCAATTAGCCAGAGCAGAACTATTAACATTTAAGATTTGTCACATCTTCACAAAAAAGGGAATAAAGAAAGAAAAAAAGAAAATTCTTTCAATGGTGTCCTACTTCACTCACATGAAAACTCAAATTATTTTAATGAGCTATTATTGGACTATATAATTTACCATCCAAACTAAAGCACTCCTCATGGTGTAATGGGGAACTGTTAATACTCCAGAAAGATGTATAAGCAGACACAGTTCCAGCCAAACTGGATATGTTCTTCTCTTACCCATAAGTCTCCACACATTCGAACCCAGCCTCTGTAATGTATTTGACCTTATTTTCATTCTTACTCCCTTTTATATGTATATCTCACATACTGCTCTTTTTGCATTCTATAGAAGCTGCCAAATGTGCTCCTGTGTTAGGGTTATTTGCCCTTGAGATTTGTTTGCTTTCAATACACTTCCTTCACTGTCTGAAGAGCTCATTCCCTAATTAGTTTAATGTGTCTTCTCACATATCACCTAACCAGAGAGGTCATCCCATCTATCTATCCAAAGAGCACTTATTCCTTCACCTCTGGCCTGCTCTTACTCCTTTATTTGTTTTTTTATATTTTTTCACACAGTTTATTACCATTTAATGTATTTTACTAATTTGTTTATTATTGTGTGTCCTGCCCAGTAGACTAAAAGTTAGACAAGTCCACGGACTTTGTCTGTTTTATTCCTTGATGAGTTAAGAACTAGAATAGGTCCTAAAACAAAGAAGGTATTCAAGTAATGTTATCAAATTAATGAATAAAAAAATGTCTCCTTAACACGGCATCGGTTCTGATTTCCTAGTTTGTCTGGCATCGATCAGACCATAAAAAGTCAGCTTATACTGCACAAATTCACATAATTCTCATTTATGCATAGAAAGCAATGTAATTTTATAAAGTGAAAGATTTTGTTGTTTCCTTTTATTTATTGATATGTCTTTATACACACACATAAATACAAATACACATACAAACATGTGTATATATTTCCCTGAAATGGTCTTTGTATTATAGCTAGTTTTCAGAGGATCATGCTTCTATTCCACATCAGTTTGTATTTTTATTGTAATTTAAAAAAATATATATATAGTTTAGTGTGTTCTCTTTCCTCATCTTGCTCTATGATTTGTCAAACAATTGTGTCCGAAAATATTCATTGATTAATTGATTGAATGAACTCATATTACACATTTGCTTCCCTGTTAAGAAAATCAATTTTAATTCAGAAAGATTATTTCATGAATGTGGAATTACAGCAAGAGAACAGAATAGTTTCCATAGTCTGAAGGGAGGAGAAGGTCTAATTTCAAACTTAGATGAAACCCATTTCATTTCATTTCCCAACTCATGTCCTCAAAGCAATACTTTTCTCAGCCTATTAAGGAGATCTATTTTCATGGTCATCTTATGTTCTAGAAGACACTTTATCTTGGATACAATCAGGAAATCATACTTGTGATTTCCGTTGTTTCATTATCATTTCTGGCTACATGTTAGCTTCGATTTCACTTCATCTTTCTCTCTAAAGTATTTCATTGGTTTCTCCTTCTACCTTATATAATTGATTCTGCATTTATGACATATTGTCCAATTTTGTCCAATTTAAGTTCAATTTCATCCAATTTTGATTAGTTCTATGAATCAATTTGTTGCCACAGACCTATTAATATTTATTATTATCAAAAGCATATTCTTCCTGAATATATATCTTAATCCCATATTTCATTAACATTAATACGTAGGTTATTAGGAAATCTCACTACTATAAATTAGGTTGGAACATTGGAATAAATTTTTCAAATACTGGAATTTCCAGTTGGTTCAGCTTTGTTTATCTGGTAATGCTATAAACCATTCTATCCCTTAAGTAATTGAGTTGCTACTAGATTTAAAATTTATTTTAGCTGAGGTGCAAATAGTGTATGAGACACCACATTCTGCAGTGTGGTATTCTAAGTTAAACCAAGCAAATAAATTAAGAAAAATAGTTGTAAGATTGTGTTCAAAAACAAAGAGCTAATAATAAAGCAATATGTCAAACTTAGACCAACTATTTTAAATGAACTGATTAAAATAATGGTATATAATGTAAAAAACCCAAATTTCATTTATTCAATGGAAAATATAATATGAAAGTATACATAAAAAAGTGATTACATCATATTGTGATCAATTTTAATTTCCATTTTATAACTCTTAAATTGATTGAGCTATTTTACATTATGAGTGTATTAATTTTATGATACAACTTTTTTCTCTCTCCTCCCCTGCCAAAAACAAAACAAAGAAATAAAACGTCAAACAACACATCCCAGTAATTGAGTCTATCTTCTAAGTATCTATTGATGTAATTTAGTGAATACAAATTCCTTCTGGCATCCTCCTAACCAAACTCTTGGTTTTTAATTATGATCATATCTAATCTGTCCCAATATCATAAATAGATTAAAATCTTATGACAAACAACCTCCAATTGCTTTTACAATAAAATTTTATTTCTTTATCATGTCATTTAGGCACAATGGTTTTTAGGTCTTCATGTACAGGTACTACTTATAGGCACTAATGTCCCAGGCAGTTTAAACACTTGTGGGTTAACAAATGTGTCTTCTCTCTCAGCATTCCATGTTGAACAAGGGATATCTTCCTGTGTGTGCACATCAAACTTTTCCTTCATAAATCAGCTGAGGGTCCTTTTGCTTATCACTACCCTTTTATCTATTTATCCTTTCTAAGTGACCAACAGGGATCTACTCCATGCTGGTAGCAAGAGTCTTGCACTATTATACTTGACCTCATTTTATATTCTATGAATTAGATACAAAGGCCCATAAAGCTTTATCATCATCTATCAACTGTTTTTATCTGTAGGTTATAAAGAACATGCTCAATAAATAGGTGATGAATGAATGTTGAGTGAATTAGCATCCATTTGGCAGGAAGAAATTCAGGCAAGCACAGATTCTAGCAAATGTATGTTTAAAGGTATGCCTAGCAAATATTAAACAAATTAAAGTTATTCAAGATGATGTTAGACTCATATAAAGTTACCTTTTTTAATTCTGCAAATACATATAATATGGGATTATTAGTCTCATGAAAGGACAAAATAATTATAGACTATCTTTTTATAGTCAGAGAAGTTTGTGAAATCTAATTTGTCCATTAGTATTAATAATGCAAACTCAACATTTGGATTTCTATGAAAACTGATATGTATATATATGTACATATTACTTTAATTAACTGTCTCAAATGTGTGTATATTAATATTGTAAATATCTGGAGAATGATTATCAAATTAAAAACCAAACATTAAGTTCTCAGAAAATTATTGTTATATTGAGGTATAAAACAATGGAATCATACAAATAGGTTTAAAACTTTCTTAATTAAATTCAGACTTTTATCTAGTAAAAACTCATCTCTTTTTAAAACTACAGTAAGAGCCTGCCTAAATATATTATTGTTCTTAATTTATTAATTTTTGCTGTTTTGGGCTTGTCGATTTTCTATTTTATATATTATTATGTTTATTTCCTTTTGTTGTACTATCTCATTATTATTTTTACTTCCTAAAGGATATTACTGCCCAAGGACATGTAGTAACTTTTGCATATCACTCACAGGAGGATTCTATGTACATTTTTAAAATGCTATTTCACAATAATGCTCACTTCAGTCTAGCTGTTTCCTCTTCCTTTTGAATTTTTTTCATAAACTATGATCAATTCCACTGGACTATCAGTGGTTCATGTGTATTTATGAGGGCTACATGTGACTGACTCTCACTTTTGATCTGATTCATTACGAAGGACAATCTCATTTATGGATGTAAAAGGTAATAGCATTTTCCCTGTGGCAAACTTTTCCTCCAAAACAATTCAAAAATCAGTTTGTAAAGACAATGAGTGACAGGTCTACCATGTGTACAGGCAAGTCTTGCAGCTTATATGCATATCAGATATTACAGGAAACAACTTAGGCCACTTTAGTTATGTTGTTTACAGAGTACACCTGCTCATCTCGAGACACTGAACTATACAATGTATGCTGACAAACACTCAGAAGCAAATTGCATACTGTTTTTGAAAGGTTTGTGATACCAAACTGGTAAACAAAAGTCTGTCCTTATTACCACAATGTCTAATATATCCTTTTAGAAGTGGTGAAATCCCAGGGGACAGGTAGTTTGAAGAATATGAACCCCAAGAAGCATGCACTAAGCCATAAAGCTCTTATCTGTCAATATCATACACGGTAAACGTGTTAAAAAAGAGCATAATGGTGTGCTACTGTTATTGCTGAGGCATCAGTCTTCTTTATGTTTGCATTAGGGACTTGTTAAGGTGCAGAATGTTTTGCCCACTAAATGTCTATATGAGACAAGATTGTCAACTCAGCTGTAAACAGAGGCACTCTTCCTAGAAAAATCTTTGAAATTCGTTTTATAACTGCAAACAGCAGAAAGGTCTCTCAATTCTTATTTTCAGGTGATAATTGTTTAAGGGTTTGAAAGCAAGTACAAATATAAATGTGATTTTTAAAAATCTGATAATGTTTACCTTAATATTTCATGGCCTTCCTTCCATTTTTATTAAAACTGAATCTATCAGGACAATGCTTATAAAACAACCAGTAACCTCCCCTTCCCAATGGATTCATAATATATACAGCAAGCTTTGGGGTTACTCTATAACAGTGAATATTTGGTAGAATTTTTCTGGGATTAAGAGGAAGGCTCTTATTCTAGAACTAGAGGGAAAAGTTGCTTTCTATGGTTTTTGTTATTTTTCCATATATAACACTTACAGCAGGAAACCTTTAAACTTTGGTCCTATTAGCTATGGTCTGAATGTTTGTGAACCCCCTCCCCAGATTCATATGTTGAAATCCTAACGTCTGAAGTGAAAGAATTAGGAGATGAGACCTTCAGAGGTGATCAGGTCTTGAGGGTGGTAACATGGTTGGCATGATAGCACTTATAAAAGACACCCCAGAGAGCTAGCTCACCTTTCCACCATGAGAGGACAGGATGAGAAGATGCCATCTGGTCAGCAGACCATCACCAGGCCTGCATCTTCATCTTCATCTTGGACTTCCCAGCCTCTTAGTAGTGTGAGAAATAAATTTCTGGTTTTTTATAAGCTCCCTATTTTATGGTATTTTGTTATAGAAGTCTGAACAGACTTAGACAATTTATTGCTCAGGGAATACACAAGATAAGATGTTTGGTCATGATCAGCCTGTGGGAAAGGGGTGAATAAGAAAGGAAAAGAGGGCCAATAATATCAAATCTCTGTTTGTCAGCCTCATTGTTCCTTTCCCTAGTCCCTAAAGCTCACAGCTGACTGCTTTGAGTACTGATGGTCTTGACCACAGAAACCACCAAATATGCTCTTTGTATTCCATGACCATTTAGCTCTATGAAACAGCATAGCTGAACAGAATCAATGACTAACCATAAGTGACACTTCTTAATTTGTCTTTAAGTAAGGTTCAGACAAAAATTTTTTAAAAAGTTAACCATAAGACATTTCAATGTGGATGCCCCTGAACCCATATTTTCTTTCTTAAGACTCAGAAAAAGGTAATGAAAATATAGTGATGCTTCTCAGAAACAATATTGTCATTTGTGAGCTTGTGAGTTCTAAATCTTCCAGGTTAACTGGGGGAATCTTGCTGTTCTGGACCAGATTAAAATTTAAACTTTAAGCCGGGCGCAGTGGTGCACACCTGTAATCCCAGTGACTTGGGAGGCTGAGGCAGGAGGATTGCGAGTTCAAAGCCAGCCTCAGCAACTTAGCGAGGCCCTAAGCAACTCAGTGAGACCTTGTCTCTAAATAAAATACAAAATAGGACTGGGGATGTGGCTCAGTGATGAAGTGCCCCTGAGTTCATTCCCAGTTCTAAAAAAAAAAAAATTTTAAGCTTTAAAACTTTTTAAAAGTTACTCAAAAACAAACTTGTAATTACTTATCTCACAGAAAAAAGTAATAATCATTTGGAAAATGGAAACTTAGGTACAACTATCACATTATTTTAATACTCTAAGACTAATTTGAGTGTTTATTGTTGCTTTAGGAGTGATTTAAATCCCAAATATACTATGTTATGCCATCTGATCTGTTCATCAGACAACACTCTATCTATACCTTGTATGTATGTGCTGCTGGTGGTGGTGGTGGGGGGGTACTGGGAATTAAACCCAGAACCCAGGGATACAATACCACTAAGGTACATCCCCAGACCATTCAATTAATTAATTTGTTTTTATTTTGAAACAGAATCTCACTATGTCCCTAAGGCTAGTCTCAAACTTGTGTCCTCCTGCCTCAGCCTCCTGAGTAGCTGAAATCATAGGTGTGTACAGTGTGTACAGTACCATTTAAAAATGAAAAAAAAATGATGGTGTATTTCCAAAGACAGGAGGAATGTGAAACTTTCATTGAAAAATATTTGTATGTTTAGAGCAGTATAGGTGCTTAATCAGAAATCAGACCTTTTTCTTTTTGCTCAGTTGGCCAGGACTTTTCAGTGATGAATGTACTTGTTACAGAAATACATGCTGGGAATTTTTCTTTCTTCATAATTTTTTAAGTGAGAATAGTTACAGGTTTCCTAAATCATAGGTATTATGTCTTAACACATATTTGTGATTGAACTTATTGGAAATATTTTAGTTGTCATTGCAAGAAGGTCTCATTTCTTTAAGCTGCATATGTGAAGAAGGGGACCAGCAATAGATGGAAACAGACCAAGCTAGAGCATCAGCTGTCCCCACCAATGATACTGAAAGATGCCTGGGCCCCCCACCCCAAACACACCCCATTTCCTCTGCCATCTTCCAGAATTATATGATCCAAACTTCAAGAAGAAACAGGAAGGGAGTGATCACGAACCTCGATCAAATATCACTTTCTCTTACTCCAAGTGCAAAGGTGGAAATGAGGGTCAAAGGGCACACCAGTGTCCCTTGTACTTGAGATCATTAGAGCTCCAGCTTAGGATCTGTTAATCACAGGGGAGGCAATAGAATGAATACTGAAGTTGAGGCTGAATCTAAATTGACCTAGCTTTAATAATTAAAGGTGACAAAGTTATGGAATCTGAGTTTATGTTAAAACTGAATTGAGGATCTTCAACCTGTTACCTTCATTCCTTGTCAAAATGGAAATTCACATGCAATTTGAAACCTTCTACAAATTTAAATGCTCATCAGTGGAACAGAACTGTTGTCTGATAGAAATGCTGAGAGCCTTAGTGACACCTATTCTGTACTGGGTTTTGCAGATGAGGAAGCATAGAAAGGCTGAACAAATTACCCAGGTATGCAAGGTTGAGTCAGAGCTGGTTACAGGAGCCAGGCGATCCAACTTGCAGTTCAGAGATGACTGTCCGTAAGAGGCCTCTGTAATGGACGTGAGGAAAGTTGGCATTATGAATCTCAAAAGCAGAAAGTGGAGAAGCAGTAAAAACAAAATTTACTTCAAATTTTGTCCTAAATCTTTAACAGGCATGTCCTTCCAAGCTAAGATGGGTTCTAAAATAGCAGAAGTTCAAACCAGGTACTATTCACTTTAAAACATTTCTCTGTGGCACCTTTCTATAAGAGAGCATTAATTCCTGGCTAATGTATTTCAATATATTAGTATATTTTAGAATATTTTAATATATGTAATATATTATTAATTATATGAACAGAATTCGGGATTCCTAAATCTCCATTTGTAAGCTGAGAATATACTATTTACTTTTAATAGAGAAAAACATAATATTTTTAATCAGTTATGTGCTAGGTTCTACTAAATTCCTTTATATGTATAGTTGTGAAGTGCTTTGAGGCAGACAGCATTAGTTTGCCCAATTTGCAGGTGAAATATCTGAGGCTTAGAAAGATTAATAATTTTCTGAAGTCATAAAAATACGTGAGCAGAATTCAAACCTAAATTACCTTATTCCTGATGTTTTGGGATTAACCAATACACTGCCACTCTTGGATGAAGTATTCTTTTAATTTTATATGGAAACTACAGGGTTGAAAGAGAATGTCTAAAAGGAATTTTTAATAAGGCAATAATAACTTGTTTAAAGGTGTGTTTTTGTATTTTAAATGTATTCTTTCCTATGTGTATTTCAAATTTCTTTGTTTCTTCTTGGTCTTTATATTAAGAGAAAATATGCTGATTGTATTATCCTATTGAAACCAGGGGAGACCATTAGGAAATCAGTGTAAATTCCTATGGTAAGATCTCGAGTCAAACACAAGAAAGAACTGCATGCAATGCAAATATTAAGGGACATTGTAGAAATAATGGGTGTAGTAACAAAAGTCAGATTTTTCTAATGAGAAGACTTAGGAATTGTTTTCCAGGTGGGTAAGGGGACACTTCACTGTCTTCACAGTCCTCCTAGAC
Organism: Glaucomys volans; assembly: GCA_020662805.1. Classification (NCBI taxonomy): domain Eukaryota; kingdom Metazoa; phylum Chordata; class Mammalia; order Rodentia; family Sciuridae; genus Glaucomys; species Glaucomys volans. Next base: position 148,478 of record JAJEJO010002381.1, on the reverse strand, counting down.
CACAGTTTCTGCTTCTCTTGTGGCTGATTCCTACTAAGTTATTGCAGGATATTTATTAGTAGGAACACAAGCAGCGTTTTGACTTTGAGCCATAATGCAAACCCAAATTTGGCACTGTACATTCAGACATCACTTTAAACCTGGAAAATTACAACTTTAATTAAAGATTCAGCATACAGCCAGCAAGATAATAAATCTGGAATTGATTCTTTGGTGTGGATTACATTCCTATGACCTCAGTGGTCACATCATCTCTCTCAGCACTGCTAATGCCATTGATGCTTCCCACAGTTCTTCCCTCCTAACTTTCCACCTTGGGAGATTTTCTTCCTATCTCCCCTCTGGTCTCATACTGTTAAAGAGCTCAAAATCTCAGAATCAATGGCATAAAAAATTAATCTCTACAGCCATATTAGGAAAATATATAAAGTTCTCAGATTAAAATGAAATAGATTGAATCACAGTTGAATGTAATTTTACTGTTATATATTATAGCATCTTTTTCAAAATACAATTCAGCATAAAAGAGTTTTTTGTTATTTGATAACCTTAATGTAAGCAAAAAATGAAAATTAAATAGAAACAAGGAAGGTAGAAATTTTAATTTTGCAATTAAAATGAAATTTGAACTCTTAATTAACAGTAAAGGTTGAGTTTAGATATGACACATGGGCTTCTTGTTTGCTATGTTAACTAATGAACAATTCTTGCACATAAAACTGTTGAAAATGCCTGACGTAGTTTTTTTCCCACTTTCCAATTTTCTAGCTCCTTCCCTGTGTCTGTTCTATTAAGATTGTGAGTAAATGTACTTGTGTAGATTTGGGGAAAAACTGAATAGAAATCAGGTAGAAGGAAATAAAGCCTTCATTTTTCTATGATAACATATATTAACATTTGAGAAAGTTAATAAAAAAGGGAGTGGAGCTAAAAAGTCAGAATTAAAAAGAAAATCCTAGGGAGTTTATCTCTAAAGCCAAGGCTGTCATTTCTCAGAAATTGCAACTTGGTGCAACTGGGATCTCAGAACAGTGGGTGCTCTTACATTTACAATCCATGCTTCAGTGATCCAGTGTGACGGGATGACTGGAGGACAGAGAGACTGCCATATTTATTTCTGTTGAAAAGTAAACCCCCCGAATGTCAATCTTAACTCTTATTCTCAGAAACTTTTAGTTGTTCTCAAGATCATTTTAAACCAAGTCAATATACTTAAACTGGCATCCAAATATGAAATTAACATCTTATGCATGCATGTAAACAATAAATAAAAATAATAGTATCTTGAGCATGATATATTTTGGAACATAAAAGCCTTTTGTATTTTTTCCTTCAGTAATGAGTGTGGATAATAAATTTTGAAACACATCTTACACAGTACTACATATATTTATGAGAACCCAGGAGAGGCCAAAGGTAATTAATACAGGAAAAGAGGAATTATTTAAGCTATATTAAAGAAAAATCATTAAGATACTCCATGCTTTGAAATGAAATGCCAAAGAATATGTGTCACTGAAGGAGTGAAGGAGTGCTGTCTCTAAATATGCCAAATTCATATACTGATTATGTCAAACTGAAGTTCAAACTATAACTTTGAAATGAGTATTTGTCCTGCAAGTTATAAAGGTTCTTTTGGGAGTATGTCCTTCACACACACCAAGGCTAGAAACTTAGTTGGAGTTAGAACAAACTTGAATAAATAAACTCTAAAGTAGCCTTATTCTCAATAGTTTCTACCCTCTCCATAGATATCTTAGTAAAATCCCTAGAATTTACTTCCCTGGACAAATAGTTCAGTTACCCATTTGTCCTGTCAATCCTTATGGACAGAATTTCAAATGCTTATTATACTTGATCTAAACTGCAAATATATTGTACTTTGGTCATTTATTTGAACTTTATTCTCTTGTTAGATTCCTATCAACATGTAAAATTAGTAAAATTTGTGTAAATGTCTCATGTTAGTAAGCTCTTACATTAATTTGGTTTCTGGATCCATCCAAAGAGCCCACATAAAAACTAGGGGAACAGGTAGAGAGGTTCTCTCCCTCCCCTACATCAATTTATAGAGAACATTTAGCCAGACATAAGGGTAAACACTAAAAATAAAGCAACTTAAAACACATTAATTGAAGACTATTTTCTAACTAAAATTGTTTCCTCCAGTTAAAATGGTGCAGCTTAACCCAACATTTTGTTTCTTACTTGTGTACAGAGTCATGGTGAGTTTTCTTTCCCCTCAAGTCACTGTCCTAAGCAGCTCATCATTTCTATCATTTGCTATTTAGGAAATGTGCCACATGGCTGCATTATGGGGGAAATAATGTTTATAACTTGATTATAATTCACTTTTAACTCTAAAACGTAGTGTTGAAATTTGCCTGTGGCAACTTCAGAATACATTTGAAAGGCTCAAACTTATTTGAAGGAAGGATTTTGTTTATCTTCACATCCCCTCCAGGATATTGGGTTGATAACACCAGGGCCACCAGGCTGTCATCATGACAGTCATGACAGTCACCTTTTTCCTTTAAACCTGAACAGCTGAAATCTTTCTTTATGGAAAATAACCATGCCAGAGTGCTTAATAAAATGTTTTGGGGGAAAAAATAAATCAAAATAAAACAAACTGTAAATCCATAATTTTATCAGGAGTCTCTTTCTGAGCAAGAATTTTTGTTTTTTTTTTTTTTTTCAGCCCCAAAGACAGGCTACATACATAGTATTTTTCCATCACAGTTACTTTACTGTATTTAATTCACTATATTGCATTTAACATGCTACATGAATACACAGACTAAAATTGGATTTTGCACATTAAGATAAGAGTCATTTTAAATGAATTTTGAATACTGGCAAATGATATATCATTTAAGAACCAGTCTAAATCATATGATTTTCATTCCCATGCTGTGCATCTTAATGGGGTGGGGGCAAGCAGGATATTAGTACAGTTAATGAGTAATATTTTAATATTTTTAACGTTCACTTCTTTAAAATGGTCTATAAATTTCATCTTCAGGAATAGACAGGAATATATTCTTCTGTGAGCTAAAAGGCAGTAGCATTGAAGAACTTAGTCGGGTTTCTGCAAAAAATTGTCATTGTAGAATTAGGAAAATAACATTTGGGAGTATTATCTACAATATGTCCATTTGTCCTTTTGTGATTCAATTTAATACAATGTCACTAAAAATTTCACTCCTTCTTTAAGCCACTTGTGATTATAGCATGTTTTGAAAACAAAATATATTGAAAAAAACCCCACAAACTGCAGAAAGATCAATTTCTTCACATAATCACTGAACTTATAAGTCCCTTATTAAAAACATAGAGATATAATTACTTCACCCAAGAAGGGACACATTTCATCACCCCAGTATTCAATTGATTCAGAACCCTAGAATATAACCGTCTCTTCAATTAGCAGGGTGGCTGATGTTCAGGCTTTTGGTTAATAGCACGGTATTTAACCTTGTCACCCACTTCCTCCTGTCTTCAGGCATGTTCTCTACCGTTGCTGTACCAGGATTAAAATTTCTTTTATGCCATTGGTATCAGTTAGGATTGTTTTCACTGTAAATAAGAGAAATAATAGCATGTCTTAAAAAATGTAAGCTTATTTTTTCACGGAATTTTTTAGGAATGTAGTTAGCCTTGGTTCAGTGTGTTGGAATAACCTGACGTCCAGTCTATTTTTCCCCTCTTCTCTCATTAATTACTAGCATGATGTCCTTCTGTCTGTTGCCTTATGATCCCTGTATGGCTACAGCATCTTCAGACATCCTTATTATATTTAAAAGCAGAAAGCTGTATTTATAGAGAGGAGCAGTTAGCAGAGGGCAGGTGAAAGAAAAAAAAAATCTAGAAGTGACCCATCACACTTCCTCTTTTGTCTCATTGGACAGAACTTGATCACATGAGTTACTCTAAATTATAAGAGAGGTTGAGAAAATATCTCTTTTTTCCCCTCTTGATGAGAGGTAGGTAAGACCTAGGTCTGTTAAGATCCCCTTATGAACTGATAATCAAGAATATGTATCAGGGAAGTCCAAAGTAGATTCCCCCTTGGTGACTACATCTTTTTTTTTTTTTAACTGTTTATTCTTTCTCTTTTGTTATGAAATTATGAAATATACAGGTAATTCTCAACCCTGCTGGGCATCTTAACTTACACCCAGACAAAACCATTGTAAGTTGAAAATGTAGTAAATAAAAAATTAACTTCACTTACCAACCCATGGAGCACCATGCTCAGTAACACAGTACACTGTACAGTGTTGGTTGTTTGCCCTCCTGGTCCTGAGGCTGACTTGGAGCTGATGCTTACACTGCTGCCTGGCATCAGAAGAAAGAATATCAATCATGCTGCATATTGCCACCCAGGAAATAAAATAATTCAAAAATCAAAGCATGGCTTCCATTGAATATATATCACCTTGGTACCACTTTAATGTTAAAAAAAAATCAGTAAATGAAACCATCATAATCAGAAACCACCTATAGATCCACTGTGTATGTTTCATTAACCTGTCTGGGCAGGGGATGGCAATTGTGGCATGAGAAAGTATGGATGGTTCTTGGTGATCTATCAGTAAGCTATAGAAATTTCACAGTATGAGGAAGTTCCTATAGCAGTATCTGACCCTGAAGCCAGAAACTGGAGCAAGTCTATCCTTAAAAGGTGTAGCTCCCCAACTTATCCAAGGGCAGAAGACTAAGAAAGCTGTAAGGATGAAGAGCAGTCACTGTATGCCATGCAGCCTCCTTTGTTAGGCAAAATCTCTTAGATTAAAAATCTGTGCCATAAAACACTGTCTCAACTACTCTTCCACATCTTCAAGTGCTCAGAGGGATAATCCTTGTCTTTGACATTATCCGTTGAAGAAAACTTCATTTCCTTGCTCAGTTAAAATTGCTGAACAAAGTCTCCACTCTGGAAACCTAACTTTTCCTAAGACCTTAATATATTCAACCCTGTCGTTTGCTGACCTTCAAGACACTCTTCTTGTCTTTTAAGAATTTCCATTACTTGCTTAGAATTTTATAACCCACATTCTGCCACTTATAAATCCGTTCAGAGGACTTGTCTAACATTGACCTAAATGTCTCCCATCCGCTTTGTCAGCATTTCCTGCATATCTACCACACTCCATTACCCACTGGATGACCCCCAAGGACTCCCAGTTAGATCACTCCCTTCTTAGTGGCTTTCCAAAACCTTAAAATTGAAACTCTGTGTTTCTGCAAAACCTGTTTACTTTCCTCCTCTCTTATGTCTTGAGTCCTCCTGAATAAGATCATTCTTCTTTTCTCAGTACTTCTATACCAACCACCAAACTAATATTCACACTTGGTTTCTTAGCACATCCCATTGATTCCTTTTGACTCTCACTCCACATTATTAGGAATGACAATATTTCAGCAGGAGGAGGATTTGTGGGTGTTAGAGGCCAACTTCCTAGAGCACACTTCTGGAACATTTACATGTATTATTCCATTTGATCCTCAAAACTGGAGATTGTCCTTAAACATCTTTTCCACCTCCTGGTTAAATGTCCTTAGGAGACCTTAGGCAGGTCTGTGGCTTCAACTTGGCCCTTAACACAACCTGGTCTTGCAATTGCTGGTCAAGTTCTGAGCTCTTCCTCCATCAAAGCCAAGTTTCATGATTACAGAGGTTAACATCACTGTTTACCATGAAAAAAAAGAAATCTGTTCAATTTCTATAGATTCCTGCTGTAATCACCTTTACCTAGGATATTGCAGTAGCCATTTTCTTGGACTTCTCTCCCTCAACTATTTTTCACTCCAGTCTGTCCTTACTCATTCGTTTCCCAGTCATCTTCCTCCCTCCTGCATGTCTTCTGTTTGTCTAAACCATTCTCTTATCCTTTCATTCTCCTGCCTGTGTCCCTTGTTCTTGACTTTCTTCAGTTTAAAAAGACAAAGACTTCAATATGCACCTACTGAAATCTGTTCTTTATTTAAGGCACAGATTGGATACAACTCTTCATTTTCTTTAAAGAAATGCACGCTGTTCTCTGCCTTATCCCTCTATGACAGCTAATGCCACTCATATGGCACTTTTCAAATACTTCCTTGGAAAGGAGTTCTTGAAAGTATTCTTAATGTGTGCATCATTGTATTATCTTTTAAACTACTTAATAACAAGGCAATAAATGTACATTTTCGAATTTACATGTAGCTTCTAATCAATAAAAATTGTTGAAAAAGTGTTAAACATTTAAAAATCTTTGATTAAAAATACCTTCACCTAATTAAGTTATTCAAACATAAGACCTCAGAGGTAAAATCAATACCTACGGGAGAAGTTACAAAGTTACCAGAAATAAAATATTAATAGCAAGATGAGATTAAAATCACAAGAAATACTAAGTACAGTATTTGCCATACTGTAACTTTGAGCAGGAAGCATAGTAACAGTCACATAATCTTATCTCTCACTTTTTAGACCGTTTCTCCAAGCTGTACACTTAGTTGGCTATGAAATTTTAGAAGTTACCAAAAAAAGAAAATCTACCACCTATCCTGTTGAGTAACTCAAATACTTAATGACACTCAAATTGATATGATATTGCAAAAGAGCATGGACAGAGTGGAGGCCAGGAGTAAAATATAGGCATTAACAGAAAATTATACCTTAAGAAATGAAATGTGTTTCCAAATGTATGATTTGTTTTTTATATCAGCGGTTTTCAAAGTGTGATTCTTGAAGGAGTAGGAGCAGTATCAGCAGCACCTAAGAAAGAGTGAGAAATGGCCTCTGAACAACTGAGTGTGCACACGGGTGGGATTCAGCATTCTGGGGGTTATCAATCCTTTCAGGTAATACTGAGGCACATTGAAGTTTAAAAACCATCAACTTAGATAAGCACTGTAAGTGTCCTTCTGTTTATTTATAAATTCACCTCAAAATCATAAAGGATAATATAGAATCAGTAACTATTTAAGAAAAAATCCTTTTTTTCTGGAGAAAATTTAATTTTTCTCAGCATGGTTTGGTAGCCACTGAATTGAATGATGTTAATGAAACTGACTTGTTTATTTATCCAACTAATTAAGATGTATTCACTGAGCACCTTCCTCTGACACATTTTATTTCCTACTTGCCCCATGCCTATTCCTAGTCTCATTAGACAGTGAGCTTCCAGAGACCCAGGAGCATGTCTGTTCTGATCACAGGTGTGACACAGGAAGTGCCCAGCCCATCCACTTGAAGATTGTGGAACACAAAGATTCAAGCTAGTCATATATGAAAAGACAAAAGTGTTTCCTGCCCTATGGAACTTACCTTCTAGTAAGCAAAACGTAGCAAAAACAAATAGCATGAATTTCTCACTGAAAAGGACTAACTGGTGCCTTAAAAGAAAACAAACAGACTTTAGATCAGAGCAGGCCTCTCGAAGGAGTTGACATTTAAGCTCAGACTCGAAAGTGAAGAAACAGCCTGAAGAAGATCTGGAGGGAGGGAGAGCTTTCTCGACTGAGAGCGAAGGGCCAAAGCTCTGAGCCGGAGAGAACTTGGCGTGGCTGTAAGGAACTGTCAGTGTATCTGGGCTTAATTAGTGAGCAGGAGATTGGCAGGAGATGAAGTTCCAGACTTAGTAAAGAGTCAGAAAACTCAGCCTTCTGAGCTGTGGCAAAGAGTTGGCTGGGGAAAAAAAAATGCAGTCTCTGTTTTAGGATCAAATGAATCTACAAGGTGATAGAACATAATTCACGCGTCTTCAGATTGTGATTTTTCTTAAAGCCAGAGTAGTTAAGAGCAAAAGGGGGAAATCTAATTAATAGGTGACGAGTCTTTAACACAGAGAAAGGTAATTTACCGTCAGTTTCGCATTACACTTCTTCGAGTGTGTTATTATTGGTCAGTATATGTCTGACTAAAAGTTCGGTCCTTCCCAGACCTTTGCTATAGTTGTAACCTCAGAAGAATTTCAACATTTTGTGCATGAAAGTTCAAATGCCAGCTTTTACCATCTGCTCCTTAAGAGTGAGTATTGGACACCATGGATAATTAAGATAAACCTTCCTTAAAATAGAGAATTATAAGGCAAAAGTTACTGTTGGTTGAAGATGCTATTCCCTTCTATCTCTCAAACCTTGGAAAGACTATGTGTGCCATTATTAGAGGCTGGGGTTTCATGATCATTGAAGATGTGCAGAGGCATAGAACGTCTTTGTCAGTGATACCTTTGGCTCTTAGCTACATTGCTACACTTGATGGTAGATGATTAAATACTTCTTGAACTTGAAAGGGAGAAAACCAAAATTTCCCACCTTGCGTGGGTAGTGTGACTTCATAACGGTACAGTGTTATTATTTTAAAAGGTCCAGTTGATTTTCTTTTTAAATATTAAGCAAAATTGTTTCCTTTGAATGCCCACAGAAATAAAACCAGCAAGTTTTACTTGTCCACAAAAATATCTATACATATGTAGAGAGGTATATAGATATATCATCTTATCATCAGTTTCACGCTTAAAATGATTTTGTAAGCTTGTGATTTTATTCCAGAAAATAACTGGTCACAAGCAGTATGATGCTATGATGCTCCCTTTCATTGTAGGGCATGGGTGCCATGCTTTTGTTTGCTATCTAATTAAATTACATAAGTGCAATAACATGCATTTGCACACTAGCTCCTTATCGCTTGCCTCCTTGAAACAAAATCTTATGTTATTTCTATACTTCAAAATAGGATCCTTTTTGAGAGCATAACACATTCTCCTTAATTGTGTTCCTGTCTGCTTTTGAAAAATAACTTGATTTTCTGTTTTCAATAGCATAGATGGATTTTCTCACTTTTTTGCTTTTAACAGAAAGCAATGCTTGAATGCATTAACTTAATACTGTGCAAAGCATCAGAGTCAGGGTATAACTCAGGGAATATTATTCTCAGGTTAAATTTTAAGGGGTTAAATAGTATTTGATAAATACAACTCAAGTTGTGTCAATTCTCTATTTCCTATTTCAGCTTATTTTTCAGTGGGATGAAATAACAATATGAGAAATACACATATTTTTATATTAGCATTTTTTAGCATTTCCATATCTGAATCTTCTTTAGAAGTTTTCAAAGAAAGAATGTCTCATTTGCTATTGAGAAAAGACAAAGTAAGTCTCCTGGCAGCTTCCTGACTTTCCAATAATGTTTTTTGATGTGCCTCATTAAAGGAATCAAATGCTTAGTTTTGTTACAAAAGTGTAACATAAATCAATTCATATAAATTAAATGGTGTCTGATTAAAATAATAATACTATTAAAATAAGCATTGATAGTTTTTAAATATTCCATACTATTTTGTTAATAAAAGGACAGTAATACACTGTGGTTTCTCCACATCTAATCCCTTTTTAAAAGAAATTTAAAACCTTATAATTCAGCAAGATTATACTCATTATACTGATATGCTATAGCTAAAACATCAAACAAGGAATCTAATTTCATCCAGTAACTGTTAATTTGAAAGAAAATATAACTCAGCAATGTAAAAAGCAAGAGGTCAATTTTTATTATCTGTTGATTAGTACTATGTAGATTTTTTTTAGCTGCAGAACTACTTTAAAGGTTTTTACATAATTGTGAGATGTCATGTCAACGCTAATGAAATTAGCATTATTTAAAAATCATGTTGATTAATCATGTCAGCATAATTGAATGTTTGCAAATATGATAATGTGTATATATTCTTCATATACTCTGGTGATGTGATTAAAAGAAGGGCGACCCAATAAGCATTCAAATGATATATAAAGAGCATAATGATGTAAAACTATATTAAAATGTCTTCAAAATAATTAATGCTAGGCTCTGTACCTAGTTGGTTTGCTTTATATCTAATTATTTTCTATTCAGTAATTTCATTTTCAGTTACATGGTAAATATTTAACAACAGAGAAAATGAATATTTCAAGTTTTAAACACTATGAAAATGGATTAGCTCCAGATTGCACACTTGTTTATTTATTTTCACCCCATACCAGTTTTTAAAATTCCCTCATCAGCTTGTACTATGTGCTCACCTAACAAAATTAATAAATTAGATGAGGGAAAATAGTGGAAAAACTGTAAGTAGATGAAAGTTCACTAATCCAAACATTAATATTTGTACCAAATAGGATTACTACCACAAGATTGCAACAGCTAAAATTATCCTTTATACAAGACAACTTTTCATTCATTTGGAATATAATCTATTGGCATGAATTTCTAATTTGTATTAGAATCATTTAAGTAGTCAACAATTTATACTAATGTATGCACAAACCATTGCTGTTTTAAAATCACATTTACATTATATACCTAACATTATATCCCAATATTTAAATATATTTCATTTGGAACTTACCCTTCAATTTTTCCCTTTATACCAAGCAGGCAAATAATTTTCTGATTTGTGAGTTTATAGTTATTTTGCTCAATCAAACATCAAGTATTTTCTGTTGTGTTTCTTGCAAGGCTGCTTTTTTAACCTGAAAACGCTTGATTTATATGACTTATATTCAGCAGTATGTGACCAATATGGGAAAAGCCAAGAAGTGGCCAATCATACAGATCAACCTTTCCTTTTTTACACCTGTACAAAATATAGTCCCCACTACCTGCACACCCGTCTGCCTTTTGACTATTATTTGACAAAGAAGTTTTAATAAGTAAGATCTTCTTCTTATTAATTCCTTTTCCTACTTTTCCTGTGTCCAGATACTAAAGAATATCCTAGCAGGCGTGTGAATTATGTAACGATTTCCCTGGATTCAGCCCAAATTGTTTGTTAACAAAACTTTACCATTACAGAACAATTCACCTTTTCTTGAAAGCATGTCTTGCCCTGAGACACCTGTCTGCATATTCACTAACCTACCTCCAACTCTATTCATATTTATTTTTTTGACTTGCTTCAGTTCAACAACTTGACAAAGAATCTCATTCGCATTTCCTTATTTGGATTTTCTGGGGAAAACCTGATTAAAAAATAGACTGTATTTTAAGTACATTTTAGTTTTTAATTTAGATATTTTAAAATTTTTATTTGTTCTTTTTAGTTATACATGACAACTGAGTCAATTTTGATATACAAACATGAAGCTTGTCTTAGTCTAATTAGGATCTCAGTCTTGTGGATGGACATGATGTGGAGATTCACAGTGGTGTATTCATATATGTACATAGGAAAATTATGTTAGATTCATTCCACTTTCTTTCCCATTCCTAGCCACCTGTCCTTGCTTCCTGCTATTTCTAGCACAAGTTGTTATTCATCAATATTTGAATGAAATAATCTGTGTTTTGCCTTTGCCACAAGTGATAATGAATAAACTTGAAAAAAATAGTCATTCTCCCAAAGGAAATACTTTGTGTTCCCTTTTACTTTTATCTTTTTATTTGATTCTCTTTCTTTCTATAGTAGTAATGTTCTAGATACTATTTACTGGGACCTGGAAATTCACAATGTCTTCCTAAATAAGAACTGATATTTTTACTTTATTAGTGCATAAATAGGAGCTCAGAAAGAATCAGCAGCTTGCAAAATATACTATAGCTGTTAAGTGGTAGAGATAGTGTGTAAATATTGCTTTATCTAAAATAAAAGCCAGAATTCTTTCTCCTCTATAGTACGCATTGTAAGTTAATTAAAGATAACCAATTTATTACATCCAAATACGTAAAACCACATAGCTATCTGAGTTTTAGGAAATTCCAAATCTGTTTTAGGATTACTCCTGTGAATTCCCCAAAATGGTATTTATGAATAATTGATCTTATCTTTGTTCTTCCCCCTTCCCCAATATACTATGGAGTCAAAATATTCTTTTTCTAAAAGCTTTCTTCTTATTTATAAATCAGGGTGGGTTGGATTTTTTGTTGTTGCTGCTTGCTTGTTTGTTAGCTGAAAATCGTTGCTAATTTCTCCATCTCAGAAAACTGAAAATGTAGCACTCTGGCCTTTGTCTGTAATGACATTAACATTGACTCAACTCACTTTTCTTTTCACCTAAAATGTTAGGAAAACCATCTGCGAAGGAGCAGTGCTGAGCATGACATTCATTAGAATGCAATTGACATTTTTGCTGAAAATAAAACTTTCTAAAATATATCAGCAATTTTCTGATAAGAGTGCATATAAAGGCTTGAAGCATTTTTATTGTTAGTTTAAGGGGAAGTATGGTATCTGTGACTGTTGGGGAGTCATGATCTAGATAGCCACATCAGATTGCTATTTTAACAGGATTAACTGGTCTCACTGCTCCTAGAACTGGAATAGGATCACTTAAGAGAAGAAACAGGCTTCATTAATATAACTTCTAACACTGCTTAGAGAGAGTCTGTTTTGCACAATCAGAGTTATAGCACATGATTTCTGTTGCATTATTCGATAAGTAGAATTTTAAAGGATATAATTATAATAACTTCACACATCATGGGATAGATGGAAATGAAAAACACCAAATAATACTCTGCTAATCTAAGATGCTTTATATCATTTCATTTGCATGCTATAAATATTGTTTCCTGAGAAGTGGTTTTAGAGCTGGCTGCTTTACTTCCTTAGTTTTTACATCTTTTATAGTAGCCAGCCCCATACATACACATTAACCTGTCCTACGAATCAGCTTAAAATATCTTTCCTCATTTTAGCTAGTATAACATGGATCAAAATAGAGGCATTTAGAGCATTGACTTAATATTGAAATTTTGCTAGAGTGCTTTCCGAGTCAGTAATTGCAACCTCTCCCTGAAGTATATGGTATTATATTGATCCCAGATTCATCACTCACACTAGTCAACCACTTGACTCTATTGACAATGGCAGTGGAATGTGCAGTAGGTAGGAAGCATTAGAGTACTTACGGTTTCCCTCTGGTTTCACACTTAGCATTTTCTAATTTGATACTTGGAATGACTACTGAAATCGGGAGTGGGGAAGAGAGAAGAATTGGGAGGATGGTAGTATGAAGAGATTTTCCTGTGACAGTTTTTTTTTTCTTTTGAAATTTGTTATCACCTCAGCCATATTAAAATAAAGTATTTCAAATTCTTTCATCTATACTTACACATGTTAATGAATAGAGTTATACTTCTACTGGGCTATTCTTTTCTCATTTGGGGAGTAACAGTTGAGAACAAAATATCATGAAGAAATGCTGGAAAGATCTCAAATATAAACATGCGTATTGTGTCTTCTCACCCCACTTTCCTATTTCTGCTTCATCAGTGTGGACATCAGATAATCATATGCCTTCTCTGAATGATGTGCCTATCAATTAACAGGATACCCTACAAAACTTTTCAGATAGTTTTAATGTATACACTGTAGACCAAGGTCTTTTTGATCTCATATTTTCTGAGTTACAGGTGGGTGCTAAGCCCCATTCCCTTCATCAGGAATTTGCTAAAAATAGTCACGGCATTCATCTGTACATTTATTCAACAAGTTCTCTGTGTATGTTTGATGTGTTTGCATATCCATTGAACCACACATGGGGGACACAAAAAGGAATAACATGGGCTTCCACCCCTAAAGGATTTACAACCTAATAGGGTAGGGACAGTATTATGCACAGGAGAACATGAGATAGGTCCTCAGGATCAGAAATATATATTTACATTATACTGTATTGGCATAAAATATAAAGCATCTTATCTGTGGATTGGGGAAAAACACCTCAGAAAATCCTTATTTCATAGCATGAAGCCTCACCTCATCAAATCACAGGGAACTGCAGTCAGTACTGCTAAATTTCCACGTTGACAAACACCATATAAGGACAAGGTTATCAAAAGTCTTTGAGAATCAGAGAAATTGAAAGTGGACTATTTAAAATAGAATGAAATTCAGTAGGAATGACATCCTAATTAAACGAAACAGTGATATTTTATAAGATTTGTATATTTCCTGAACTCTGATCCTTCTATGATTGTAAATAGACATTGAACCATTCTTATGCTGATAATAATGGCCTGTAATTTTCCACACTGACTTTAAGATTCCTCTGAAATTCCTGGCTGGTTTCTCTCAGAAAAGAAAGGGCTAAATATGAATTATGCCCAAACTAAAATCATATTTTGGCACTATTTATCATCCAGATGGATAACAGTAAGCAACTCTATTCAACAGGTTAACTAATTTATTTGTCTAGGGGTACATTTTGCAGATGATTTATCCTGGCAAACCCACTGGGAAGCAGTCTGCTCATGATTTTATATTCCACAAGAGTCATATTAAGTCCTCTGATGCTAAGAGCAGATAACTGACAACTCAACCCCAGATTCTTCTGGAAAATGATACCTTTTTTTTTCCCTTCCCCTCCCATTATTCCCATCCCCTCCACTTCCCTCCTTAACTCTCTTCCTTCCTTCTTTTCTGTAAAACTAGTATTTGACATTCAAGCACAGAGTAGATCCAAATATATTTTGATAAACACAAATTTATCCCTGCCTGTGGGTCATCATATAACTCCTTGCATTAAATATTTTTCCCTTCATTAAATGTTTAAGTGGTTTTGGAATTACAGGGACTTGCATTCAAGAGGTGGCTTTGACTCATTAACAGAAAGAATTTATACTAAATTTTAACCTCACTGAGACCAAAGTTCCTTGATCCAAACCAGAAAGACATTATTTTTTACCTCATAGGATCTTGTGGAATTGAAGTAACAGTACTGAAATTGACGTGCACAGCCAGCCCATAAGAGACACCTGGTTAATTTTATAACCTTTCTTTTGTCTTCATTTGCAAAATTTGGTACCTGATTTATTAGATAAGGAGAACGATGTAACCCATCACATTTTCCTTTTCACCCTGTCATAAAGTAAAATTTGTATTTTTCTCTCTTACATTTTATGGATTACAATTAATGTTGTAGTCATCTGCCCTATCACATTTCATTATTTAGCTCTTATTGTATTCCTTATAATAACTCACTGTTTTCTGCTTCTTATTGGAAATCTTGAAATATTTAAATATTAATAGCAAATAGGAATAACTTCTATTTGGGAGTCAGTTTCCACTTGCAATGAGTGTAAACTCAGATACCTTTTAATTAAAAAAGTATATGGTTCTATTTTAAAACTTAATAGTTTACTTTGATAGTGATTATTATAATATTTCAAGCACTGTAATATACATTCTATCTGATGATGGCTGAAAAATCAAGAGAGTGAATGATCCCTAGGATTCCAAAATCATTTAATGCTTCATCACTTCAAGGAGTTTGCCATATGGTTATGAGAGAAGTCATGTAAAAATCAGAAAGTGAGCAATTCAAGTGTTAAGCAGTAATACAATGGATGCCTTCATTGTTTATCAAATGAATGTGACAGAGAAACCTTGCTAGGCCTTTAGTGCAAAGAATACATCACATAAGAGAATATCCCTTTCCAAACTGTGTTGCATAAGGTATTCCATGAGAAACATGAGAACAGTTTTTGATATTGTGTAAATTAGAGGAATGTTTATTTTTTTAAATTTATTACTGTGGGACTTTCCAGAACATTTAATCTTAAATGAATTTTTTTCATGCTCATGTGAGCCTATAAACAAACATTTTGTAAGTAGCACTTATTAACATCTTTTGAATCTAACATGAAAAGCGTTGATTAAAGAGAATAATCAGAGATAAGATCAGAAATGTAATCTGGGGACAGACTGTGGAGGTCCTTGAGTGCTAGATTAAGTAATGAATGCATAAACCTATCAGTATTTGACATGGCAGAAGCTGATAATATGGGCTCTGGAGTTAGATAGTTGGACTCCACCAAGCTAAACCACTTCCTGGAGGCTGATTTCAAGAATGTTGCTTATTGGCCAACCCCTGTTTTAAAAATCTCATTGGATGTTTGTTTATTAGAAGTTCTATTGAAAAACTGTTGTGAAAATTAAATGAGTTAATAGATGCAAAACTGCTATGATCAGAGCCTAGCCAAAGCAAACAACCTAAAACCATTAAAAAACATTATTAATAGATAGTGATTAAACAATTTCCTGCAAAGAAATGTGTGCTCATTTTTTATTACTGTGGCCAAAATAACTGATGAAAACAATATAGAGGAAGAAAAGTTTATTTGGGTCTCTTGATTTCAGAGGTTCAGTCCATGGTCAGCCAACTCCTTTGCTCTGGGCCAGAGGAGAGGCAGAATACCATGCAAAAGGTAGAATAAACCTGCTCACTTTATGGCATCTGGGAAGCAGAGAGAGCAAGGAAGGAGCTAAGGACAAAATGTAGACCCCAAGGGCATACACTTAATGACCTACTTCCTCCAGCCGCATTATCACCCAGTAATCCATTCAAATTACTAAATCATGAAATGGTTGTCCATCAAATGGCTTAATCCACTGATTACGTTACAGCCCTCATAATCTAATCACTTCACTTCTGAATATTACTGCATTGTCTCATGATCTTTTGGAGAACATCTCATATCCAAACCATAACAAAATGTCATTATAAAAGAAATCTTTAGCAAAGTTAATTTTTATCAAAAAAGCAATCCTCATTTTGAACTTTAGTGGTTCTGTAAAGCAGGAAAAGAATGAAATTTCATATGGTAGAAATGTTACTTACAGCATCGTTAGAAATGGAAATAGTTTCCTAAAGGCCTGGAATCTAAACCTCTATTGAAAAATCGGGATGTGTAACAACTTTCAAACAAGGCAATTTTATTTGATTAAATGGCACCTTGTAAATATGACCCCCAAAATACCTTGTGTGTATGGTTGAATGTGTGTGTGTGTGTGTGTGTGTGTGTATTCCAAATAATTTTCAGGATACAGGAATTTTTACTGTTTTTTAACTCAGCTGCTTCACTTTGAGGGTTTTATTTTGGCTGTTCATTCTGTCATTTCCGTGGCATTTGTAATACCTTTTGATTTAATTGGAAATTGGGACTGACTTTTTAATGAAAGAAGTTTTCCAATAAGAGGATGTTTTGAGAAAGTTAATTTCTGTAATCCTTGGCATGTGAGAGCTATTTTTTCCTCCAGTGTGTGACATTAGTTTGAATACATTAAAATAGGCTGAATTTTATTAAATAGAAGATTTTAGTTTAGGAGAGCATAACCACTAAAACAGTTATGAAAATTAATCATTCTTATTAGAAGATTTTAACATTCAATGCATTTATTCTCAGGCATATTTAATAGGAGAAATGTGAAAAATGTATATCTAGAACATAGACTAAAATGATCAAAAGGAAGTAATGTCTAAATAGTTATTAGCATAATTGACAGTAAATTATAAACTATATAATTAAGTTAGAATGTATCAAAGATATTTTATTCTGTGTATTTTTGATAACATTAAAAGACATGTTACTTGGATCAATTTCATTTTAAGTACTCTGATTTAAATGCAAATTAAGGTCTCCTTCAGAAAAACAACAACAAAAGATAACAAAATTTGTATTGGAATTATAAACAGCAAAAAGTAATAGTTCAATATATTTTGTTAAATATTTTGGTGGTATCATTGAAAATAGAGATATATGAATAAAATTGAAATATTTCAGCTAATAAAGTTCCCAAAACAGTGTTTGCTGATGAAAGTGCACTACATTTTAAGCTGATTTATAATGCTCATGTTTTGTATGATTTTAAAATATTTTTTCACATGTTTTGCTGTTTCTTGAGTGATTCAGTATGAATCAGTTCTGAAATAAACTCAAGGTTTAACTAGAACTAATTCATTGCTTTTAGAACTCTCAGGATGAAGGGTCCTCTTTGATGAAATGATTGGCATCACTTAAGTTGGTGTGAAATAGAGTAAAATGGGATGAAGTTATTTATTCTTATTCAACAATAGGTACTTTTAGTAAATCATATTACTTAAAATGTAGGCAGGTAGGAAAAAAATGTCTTCAGTGAACAAGTACTATTAACTAAGGCTGATTAGGCATGATATCTTCAGAGTTCTGAATAGCAAGAGGGAAAGAAAAGAA
The DNA here is from genome assembly GCA_020662805.1 of Glaucomys volans. Taxonomy (NCBI): domain Eukaryota; kingdom Metazoa; phylum Chordata; class Mammalia; order Rodentia; family Sciuridae; genus Glaucomys; species Glaucomys volans. The sequence goes on along the minus strand of JAJEJO010002381.1, from coordinate 130,513 downwards.
AAAGAAAGAAAAGAAGGAAGACAGGAAATAAAAGACAAATAAAAAAAGAAGAAAGAAAATATGTAAAATACCATTTTAAAAATAATTCTATCAAAAGGATGGAATGTATCACTTTAAGTTTGCATTATACTCTCTTGTATCTTTATCTCACGATGCATCTTCATGACATAAATTTGTCTGTATAGATTATTTTTTGGTTCATCTCGATCCAATGATTCGACATACTTTGTTCTTTGTGACCTATTTACTAGACAACAGTAACCTGGAATGATCTCTCTGGGTTTTAATCACAGAAATATACAAACTGAGCAAAGAAATACGAATTTAGCAAATTTTTCTTCTGACATCAAATATGCCCAAGCAACTGAAAACTTAGGAAACAGCATGGCCTATTTGTATAGCCTTCTTCTGGTATCCCAAATTGACAGTATTTATGGGAATGCTTAAGCAGTTATCCCAAAGGAAGTGTTTTGCCTTTTGATTTTAACAGGGAAAGATGAGGGAGGACAGAGGGGAAAACATTGGTGGAGAACAAGGATACCTGAGCACCTCTGCTTTCTCCCTAAGATGCCCCATAGATAGTATCCCTTAACATTAGGCCACTTTATTTTCCTTTAGAGATAAGTATAAGGGTAATTGTCCTAATATGGTCATGTGTGTACAATTAGGAAGTTATCTTAATTATTTTCCTTGTTTTGGCTTTTTTGTTTTCTCTACCTATCAAGTTGCATCATTTTAATCTCCCCATATTATTAATGATGAGTGGTCTGGACATGCACATTGGCATGCTAGAATTAATAAATTCTCTGCTAGGTGCTGACTTCAAGTTTAGAATTCATCCAGACAAGACACATTGTTATACCAGGACTCTTCCATCTTCATGCTTGTAAAAACTTGGTTAACACTTTGTAAGAGCACTAAAACATTAATATATTAGGAAACAAATAAAATCTTTTAAGTATTCTGAATAATGGATAATATTCCCTTTTCCCCATTATGTTTTCATCTCAAGTAATTGCCCGGTAAATACAAAGTGTGTGTGTACATACGTACACACACAAATGTACCTTCATTCCCTCCCAATGGACCCCCCAAAGTCTAAACATGTTCCAGTATTAACTTGAAAGTAATATATTGTCTCACATATGGGTGAGAATCAAGGCGTAATTCATCCTCAAGCAAATTACTCTATAGCTATGAGACTATGGAATCAAACAAGTTTTGTATTTCCAAAATACAATGGTGGAACAGATATCGGGTAGACTCCCATTTCAAAAACAAGTAACAGGAAAAAAAGGAAGAAATAACAGTTCTTGTGTAAATCTGAAATCCAACAGGGCCAACAACCTTGAATCTTAAGGTTTAAGAATGATCTTCTCTGACTCTATGTCCTGCCTTCCAAACACACTAGTTGGGCCCCTTAGACTTCAGGAGGCCCTCTCTCTGTGAAGTTGTTGCTTCACTTCTATGCACTGAATAATAGTCTGCAAATTTCCTAGGCTGGCAGTGCATGTTAATGAGTCTACTAGAGTTTGAGGTCTCCTGGGTGGCCCTGCCCCCTATGATTCCACTAAGCTTTTTCCTAGTAGGAACTTACTGCTGAGTCTCTGACCCTTCAGCAAGTTTCTGCATAGGCGCTGAGACTTTTTTTTTTTAATATCTAAGCAGCACCATGGACACTGAGAAGACTCATTGCTAGTACCCTCGGGTGAGCCCTGAAGTCCTAGAGGTGCTCTGAGATCCTAGCTTTATACCAATCTTTCTTCAAAGCCCTAGTACTCTAAACCTGCGATGGGAGAGACAGGCCCCAGAGATCTCCAAAATGCATTCATGGTCACTCTCCTATAGTCTTGATAAATAATATCTTATTTCCTTTGGTCCATACTAATCTCAAACAGTTGCTTGACCACACCCTTGGTTTTCTCTCCTGAGTCCAAGTTGGGTTTTTGTTCGTTTGTTTGTTTGTGTGTTAGTTCTTCTTGTTATTCTTATTATTATGTGACCAGGCTGAGAATATTCCAAATCTTTACACTCTGCTTCTTTTAACTATAAATTCCATCTTTAAACCCTTGCTTTTTTCTTCTTTCATTTTGCTCTAGGAAGGCAAGAGAAGCCACAAAATACACTGAACATGTCGATGCTTAAGCTTTCTTCTCACCAAATATCCCAGTTCATTGCTCCTAAAATCTACCTTCCATGAAGTCCTAGGAAATGGGACGTGGTTCAGCCAAATTCTTAACCAATTTATAACAAGAATGACCTTTCCATTGACTTCTAGTTCCTTGTTCCCCATTTCTATCTGACACCACATTGGTATGGCCTTTACTGCTCACATTTCTGCTAACATTCTGTTCATGGGCACTTAAGCAATCTCTAAAAAGAATGAGGCTTTCTCTACACCTTTGCTCTTCTGAACCCTCATGAGAATAACCCTTAATAATCTGCTCTGATATCACAAGATTATTCCAGCATTCACTCAGGGTGTTCTAGCCTCTACCCATTACCCACTTCCAAAGACACATTTTTTTGGTATTTGTTATAGCAACACTGTACTTCTCTGGCATCAATTTCTATCTTAGTCTGTGCTGCTATAAGAAAACACCACAGACTGGGTAGTTTGTAAAGGACAGCAATTCATTTCTCATAGTAAGAGAGACTAGAAAGTTCAAGATCAAGGTGCCAGCCTTTGGTGTGTTCCCTCTTGCTTTGTTCTCGCTTGATGGAAAGCAAAAGGCAATCTGTGCAATTTCCATAGTCAAGCACTTTTATAAGGGCACCTAACCCCATCATGAAGGAGCAGCCCTCATGACCTCATGACCTCTGAGAGGCCCCCACCTCAATACTATCATGTTGGCAACTTTGGAGGGGTCACATTCAAATCATAACAGGGCATTATGACCTCTTCTAGGAATCAGAAAAAATTCTTCATTTTTTTCTGAGTTGAATAGCCATTTCTAGCTAATAAGTCTGACAAGATCTCTTTATGAAAAAATCAGTCATCCTAGGCATCCTTAGAAGTACCCTGTATGCTTTAGAAATATTTAAATCATGCATGACTTGAGAGGGATTTTAAACTTGGTATCAGATTTTCTGTTTTGTTTCAATCTCCCATTGAATCAATTCATATCAGTGGCAATCAACTGGTGACTTTTGGGGAGTTTCAGATACCCCATCATGATAGGGCCTCCTTGGAAAGTTGCCCTGAGATTTGATGTGGCTCTGCCCTTGTTCCTAGTACTCAAGGCATCCGGGGCACGAAATTTCTTTTCTGTCAATTGCCTTTTGTTTTCAAGCATGGTAGTAGAGGGTATTGTTCTACAGCAAAAATTCTGGGTCTGACTCCTTTTGCCTCTTTTGTGCTGTGTTTCTGTAAGTCACTCACATTCTATGTGTTTCAGTTTCATTATCTGTAAGGTGGTTACTGTGGGAACTAAGTGGGTTAGCATTTTAAACAATTCTTAGCATACAGTAAGCCGTAAGTTAATGTTAGATCATTGCTATGACTGTGAAAATCAGTGGGCCATGCCTGGGAGTATAGCATTAAGACAGTATTTCCTCCATGTTTGTAAATGTCTCTCTTCACAAAGCATGTTGTTTTCTGGTTAATGACAACATTTAGTTATTCATAGATCCAAGACCAAGATGGTTGAAGTCTCTGGAAAGGTCCCATAAATAGCAACCATCTTCCCCATAAGACTTCTAAACAGTGTGAGAAATAAAAACTTGTGACAGATCGAGGCCAAAACATATTCATGACTAAAAGGAAGAGTCTGCCCCAGTAGAATACTGAATTATTCTCCCTGCAAGAGGATTGCTCTTCCTAACAAGTAAGGAGGTCAGAGCATTATGAAGACTTCATTCTTCCCAAATGTTCTGATAAGGTATTACTCTCCCTTGCCTATGGTAGAGAAATGGGCAGAGGATAGTTAACATTGTTCTGTTTGTCGAGATGACTACAAATGAAAAGAAGAAATGTCAGTCAGGAGTAGAAAAGAATTTCTCATTGACCAAGGTCTAAGTTATGAGAGAAAACTGCTTAATTTTCTGTTATAATACTCACATTTTGTTGTTGTTGTTGTTTGTTTGGATTTTTTGGTGATGCTGAGGATTGAACTGAAGGCCTCACACGTGTCAGGCAAGTTCTCTACCACTGAGCTACACGTCAGTGCTTGTCATAATATTCTTAGTCCAGCTTCAATATTCCCAGAAAGACATGTCTTCATTTTGATGGATGTCAACAAAGGTGTTATTCACATTTTAGATAAAATACTGAACATTGAGTCATAAGTATAGCAATGCTTTAGGTCTCACAAGTCTATACAGAAATATATGTGCTTCAATTATTATTGAGAGGATTGATTTTAGGACATTTTGTAATTAATGTTGGTCCTCTGTACATTTGTAATTCTTTTCAGTTTTTACTCATGCTAATTTACTGTGAGAAAATAAGTACTAACCTAATCTTTGCCTATTTTTCTGCTCTTTTCCAGTCTTTTCAGGACTTTCATTTTCCGCCCCTTGACCTTAAGTGCTCTGAGAATCTCAAATGTCTGTTCTCTCGTTGAAGATGAGTGTGCTTCACCTTCAGTACAAAGGAAGTACATATTGGTAGTAAGCTGTAGTTCAAACATGGAGTGTTAGGTGCTAGGTTACAAGTAAAGAAGAAAGTGTCTGATGTTCTTTCAGTAATAATCAGTCCCTCCCAAATCAATAGCAAGTCAATATCCTTGAAAGGTGGGTTGGTATTTGTACTATTAACTTGAATACTTTCATTTTTTTTTCTTCATAAATGAACAATGTCTGCAAAGACTATGGATCTATATCTGACCACCAAGCTCCAATTGATAATAGGGATATTGATTTTGTGAGCCCTCCTCATTAGTCTAAGAACGAGGAATCAATGCCTTCAATTATTGTATGATAGGAAAAACATAGACAAGAAATTTCTGTGAACAGAAAAGAAATTCTTTGGTATCACTTCAAAATTATAGTGACTGCACAAAAATCTGTACATGTACTATAACATGAAGGTCAAGTACAAAAATGTGGATGAACTTTGTCATCAATTATGAACATAACTCTCCTAAATGAAGGAATATTAAACCTTGCAGTTGTCCTCAGGTATGGTTGGAAGATTACCTGTAAATATCACTTCAAAGGACTTCTTTTTTTTTGGGGGGGGGGTACTAGGGATTGAACTCAGGGGCACTCGACCATTGGACCACTGAGCCACACTCCCCAACCCTATTTTGTATTTTATTTAGAGACAGGACCTCACTGAGTTGCTTAGCACCTCACTTTTGCTGAGGCTACCTTTGAATTTGCCATCCTCCTGCCTCAGCCTCCTGAGCCACTGGGATAACAGATGTGCAGCACTGCACCTGGCCCCAAACAACTTCTTAATAGTCTCGTTTCTCCTTTCAATTATATGTGCATTGATGATATGTGCGTTTATTATCATCTCCATTGATAGAAATCCTGAAATTTATGGTATACATCTCATGCTTTGGTTTCCCTAGCATACATCTTAGTTTGTTGTGGCTGTTTATAATCATGATATCTCAGGGGAAGATGGGGAGAATGAATAATTACAGGGCATCACCAGATTATGAGAAATACTAAAATAAAATAGATTGCTATTATTTTTGAGGTTCTGAGCATAGTTTATTGGGTGCTCATTTAATCACAACTACCTAATGCTATCCTAGTCATGAGAACTCTGAAGTTCAGTAATTAAACAAGCTATATAGCAAGTAAGTGACATGCGATGTGCAATCTCAGGAATTTTCCCCTAGCTGTCTCTTCCACCTGGAATGTTCTTCTTCAGTTTTCCCTTTGACTTATCTGTTGTTAAGATCTGTTCCCAAATACCACCATTTCATTGAGGACTGTCTCATTACTCAATTTAGAATAGTAGCACTTCTTGCTACTCGATTTCCTTGTATTTTATTTATTCTTCTTGTGTTTATTACCATATAAGTTTCTATAGGTTTTAATTTTTTTCTATTGTTTTTTTCTCCTAATAGAATATAGTAGGGTATTGACTTTTACACTGATAAAAACAGTAGACATTTAACAAATAATTGTTACATGAATGAATTTAGACTGAATGAGCTGAGTCACTTCAACCTTGGTGGAGGATTAGCAATGTTTAGCACATTGTTCTGTGTTGAATAATGAAATCATGTATCAGGCTCTATCAATAAGATTCCTTATTTCTTGTTTTTTTTTAAATTGAATTTTATTTTATGTATTTTTTCTCACTGTGAATGTGTCTATCAAATTGTTCAATCATAGAAATATCTAGAGAATATATTCAGACATAGCAGTGGTGTATTCTTAAGTGAAAAAAGCAACCCTCCAAGGCATAGGAAGTTTGTGGATTTTGTACTGACTTCTCAGTAGTTTGAATGAACACAGAAAAAGCTTGACTGAATCTCAGTTAACATATTTAAACTGTTTTGTATTCTGACTTCCAGTGTAGACTGGAAACAAGTTAATGATTTGTGTTTCAAACACTGTAGGAAGTTGGTTCCCACATCTGCAGAGGCTCATTGCCTTGGGGAAGACATAAAATGAAACCATGTTGGTACATCCACATCACAAATGATTTTAGAGGCTTCCTATCCCTTTTTGATGTATAACACTACACTACACTACACACACACACACACACACACACACACACACACATACACACATATGCACCACAAACATATACATAAAAAGGTAGTCGACCATATCAGGGGAAAGTGAACTTGCAATTCACCTTCTAGGCATAACTTAAAGTGACATTTTTCATGTAGTGTGTTTGTGACAATAGAGAACCTAAAATAGCTTACTTTTTAACCAGGTAAAATATCTTTCTTACATAGATGCCCATAGCTAGAATAAAAACTATACAACATTAGGAAATATTTCCAAACGTTTATTTTACTGAAATAAAACTTCTCTAAAAAGGTAACTGCAGAGCAGGTATATGTACACATGGTAACATCAGAGTGAAACTATGGGAGATACATCATTTTCCTGTACTGAGAATGATTCTCTAGTGGGTTCTTAGCAAAAGGAAAACATTCTAGTATACATTTAGAAATTTGGGAGGGAGTCAACACCATAGGAACTTAGAAAGTTTTTTTTAAGTGAAAACATTACATATTTTTCATTTATTGGCCACTATTTTAAAATTGAAAAGTTATTTTTTTTTGCTTCTTTTAATAATGTACCTAGTTTTTTAAAAAACAAGCCTTTTAAGAAAGTATTTTCTTTACCACAATAGTATTTAATTTACCCTGTGGCTTAAAAAACAACTGGCTAATTAAAGTCTTTGGGAACAACTATTGGTTGCTAATATCAAACATTTATTATAGTAATATATTAGTCTTTATTTTAACACTTTGACAGTGCTTAATCAGAAGTGAATAGAACTAATGAATTAACTTCACAAATTCTGAGATTCAGGCAATACAGATAATGTCTTCAAAGCATCAGTTAATGCTTGCTCAGTTTTATATTTGGGTTTCTGTTATAATTTGATGAATTCACTTAGTTGTATAGGATTGATTATTTCTGTTTCTTTAATTAACATGATAAACATTGTGAATTTTTAATATACTTCCTGTGTGATTTACAATATAGAAACTGAAGTGCGTTTTTTTTTTTCCTTATTAGTTGCCCATTTTTTCTGTTATATTCTCCTTGTTGCTTGTATGTATTTTCCCAGCTGAATATTCAATTTTCTACTCCTTAAACATTTAACATGCACCCTCATGAAGATTGACAGCGAACTGCATCTGGCATAATATTTCTACATAATTAAAATATATTTATAGATTATTTTAAGAAACGTATGACAATAAATACTAGTTTTATTATTGGAATAACCAAATGCTGACAGAAAGCATCCAGGATGCTCCATGTATTAACACTTTTAGAAACAACCTCTTCATGTGGTCTTATGAGTCATTCTCAATTCTGATTTGCCTAATGATCCACTCATCATTGTAAAAGCAAATTTTAATGCTTAAATATTTCCTGAAATTCATGCACATAATTAAAAATTACCTTAGTGTGGAGGGAGCAAACATAAAGAGGTTGTTGCTGAGCAATACTTAGAATTTTTCCTATTAAATAAAATGTCTGAACAGTGTAGTGAGCCTGGAGATGAGACAATAGAACCTTAAGCACAGGGGTGTGCATCAGGTAAGGAGTCCCAGTGGGTATGTGGGTGCTCGATGGTGAAAATGTGGCCTTTCAAAATGAATTACAGACTGTTATAAGAGAAGACAGAGAATAAACAACTGAATAAGAATGGCCTCATGGATATTAGAGGGGCTGCTGAACTAATTAATGCACTAGAAAATTATTAAAAACAGGAGCAGATGGGATAGTTGGATCACAAAAATGAATGGCTGTATGGTTGATGTAGAAAGAACAGAAGAAAGGTCAGGTTAGGGAATCTCTCTGGAAATAATCTCAGGAAGGGAGTCTTTTGCACTGAGGTTCAGGTGACTTTGGGGCTTTAATTTTATAATTAAATAACAGACAAAAATGTGTGTGAGTGTGTGTGCGCGCGCGCGCGTGTGTGTGTGTGTATGTTGTGTCAGAGATAGAAGCAGTTAACATAAAAGAATTTGGGTTTTGGTTGTTGATGGAAGATAGGGTAAGGGTGTTATTGAATGGTGTGAATTTATGGAAAACCAGGAAACAGGAATGGAAGGTCCTACCTCCTAAGAACTGAGGCACATGGGCAGTGACTATGAAATAAATTGTATAAATTCCTCATATGCAGACAAATTTGGAGATCTTAGAATATACAAACCAATCTAATCAGTTCTATTGTAATTATATCAATGCCCTAGATAAGATACACACTAGGAATGTGTCTCAAATGGACCAGTTATTTTCTGATCACATGTGGCAGCCTGTAATAGATATGGGTGTCATCTAAGGGCCAAGTCCTGTGTCATTAAATAAACACTCATCTCTCCCGTTTCATTTCACTGTGTCTCCACCCTGCCCATGTAGTCATAATCACTCTGCAATGCTCGCTGATTTCTAGCTTTTTCCAAAAGTGTGTCAATATATGCCCTCAACAGTTCATTTATTCCCAAATATGTACCCAGCCCCATTCTAACCTGCACATTTTGACATCTCTTTCATATACTAGGAAGAGCACTTAAATTGAGCTATTTCATTCTCTACCCTCCTCTGTTCCTGCCAGTCCAAATATTTTTTTTAGGCTTTACTCAAATTCCACCTCATCTGTGAAGCTTTGTCATCTCCAATGAGCATTCTTATTCTGTCAATGCAAGTGTATGTATAACAAGCACCATGCTACTTCCAATTTATGCTGTCTGGTATCATTGTGTGTGATTCATGTGGGAATTATGTCTTCCTAACTAAAAGGTACAATTTTGATGGAAGGGACTGAGTTTTAGAAATCTCTTACACTCTCCACTGTGCCTGCCACATCATAGGCTAAAACCTATGTTGAGCATACAAATTCAAATTCTTATGTTTTCCACATCTCAGTCTGGAACAAAGGATAAAACACTATGATAAATGGTTTATTGTCTGGTTTTCCTATGGTTTCCCTAGAGATCTTAATATGCTCTATTCTTTTAAATAAGGAGAATACCAGGAAGCATCTGTTCTTATCTTGGCTCTCTGATCCTCCAACAGTTCACTTAAACTGTCTAGAGCTCAGTTCCCTCATCTGTACAAGGAAGAAGTTGCCCTCACCTTCTGTGATTCCATCATAGTAATTTATTCCTAGTTAGATTTAAAGAGGATTCCAGCCCTTGCTAGAACCATAATGTGTTTTTCTTCATTCATCTGTTTATTCCTATGTATTCACTGTGCATCTCCCATATTTCATGTGCTGGACTCTGGGACTAGAGTGGTGCTTACGAGGCCAGACTCTAGTCCTCAAGGAAGGAACAGTAGACAAGTAAGAGATCATAGACAGCTTGGTGTAGGGCAGTGGTGCTGAAGTGTGGTATTAGTGCCAGCAGCAGCATTGTCACCTAGGAGCTTACGAGAAATGCATGTTCATGGCCCTTCCAAGACCAACTGCCTTAGAAGGCCTGGGAGTGGACTCTGGCAGTCTCTGTGTAAACCAGTCTCTGATGCACAGTAGAGGTTGAGTACTATTGCCAGAATGAATCGACACAGAACACTGATGTTAGACAAACCTCTTCCTCTTCCTGGCAATCCAACTGCAGAGAAGAGACTTAAATCTTCTGAGTCTGATTTCCCCCTTTGTGTCAAGTAGGAATATTTTGAGTTTTATTTTTCTCCCTGATTGAAAAATTGGATATTTTCAAAGCATGAGATACAATAACTGGCAAATGTTTATATAATTTCTTGATAAAGTTCAAGAGTTAAATGAAGAAACTGTATTACCTACTAAGAGTTCAGATTATGAGGGTCCTTTTATAAAAAAAAAACAGGATGTATTATAATGGCGCAGGGGTTTTTTTTTTTTTCCAGTTTGAACCTCTATTATAACAAATTGCTTCAAAACTGCAACTGGACTACTCACTGATTTTATTAACTACATGAATTATTCTAGGTGTTATACAGGGGTTTAAACTATTTATTTCACACAATGTATACAATGTAAACAGCCCTATAGACCATAGAGGAATATCCTACCTTCTCTTTATAATTGCTCCAAATCATTTAAATTTTTATTAATATAGTATATGCACAAATAAGTGTGAAATTTAAAGAATTTCTGCAATTTAATCAGCAGCATTCCAACCAAAACTCATTCAGTATTCTTCCCTCTCCCTAACTCTCTACACCAACTATACCCACTGTCCTGAGTTCTGTTTCCATAAGTTAGTTTTATCAGTTCTAATCTGATATAAATTGAATCGTTCAGTTAGTACTTTTTGAGTTTTGCTCTGTTCAGTCAATATTGCATTGGTGAGATTTATGCATGCATTTTACATGTAACAATAATTAATTCATTCTTACTGCTCTATATTCCAAATCATTTCAATGAAAAAATAAAAGGAAAATACATGGAGAATTTAGTCCAAGAGTCATTCCACAAAAGAGAAGGCCAAAGGGGGAATTATGAACATCTGAGCAAGTCCAGGACCCAAATATGTGTATTTCTACTTTCATATTTCACTCTGAATGAGTGCTGTCTTCTCCTACTCAGTCAGGACAGCCTCTCTGCTATTCCATTAGTCTATCCTTTTAAACAGTTTCAAAGACAGAGCTCCAAGTAAGCACGAATCCCATAAGTACAAGAATGATTTAACTAATACCTCAGAGATACCAACCTTGAAAGGCACTCCTGTCCGTTAAATCAAGCATTTTAAGTGAGATACTTGGAAGTGGTTTCATAGCATGAGAAACGATTAACACCTTGGCAATAATAGTGAAGTGTTGGTTCTTGCCCTAATTTATCTTGTCCCTTAAAAATTTGATGTGTGATTAGCTGTTTGGAACCAGGATGGGGTGATAGGGAAGGGAAGCCCTTTCCAAGAAACTGGTCCCAGGGCCCAGAATTTAAATTTGCTCCTTTAACACCCACAGAGCCATGTGTTCTCTTTCTCTTGTGTTTCATTAAAAAGCCTTATAAATGATCATTACTGAAAAAGACATCTTGAAGCAAATTGCACAGAACATTTGAATACACTTTCTTCCTGTACAAACGTCCTAAGAATCAAATTTTAGTAACACAACTTAACTTTTGTGATATCTGTAAGGTAAATTTGGATTGTAGCAGCAGTTCCTTTATGTTAACATTACTAGATAATGTTATGCCACTGCAGTTTAGATTTAATCAGATGCATTCTCTTCAGTTCAGAGCCAAATGTTTTGCATTCGGGTTTTTCTGTTGTCATATCAAATGTTAGCTGATGTTCCAGACTTCCCATAGTTGCCAGGACAGAAATGTTTACAAATCAACCTTATGGATGAGAATGATGTGTAACTTAGTTTAGTATTATAATCAATGCATACTCTACATTATGTTATAAAGTACCAGAAAAATAGCATTTGTTATTCAAAGTTCTGTAGTACCTGGAGGAAAAAAATATTTTTTACCTTATAATTAAATATAGGAAGAAGCAGCAGTAAAATTTTTATTCAAACATATTCAATATGGTTTAAGTTATTTATAATTCTACATTATGCATCCCCATAGATTTAGAAAATAATATTTCTACATTTGAACAATTGCACTGTTGAAGAAAATCAAATTATAAATACATATTTAATAATTCATTTGCATATTTTAATTCTCCAGAAAAACAACAGCAAGTCATATCTCTCAAATCTTGAAAAAATTAAATAACCTCAATAGACAAAACTAAAACCACTGTTTGCTAAATGGTCAAATGGAAAATAAACATGTACTTATTTATACATATGTCCTGACATCAAACAAATGTGCTATCATTCTGACTTGACATCTGGTGTAGTCCTGAATTAATAATAATTATATTCAAGAAGGTGTAAAGGAAAAGGTGTAAATGTACTTCAGTCATATGAAATTTTCTCAAAATCATAATCATGAAGCCAAAGCCATTAAATATCCTTATTGCAAAAATTCCGGATATTCTTTTGATTCCCAGTTGCCAATATTGTAATTATTACACACACACACACACACACACACACCCACACACACACGTAGTTTTCTTTACCATTTGTCAGTGTACATTTTTTCAATTTTTTAAAACAATCTTAAGTTGAACACTGTTTTTTGCTATTCACACCTAACTTTAAGTAGTTCACGTGTCACTTAATTTCATTTTAAAGTAGGGATAATGATGCTTTTGCTTATGTAATTTCAAAGCAATACCACTGAAATAGTTTTTAGGAATGTCTAATAAAAAGATGAAAAAATAACAATTCATCTTCAGCAAAAATGTTGATACATTTTTGGCATTTCACATTGCAAAAATTTCATCAATTTTTTTTTCAGTCTATATATTTGAGGACTTTAATTCTGAATTCTTGTCATGGACTTCTAGTATCTAGCTTCTTTACTGGCCTTAGTTATATTCTATGATATGATTTTGTCCTTGTCTTAGATTAACAACAAGAGGAAAAACTTGGAGGGAAAGTTGATGACTCCATAAAACCTCTTAAGGTCTATGTGCTCTGTGCACACGGCGGGGGAGGGGGGTTCCACACAGTCATGCTCACAACTAAATTCCCAGAGTTCTGTGAAGTTTATCGAGCTGATGAACATTAATAATAACTAATGATCAAATGAATAGTAGGTGTCAGGCATTTTTCTAAGCATGTGCTTTAGACCACAAAGCTAGTTGGTAGCAGAACTAATATTTAAATCCAACTTTGTCCCAACTTCTCTTGTTAAGAAGGATGGAAAGGATTATTTGGAATATCACTAACATTATACTCTACCCCCCAAACCATGCATTTTTTTTTATCAGTTTTCACAAATAAAGTGAGACACTTTAGGCATTGTAGCCACCAAATACCATCAAGAGAAACTTGAAACTCTTGTATCCTCATCTGCCCTGCATCCTCCACAAGTAAAAACTAAGTTTTATTTATTTATTCATTTATTTATTATTTTGTACTGGGGATTCAACCCATGGGTGCTTTACCACTGAGCTACATCTCCAATCCTTTTTTTTTTATTTTGAAACTAATTTCACTAAATTGCTGAGACTGACCTCAAACTTATGATCCTCCTGTCTCAGTCTCCCATGTCTCTGGGATTACAGACATGCACCATCATGCCCAGATTAAAAAATAAATAAATGTTAAAAGATCTTTGATGTCACTTTACTAATATCTGTGGCAGTGTTTTGAAATGACATTTTGATGACACTATAAGAGATAGTTTGAATTTTAGTATCAGGAAGAACATACTTCCTAATAATAAAATAGCAAAATAAATTATGAACATCTCCTGTCACTGTAGGTGTGTGTGAGTGTACATGCATTAACAAGGTTTGGAAAACTGTTTGAAATATTCTATAAGAGGTTCCTGAATTCAGAAAAGGCTCTAATAGAAGGTGTGCATGTGGTCAGCAATATGAAAATGATGGAAAGTATCCCATGTCCTGTTAAACACTGAGGGGTGGAAGTCTGGAATTTATGGGACAAAAACATTTTAGCATAGAAGAATATGCTAAAATTCACATATAGTATGTTGAGTATAATCACCATTATCAAAGTAGAGACTGATACTGGAATCACATTAGTTTCTGGCTAGTCACAGTGTGGTCCAGGATTATCTGGATGCTTCTGAAATGCAGGTTCTCAGGTCCCAACCCAGACCTACTGAATGTGAATCTGCATTTTAAAAATATTCTCCAGTGATTTGTATGCACACACATGTCCAAAGACTACATGTCCAGAGAGCAGTAAACATCATAATTATATTGATGAATATTTAGGGAATAGTTAGATTCATAACTGGGTTTTTCCGTAATGTGCTGCACTGATAATAGTGAAAGGAATTATTTCACTATTATCATAAATTATACCCAGAAAATTTAATAAGAGTTTTCCAGGAGGGTGGTCAATTCATGTCTCAAATGTAAAGGCAAAAAAAAAAAAAGGTATTCAAATGAGAAGTTTATCTGCAGAGTTTATTTTACATCTTGATGGTCAGGTAGCATGAAAACAGTGTCAAATAACCATTAGAAAGGCCAAATTCAAAACTAAAAGTATGGAAATCTATCTTGACCTGATGTTAGCACATTCTGATAAAGACAAAGGGTAATCAGAGATGTCCTAGATAGCATGGTAAATGTAATATAAATTTGATTTTTTACTTGACAAACAGGATCAGAAGTTAGGTTATGCGTGTGATAGCTGAAAATGCAGTTTCTCTTAAATATCTATGAGAAGGATTTTGTTGAATTTTTTAGCATGATAAATTAGCAAAAATAAAGGATTTATTGGTTCATTATAATTTTTCAAGTACTGCTTTTATTTCTATATGTTGATATAGATGTGAATATGATCTAGATATAAATTTAGGTCCAAATGTAAATAATATTCAAGTGTTTGTCAGAGCACAGGTGGTCTTTGGTTTTTACTTCCTATGTGACACAGCATGTTCTGAAGTGTCTGCAAAGTAGATAAATTTCTGAGCATATTTTTTGATGATATTTTTAGTTGTAAATGGACACAATGCCTTTTTTTGTTTATTTTTATGTGGTGTGTAAGGATGGAACTCAGTGCCTCACATGTGCTAGGCAAGTGCTCTACCACTGAGCCACAATGCCAGTCCCCTGAGTATATATTTTTTACAGTGATGATGTACTCAGGGTCAATGTTACAGGAAAGAACTCAAGGTAAAAGCAACATGTATTCTGTTTCTTTTTTTTGTTTTGTTTATAAATAATTAAATACTTTTGTTAAATGCCAACATGAAATGCGAAAAAAGCATTATTTCAAAGTTATGGGTTATTAATAGTTCAAGTCATAGTGATAGAGAAGATCTATGAATTTTGCTTACCATCTATGTGGTAATACAGTGTACCTCAAATTATCATCATCATTATTACTTTTGTTCTTTGTAAAATACCAATAAGAATAGTGAACACATGTTAAGACTTACTAATATCTGTACTGGACTAAATACTTTATACGTTCTCATTTAACTTTCTAACCAATATATGCATGCATTTACCTTTCTAACCAATATATGAGTAGTACCAAAAAGTAGGACAATGAATGAACATTACCAGATTTCAAGCTCACATCTCAGACATAAGGCATTATGCTCATAGAGTAGGAATGGTTTCTTGACTGTACCAAAAAGTTTAAAAGAATTAATTGAAATGAAATACCATAAAAATGTAGAAGTAATATGGCTCATAAACAAGTATCTCAAAATAATATTAGCAATATGATAGTAACAGAATCAGAATTAATGCTTATAATTGAACTGTGATTTTTGGTTCTAGCATAAAGTGTTAATGATTCTTCATAATCCTTGCTATTTCAGAAAACCAAGAATCCTCATTTCTCTTTCATTCTATCGGATTTCCTTTATCATAGCAAGAAACAGAGGTTAAGATCATGGTTCCTAGGCATTTTCTGTGGAAAGAGGGAAATCTTTCCAATTTATTGGAGCCTATAAAAAGAATTTGGTATATTCCCAAACTGAACAACCAAGACCATTAAACTGAACATTTTACATAAGCTATGAAACTTTCCATTGTGATGGATTCTCATTATGTCCCAGCATGCAAACATTTCTTTTGTACCATGCAAATAGCAGTAGTCTTGGAAATTTATGCATGTAATGAATGGTAAAACTACAATAACAGGTCACTCACCTGCAAAGTGACTAAAAGTTATGCGTATTCTGTAAGGAGATATATTTAAAATTTCTGTCAAGTGGAATGTGTTGACGTTTTGTTCTCCAATATAATGGAATTCATTTTTGCAGCACTTTTAAAGGTACACAAGTGTAACTATAGCAACATAAGTAATCACTTTGTTTCCTAAAGCACAGGTATTCCTGTAACTAGGCAGAGGCATATTTCTTGAGATACATTGTGCTGTGCATCTGAAATCAGGAACTAGTTTTCAGTCTCAATTTCAGTCTCCTTAAATTAGAATATAACTATCATATTTTAATATGGAAAATTTTGTCAAATTACCATAGAGCAGTGAAGGAATCTTCTATATTTGGATGTTTCTTCTTCCATTTTTTAATACTAAGTGAGCATATACTTGAATCTGTAAATAACTGAGTATATAAAGTCACAGAACATGCAGCTGAGGACTGCTGAATCCCAGGAGCTAGAGCTTGATTGTTTATCATATGATATCTTTGTTCCAATGGAAAATATTTTTCATAAACAAAAATTCAAAATAACATTAAAAACTGCTTTTGTTTATTTAAAACTGAAAGCAAAAGAATGCTGTGTGAAGAATAGAATTTATAGCTTCAAGCAAGAACAAAGGCACAGAGATGGTGTAGAGAAAGCAAAGCCAGGTAGCACCCTCGTTCCTGCTCCAAATGCATAATTTGGGCTTTGGAGAGACAGGAATGGAGTAGGTGATAATTGTTCATTTTTGTGCATTTTTTCTTTCAAATTTAAAGTCAGATTTGGTACTCTAGTTGGTAACTAATTTTCAAAAGGGAGGTGGGATTATAGAAGATTTTGAATTAGTTGTAATTCAAATTTGAATTAACTGATAAGCATGCATGGACATTTTATTTATTTAATGCTCCAAAGACTTTGTGTCTGCAATTTAAGTGTGTGTGATGAAGTACTTTTGTCCTCTGATTAACTTCATGATATATATTTATTTTTTTTCCTTCTGAAGACAGCCCAGGACCTCATGCACTAGGCAAGCTCTCTACCACTGCATGGAAGTTTTCATCATACATGGCAACAAAAATTCATTAGAAAATAATTTAGCAAGGAAAGAAGATGAGAGAGAAAAAGAGAAGGAAAAGGAGGGAGGGAGACAGTGAAGGAAGAAAGGAAGCAAAAGTTTCAGGCCAGGAAGTACTGAATCTTCCATACAAAAAATGAAAAGAAAAAAGAGAGAGGCTAACTTCTGTGGGAAATCCCTAATTTCACTGTGGTTCAGTTTTGCAAATCAGAGATGCAAGTAAACCCAATCCTGTTTGATGGATTTTATGCCAATTCCTGATTGGTTGAAATGTGCAAATGACTGTAGGTCATAGTTCCTTCGCCAGGTCCAGGTAGCACGAGGCATTTGAGGGCCCTTAACCTTGGTAGTTGGGATAGAGACAATTCCAGGAAAGACCCACAAAGATTAGCCTTTGACATTTCCAGGAACACAGAGAACATGTGTGACCCCAGCATCAACAAATGGTTACAGGCTTCATTCTGAATTTTAGGCAGTTAGCAGCTTGCTACACCTCTTGAAGACTCAGCTTTTCTTTAAGTTCACAAGTATAAACATCTTGAACATCTTCTGTTCAGGCTATTTCACTAATAAACCTTGTCTAGTTTCTCTTATCCTAAAAAAGAAAAAAGAAAAAAAAGACTTTAAATTTAAAATGCCAATGTAATTATCAATATAATTGTGATTGATTAAAAACATAGAGGATAAATTATAAAGTTAAAGCAGAAAATGTAAAAAACACAAATCAAATTGAAGTTACCTCTCTGCTAAGTCCTATGTATTTTTTATTGCATATATTTGGCAGTATTTCTTTAGTAACTCTTCCTATTATAAAGCCCAAGATTTTTCTCATCAAAATTTTGAAAATCTATAAATGTGTAAAAAATTATTGCTCATCAATCTACTCATAATTCTTAGATTATAACTGATACCATCTTATTACTTTTAAGATAATTCTATGTTAGCCATGATGGCATACACCTATAACCCCAACTATTAGGAAGGCTAAATTAGAAGAAAGATTGTAAGTTCAAGATCAACCTGGGAAACTTAGTTAGACCTTGTCTCAAAATAAGACAAAAAGGATAGGGGATGTAGCTCAATAGTAGAGTGCATACCTAGCATGCACCAGGTCCTACATTCACTCCCCAGTACCTCCAAAATTTTATGAAAGGTAATAATTCTAAAATATGTCTAGCTTTATCCAATCTCAGAAAAATTACTACATCATCATACTTCATTTTCTATTAGGGGTTATGCCATTACATGAACAGAATCTTCTGAAAGTCCTACTAACATCATTCTCACTTGTATTTTAAAGCTATTAACAATTCGTGCTGGATATTCAAGCAATTAAGATGTCAAAAGACAAAATTGCAACAAATTTAGTTTAAGATGGTATTGGCTTTTTTAAAAAAAATTTTAATCGTAGGTAGACACAACACCCTTGTTTTACTCATTTTTATTTTTATGTAGTGCTGAGAATCAAACCAAGTGCCTCATACATGCTCGGCAAGTGCTCTACCACTGAGCCACAACCCCAGATCTGGAATTCATTATTATTCGCGATTCTAGAATCATGCAATACTTTATTCTATAAAATAGAATGAGGCTTCTGGTGAGCTTGAGCAGAGGAGTTCAGCTCTATAGGCAAATAAAAAGGCTGAAGAAAGCAGAAAGGGAGAACCAAACTCAGATTAGTCATTTCAAAACTACATTTCTTGTGGAGGTAAAACAGGGAGCCTCCCCATTATTTTGACTTGGTTGACTGAAATCTCCTGTTTTTAGGAAAACTGACTTGCTTCAAAGTTCAGTTTGCTTATATGACAATGCAAGTGACTCCGTTATGCTTTGGTGCCGTAGTAGGCAAAGTGCAAAACCAATGACCTCCCATAAATTTGTTTAACAGATGATAAAACTCACTTTGGAATGTATGCTATATAACATCACACTCATTTTTTAAAGATATTTTTAGTTGTAGTTGTCAATGGTCTTTTTTATTTTATTGATTTTTATTTTGTCCTGAGGATCAAACCCAGTTCCCCACACATGCTAGGCAAGTGCTCTACCACTTCAGCTACATCCCCAGCTGCAACATCACACTCATTTTTATGCAAATTTTAGAAAATATTTTTCTCCCTTCTATTCTCTTTGACTCCACTGTCTTTAACTCCACTCATTAACTTCCCTGAGAATCAATTTGATACAGATTTCTGGCCACCTCTCAGCCTACATGGTATCAGAAAACTTTATTGTCTTTCAGGCTTCTTGTCTAGCAGGGAATCATTAAGGAAATGGATGTGTTTATTTATATACTTCCAGGGTATTTCTGTAATAGGGTCTTTCTTCTTGCCTCCATTCTTTCACTAGCAACCACTTAAAAAGTCTCTCTTCAACTGAGCTAAGCATCACAGGGCAAAATATTTACAGATCAGTTAAAACAAATTTGACAAAAAGATTTGTACTTGCACTAAGAGGCCAAGTGTTAGTCTTTCAAAACTTATTTAGCTACTTTTCTTATCACCACTAATTTTAGAAAAAGATAAAGAAAATAGCTAGTGTTGGCTAGGACAAGAAATGCATAAATATACACAAAAAGAATAAATATTCTGACTGCTTTGCTGCTGAAAGACCTCATAAGATTGAATCCTCCTCATATTTTATAGTATTTCTTTCTGGGTAATTTCAATGCTTTTTAAAAACATTGAAAGAGACTGGTGAACTTTTGTGCCAAATTGGATGTGAAGAATTATCCATAGGTCTAAGGAATCTGTCTGGTTTTCAACAGCCTAGAAATGTGTAACACATTCCCTCAGAGGGCACGAGCTTTGCCTACTTAGTGAGAACTTCATTTTTCCAATAGCTGCACCTGCCTGTCTTTTGTTAGAGGTGGTGAACATCGTAAGAGAATAGAAAGTCTATGGTATTAAAACTCCTGTGTGTGTTTTCTACCTAAGCTTTGCTTTTATTATTTTACTGGATTTTCATGCCTCAGGTTTCATTTATATCTCCATAAAAGGCGATATCAAATACAGACTGGGGTTTATGCAAGTGAAACTTAAAGTTTCATGCAGGTAACTTATGAAAGTGTATCCACTCCAGAAAAGAATATTGAACCTCAAAATTCCCTAATAATTTCACTACTGAAAGAAATTTGCTCTTGGCTTTCAGAGTTTAGACAATACAGCTGGAGATATCAATTTAATTTGAGTGTCTATTATATACAAAACATTATCCTAGGTTTTTTTTCAAATATTCACAAAATGAGTCTATATTCATTTTATGGCCATTACTATAAATTTTTTTTCTAGATTTTGTTTAGTTTGGGGCACTGTACTTATATGCAATATTTCATTTATTCTAATGCTCCTAGTACTATTTTGTGATAGATACCTTTATTATTCATACTTATACAAAGAAGACTGAAAAAGGTGAAATAACTTCCAGTATCATAGCTTGTTTTATAAAGGTGTTCAGTAAAGTGTGTATAGCCATTTAGTCTGTGCTTTTAACCTGCGTACCATTTTCTTGCCTTTAAGGTCTTAATCATTGGGTAGAAAGGGCGAAAGCAAAGAGAACAAACTGAAATATTCAAAACAACAAATACCCTAAGAAATGAGAATAGAAAATACCGTGAAAATTCTGATGTGGCACTGTTAACTTGGTCTGAAGTAGGAGAGGCTGCGAAATACTCTAGAGAAATAGAGCAATCTTTTGAGCCTGACTTTGAGGTATGAATAGAATTTCCATAGCTCAAAAGCATTGCTCTTGGTAGTGACATTGTTTGAAGATAGGAAGGAAGGAGAGTGAAGCTCAAAGAGCATTGCAAACTGTGAGATTACCATGAACAAAGACTTAGGGGAGTACAAATTCTACATGGCTCCTTCCAGGAATGATTAAGTAGGCAGGTGGGGTTGAGGAGGAAGTTAGGGCCATGCAAATAGATTGTTGAATGCCTCCGGATGCACCAAAAGCCAAGTCAGAGCATAAACAATGTCCTTTGAAAGGCTTTTCTGTGATTCATGTGATGTCTCTCAGTGATCACAGTGAAGACCATCAAAAGTAACTGACAAGGTTCTTACTTTTTGGAAACTCTTTTGCTTCCACTTTAGGGAATTCCCTGCTATACAAAAGAACTCAGGCAGAAAAATTCAAAGAATGAGAATAGTTCTAAGAACATAGGTAAAGGTAATCTGGAACAGGAGTCAGGCATTCCTATTAACAATAAAAATAAAAATAAAATAACACAATAAATACTAATCTTAATGATTATGTATGATGTCAAATTGTTTTTTCTTTTGAATTTTTACTCCAAAATTTTAGAACAGAAAACTAATTTCTTCTCACTTCCTCCACTTTCATACTGTTCTCTGTAGCTAAAATTATGGCCCTGTGCATAGGACTGGAGGAGAATACCTATCTTTTAAACTACTTTTTAAATATTAAACAAATACAAGCGTGATTCATTTCACATGTTCATTTTGATCAAAAAGTTTCATTCTAATATGAGAATAAAGATTACTTTCAAACAATATCTATTCAAGATCAGTTGAAGCAACATTAGATACATTTTTATATACATCTAGCTTTTCAGAACCTTAAACCATGGCCTAAATTGCAGTTAATCTTAAAACTGTCCTTTAAGTGATCCTTATCATTTATTTTTGTGTGAATATTTTTATTGCTTTTTCCCTTGTTGAAAGAGAATAAAAGTTGCATTATGCAAAATGATAGAAATTTTTTATAGTGGATTATTTTTAAATATGGAAATATTAAATATAATTCTCAGGGTTAAAAATTTGGATTTGAATTTTTTAGGTTTTAAGTCATTCTTATCAACATTTTAAGTATATATTCATGAACAATTTTTGTAATACAGTAAAAATCTTTTGTTGGTAAGACTATAATAAAAATTATATAGAGATTACATATTTTCTTTGAAAACAGAGAGTAAAATGCCATGAGTTTATATATCACTTATTTGTGAGTTTTTAAAATACTCTATATAAGCATATCATGCTGATCTTGAATTCATCATTACATTTGAACTTCTATAGACATGCTCCTGATAATTTTTACCACTAAAAAATATTATCATTGGAAAGAAACCCATTAACATATTAGTACTTTAGGTACATTGATGTCCTTTAAGCAGTTTCTACTTCCTATTTTCCTTTGGAAAATATATTATGAATTATCTAGTAAATTGAAATTACAAGAAGTCAGGAAGCTAATGGAGGCAAATGAACAGATGTAGATTTAGAATCTTTCTTGGATGTGCTCAAGAAGAGCATAACCTCAGACAATTATTCTTAAAGTCTGGTTCCTGCTTATCTTTCACTCTCAGATCTTACTCCTGTCAAAGAACAAAATTTTAACAAATTGGGTTTCAAAGATCTAATTGGCTTTTATTAGTGATTCATGAAACAGGCATCATGCAGGCTACAAAATAGAAACTCTGCTGCATGTGGCAGAAGTCAGTTTGTGTAAGGCAGTTTGAGCAGGGATAAGGAAACAGCATAATAAATCACATTGGTCAACATCAGATTACCTTCTTGTATGGGTTAAAGAGAGGGGACTTCCTTGTGATGACTGCTCAGATTGACTGAGTCACTTTTGAATGGTTGCTGTGAATAAGATCCTCTTTTCATTTGTTTTCCAGAAAACTACCCTGTTTAGGGACTTGACTAACTCCCTCTTGATTCTTGGAAGGTCTCATCTGATAAGGAAACAGTTTATCTTCCCTTTGGTGATGTGGGACCTAAGCATGAGTGACTCCATTTTGAGTTGGTCTATTGAGGTCTAATG
Organism: Glaucomys volans; assembly: GCA_020662805.1. Lineage (NCBI taxonomy): Eukaryota > Metazoa > Chordata > Mammalia > Rodentia > Sciuridae > Glaucomys > Glaucomys volans. The sequence goes on along the minus strand of JAJEJO010002381.1, from coordinate 107,356 downwards.
TAGGCATTCAATCCAAACATATGGGTTCCCATAATTTTTATTTCACTCTCCTTTGCTCAATGATTATTGTGTACTTACTATGTTACTTGTGGTTCCCTGAAAGATTTGATAGATGAATTTTTACTCCATTATACCTTTTCTCTGCAGAGCAATTACTACATAACACTTCTGCTAGAACGTGTCTCCCTCACACTTACTATACTTAATTGGCTGAATAGCAGTCTCTCCCATCACTCTGTGAGCCCCTCAAAGAGCTGGAGCTATCTTATGTCCACATATTTGTGTCTCTGCCACTTTCTACAGAATCTTACACATAGTAGAGGTTGTAGGCAAGTTTGCTTAAAAATATTAAACAAAACATAACATGAAAGGAATCATGAATTTCAGTTTGGTAATGTCAGACCAGTGATACTGGGTTTCTAAATGAACGTGTTTGAGAAACATGGCAAAATTCCAAATATACATTTAACAGGGAGAAACATTTTTTTAATGTGTTTTAAATTTTACCACAGAGGTGACTGGACTAAGAACTAGACTTGCTACATTTTTGTTGTTGTTTTAAAATATTGAAAGGTAACTATTGCTGAGATGCTACTTGACTTTACTTAAATCACCTGTCTGAGCATAGCAACTGGATAGGTAGAGTTTGATGGATTGGTTTATTATGGGTAAATTGAGCATGGAACAATCTAAATTGATCATTAAAGAGACAGAATCCTGAGCCATCCAGGCTGTAACTGTTCTACAGCTATGGTCAAAATAAGAAGGGAAAAAAAAGGATAGATTTTGCAAACATTTCAGAACCACATTTTCAACACATCTTTGTTAGAAAATAGTACATAAAGACATTTTCATTGACCAGATAAAAACCAAATGTGGCAACTGACAGCATGCATTATCCTTTAAAACATTTCAGACTCTATCCCTTTTCCTTTTCATTTTGGGTTTGTCATAAATCTGTTGTCAGGAGGAATTTTTTAAAAGTTGTTTCTATTTTTATGTTAAACATTTCTTGTTATATGGCAAGCTCTTGCTCTGTACCCTTTGCTCAGGAATTTTTCTACTTTTAGTCATATATCTCTTTTTACAAACTATATTGATGCTATTTTCATTTTAGATTTGCAGTTCAATCTTTCCTTCCAGGGGATATGCTTTGCTAAATGTAGCTCTGTTTTCATTGCTTGAACTACATTGGGACTAGTTTATTTTCTTTTGCTTTTTCATTTAAACCAGATTAAATACATAATATTCATCAATGTGTGAAGTCTGTTTTCTATGTGTTAATGTGAAAACCAAGTTGGTCCTTCCAAGGACCAGAGGCAATTAAGCTTTGGCAACAGTCCTTGATCTTCTGTGGTCTTATATATATTGATAAGAAGAAAATTTATAAATTTCGTATACTCTTTGTTCCTGTTTCAAAGTTAATGTTATCTTATTGCTTTACTTCATTGACAGAGCAGTGTGCTTTTAATTTTAAAACATGAGAAAAGCATAGTTGAATGAAATTTTAAAAAGCATAGTTAAATGAAATTAAAAGTAATTAACACACTAACAGGGCTAAACATTGCTGCTATTTTGATGATGATATTTTCAGTATTTTGCATGAATGAATATTTTTCTCTGGTTTCTTTTGTTGGTTGCTTTTGGATTATTCTGTATATTTAGTTTTGAACCTACTCCTTTGGTTTAAACTCTACACATTTTTGATGACTCTCTAATATTGACTTATAATACAATGTAACATTACTTAACCGATAATCTACTTTTAAGTTGTTTTCAAATTTTTTCAATATTGTTAACATTACTTGAAAATGAATGAGAAGTCTTGTCATTAAATTTCGAATAATGTCAAGAATAGTTCCTCGAGTTCATTATTTTTAGAATGGAATTTTACTGGGTATTCAGAAAAGATTTTCTCTATACACTCCAATACAGAATACATTTTTTTTCATTTATGTATGTCTTATAAAACTGACAATGAGGAAGGTCCTTAAGACCTTTTGAAGAATATTGCACAAAAATAGAAGATACTGCAATTCAAAAGGTCACTTTGCCTGTTAGTAAGTACTGTATACTTGAAACTACTAAGGGGACTGTAAGCTGGGCATTCACATAACATCAAGCAAATAAACATGAAAAATCCATATAAAGGAGAAGTTTCTTTTAATTCCCTTTCCGGCAATAGCCATAAAATACTAATATAAATGTTACTTATTTATGTACTTATTAAGACTGACAGCCTTGGCACCAGCTAATTATGGTCTGTAGTCACAGGACATGTTTTATGCATGTCTTCTGCATTTGGAAAACTGTGAAACAGGTTTTGCACCTTAATGAAGAGTAGCTCTGCATCCTGCCAGCTTCTCTGGTTTGGACAACATGGGATTGTTCTCACACTGTGTCTGTATAAATCACCAGCTCTTTCTTATGTCTTAGTATGCTGTGCTCAAGAAACTCACAAATATCTTTTTAAAGATATCTTTTATATCTTTCTCAAAGATATCTTTTAATATCTTTAAAGCGGGCAATTCAGAGTTCTCTAAATGTGACATACAAGTGACAAAAATGAGGTAATTTTCTTCCTGTTTGGAATTGGGGGCAAATATCTTTGTTGCTTAAATGTAGTTATGTAAAAGTATTAAAAATATATTGAAATTGTGAAATGAAGTGTTCATTAGAAATTACAATAAGCTGTTGCCTTTGTGCTCAATGTTATGATGGCTGGAAGGTCTAATTAACTCCCGTTGCTGAGGCGCCATCAGCAGGATTGCTTCAGAGAGGATAAACCTCACGAAGGGAGGAGCTAAGACTCATTAGCTTTTAATCTGCTATTGAGACCTAACTCCTATTGAATAAGGGCTTCTTTGTGATGAAGAGTAAAAATGTTTACCTTATGCCCATATTTAATTAGCCTAATAGTTTTTATATCAATGTTGTTTATTCCTTACACTTTCTAGGCAGACAAATGGTCATAAAGCCTTATTCTTTCTTCATTACATTTAATTGTTTTCACTTATGATAAAACAAGTCCCTTCCTTGCAGATGCCTTTGGCATTTGCATTTATTAAACAGTCTTTGACAGAGAACTTAATGACTAACAAAATATTCCAGTAAATTTTAACCTTTAATACTGTTCATCTATATACTTAGCTTCTTATAAATGAATCAAATACGTTTCTTACAGCCCCTATTATAATCCTGTTTTTCTTTACAGTAGATTTTTTTTCTCCAACAAGTTATTTTTCATTATTAAATCTGCACATTATGATAAACTCCATTTCCTTGCATAGTTGGTACATAGAGCCAGCAGCCCATCTCTTTTGGCAGCACAACACCCATTTTAATAGAGTGCCATTTTCCATCTGGTCATGGGTATCAAAGGTTAATGGTGGAGATAATGCAGGGAGATAATGTAGGTAAGCACGTTGGGCCAGTCCCTCTCAGTAGCAAGGGATGGTAGGTATGGTATACTTCCCTAGAAAGGCATTTCATTTCAATTTCTTAAGCTTAGTGCAGCTCAAATAAATATACGTTCATGTTTAATCTCTGTAGCAGTTGACATTTGCTAGGCTTTGCTTCCGTTCAATCAAAATTCCCAGGTTACCTTCACCTAGGCTTACTGATGTATCTTTGTTTTCTTTTAATTTGTCTCAGACATCTTGAGCACAGTCCACATTCATGTCCAGCATTTCCAAGTCTAACCACTCGTGGTAAAAACAGTCCTCATATTTCAATTTTCTTTATAAGAGAAAATCCATTTATTCTCTTAGTTATTCCCTTTTACCCTCAACATCCTTTATCTCCCATAAACATGAAAGGTTTTACTACTTCTTTAATATAATAATATTTCATGAGAAATATTTTGCAAGATTGTGTTCATTGTAAAACTCTAGATCTTAGTGTACATGTGACTTTTTGAATTTTAAGGGAATCCTGTTAACTTTGCTTAGGTTTAAATAGATATTTTTGGTATTTTTTTTTTTTAATTAACCCATATATTCTTCATTTACTCTGGTAGTTGACCATGCAAAATATATTTTGAATTCCCTATATATTAAATTCAGGGTTTCCCTCTTTCTTTTGGTTTCCCTAAAATGTTTTCCTCCTTTCTACATAACCATTTTGTATACCCTACCTCCACCTGACAAATACTCCTACTTCTACATTAGCATGTATAGACCCCAAGAAACTTGAAAACATTCATGAAGAAAAAAATGTAATAGATCTTACTAAAAATGGTATATTTCCAATTGAGCTTACACCTTATATATTATAGGATTCAAATGTGCATATTTCTCAAAAACAATTCTTCCTTCCTAACCTCCAACCCCTGCTCCCAATCCAAGCTCTGGAACCTTAGTCATGAGTCTGCTGTGAAATAGTGCTTGCTCAGGATCAAGAAAAACACAAACTGAGAAGGGCAATCTTTGCAGATGATGTGGTGACTGTTCCTCAGCTCAGCCATGACTGCTCTTTGCATTTCTAAAGAAAGAGGGAAGGATGGTAAAATGAAACAAAAGAAACACAGAAATGTTCAGTTCACTTATGGCACTGTGAAAGTTTGGGGAGTAGTATAGTTTTGGTTCCCATAATATGGAGAAAAGAAAAATGGGAAAAGCATCATTTTCTGATGAGTCTCACATTTTGGTGGCTCTAATACCATCTGATATTCAAATGCTGGTACAACTTCATCCTTGCAGCTCTAGAGGGCAGGGAGCCAGTGTCTAGTGGGGAAGGTTGCTATAGATGCTTTAGAACCTGAAGTGAAATTGTCCTAAATGGTGATGGTCATTTCCTAGGACTGCCTTGACATATTATTACACAGTTGTCATCCCGAAGCTACAACAACTTATCAATTGACAGTTCTGGAGGACAGAATTTCACTACCAAGTTTCATCAGGATTCATTCATTCTTTTTTGGGGCCTCAGAGCATCCCTCTATGACTTTCTCCTAGTTTCTAGGATTTGCCAGCAGTCATAGACAGTTCATTCATGCATTGGAGATGTGCTCCAATCTCAGCCTCCATCTGCATTTGGCCTTCTCCTGTGTGTGTGTCTCCATTTTCCATAAAACCAGTCACAGTATTAGGGGCCAGCTGACCCAGTATGAGTGCAATTTGATTGCATCTGGAAAGAATCTAATTCCAAGTGAGGGTGTGTTCACAGATACTCAGTATTAGGACTTCAACATATCTTTCTCACAGGGACCTGATTCACCCAACAGCAGCAATATTAAAGAGAGTTTGAAAATCAGTAGAATCTCTCTGGGCAAATGGTAGGTATCAGGTAGCAACTGCAGACAAAAACCAAACCAAACAACAACAGCAACAACAAACTTGCTCTCACTCATATTATTTTCAAACTTGGGTCTTCAGAAAAGATTCTCGTTAAGATTTGAGGGAACTAATGTATAATGATGAACCATGTGTAACTGCTGTTTTACTGAGGCAAAAAATATTTGATATTTGAAATTTCATATTATTCAACAGAATATCAAGTATGCTCTATCAGAAAAATTATTAGACTGAGAAAATGGCCATTATTATGACTCCATATTGATATTTGTCATTGCAATTAAATAAATCATTAAGCTATATGAGGCAAATAGTTGCTTTTTAACCTGAAAAATTTTAAATTATAGCCCATGATGCAAGTTGTTCTCATTAGATATTTTTAAGATTTATAAGCAAAGTTAAGTCAAACATATTCAATAACCACTTCAAAACTGATTCTATTAGGTAATATACTTTTTGCCTCTCTGAGTCAGGCTTGATTTGAATAGATACATTTTTATGCCATATTTTTACTTCATAGTAACCAAGAGTAAACACAAGGGGAGTTGAAAGAATTTGAAATCCTATATGAGCCTGTGAATTAACTCTGAACCTTTTTAGTGATAGGCTAGATATCATTCTATTTATTTACCCTTAGGATTTGCATAGCGATTTTTTTCCTTCTCTCAACATTTATCTAAATGGAGCAGCATCAAATTTATTTTTGATCGCTTTTCCAATTTTTCAAAGTAATTTATATTCTAATAGTATTTTAAGGTACTGGCTGACCCAACTGCTATCCCCCTAGATTTGCATTGATATTGTTTTGGAATTTGTAATGTCATCTTTTAGACTTGACTTGAATTGATTCAATTAATTTAATCTTAGATCTCACTACCCTGCTGTTTCTGGAAACTTAAAATGTATCACCAAAAAATATTTTCACATAATAACTTGGGTTTGTTTGGGAGGATTCACTCATGAAAGAGCCAGTGTAGCTAAAATCTGTTTTTGAAAAATATTCCTTTGATGTCATTACTTTGTTTTATCAGTTTAGTGAACAAACCCTCATGCAAAATTCATTGAGAAGCAATTGACAAGATGGTAACTGAGTAAACTAAGAGTCACTCTGATATTCAGATTTGATTCTTGATTTTGATTGTGCATTCTTTTGAGACTTGTTTAAAACTTCCCAAATAGATGTGACCTAGAAAAGAAAAGTAAAGCAAACAATAGGTACCTGGTGCAAAAAGTCATGAACGAAATTCTTAAACTATTTGAGCATGCATAAAAGTCAAACATATTTTCAGATACAAAATGGATCGTAAGTTTCTAATGAAAATTAAGAGTATCAATTGCTCATCAATATTTGGATGTTTCCCTTAGGGGGAAAAGTCAGAAATAAACATTTTTTGTTTAGAAGCATGGTGATAAACTATTATTTATTCTGTGCATTAAATAAATTTATATCTTATTCCTCCTTCACTTGCATGTTCTGATAGTTTGAAATCCATTACCAGGAGCGAGAGTTTCATTAGGAAGTACCTGGAGATGACATAGACAGATAATCATAAATAAGAGAAGCTTCATGATACTGATCTCATCAGACTGCTGAGGACAAATGCACCTTTAACCACAGCTCTCATTTTTCTTTTTTAATCTGATGCTATATGCATGCTGAAAACCATGCATTTATTTTGTTTCCATTTTTTAAAAAAATTTGTTTATGTATCTTTTAAAGGAAATTTATTAAGCAGGGGTAAAACTGATTTTTCTGATGGAAAATTTAACAATATCCAAAGTTGAAGTCTATTTGAGTCAAAGGGCTTATTTGTGCATTTCTTCTGAAACATGAGACAAGTAGAATACTTCTGACTATTTTTTTTCCCCTGAGTTTGTACTTTCATGGAAAGGGGCAGAGTAAAAGACAGTAAGTATTGCTTATCTGCTATGTTTCTGTATCAGCAGCTATATACTGGAGTGTAATTTTCAAAGTACCATTGGTGAAAGAAATATTTAAGTGAAAATACGGAGACTAAGTAACATAACATTTTAACTCTCTAGGAAAAAAATAATCACACTTATCAATTTGATAGCAATAAGAGGTAATACCTTTGTAATATGAAAATACCTACATGAACAACCCAGAAAACCAAATTGCCTAATAAATTGTTACTACAAAGGAAGCAACTATTACCATTAAGGTGGGAGAACTAAGAGAGCTGTATGGTTTTTGAGACTGATCAGTTTGACAAAAAGCTGTGGGTTTGCTGGAGTCTGATGCTGCCATGCCATGAGGGATGGATTTTCATGAAGAGTTCTTGCTATAATCCATGTCAAGATGATATTGTCTACAACTGTTATGCAGTAAAAATGCAAATACTACATACATTGTAAGCATGAAATAGCTTTTAAATAATAAAATAACATTGTTCTGATAGTCTCTTTATACAAATGTCCTTATATTTATAATGGACATTCAAATAATTTACATTTTATTTCCCAATGGTTGCTGAATGACTTTAAGAATTAAATTATGCTTTCCCGTCTGCATTATCAAATATATGTTTTGAGAGGATGATTTCAACCAGGAAACAGTTCATCACACTCATTTTAAAAAATTCTGTAATGCCTAGAGGACTCTTTCAGCAAAATAACTCAGTAACAACATTCTTGCTGAATGGGGACTTAGTTGGGTTTGCATTCTGGATCCACCCTTCATTTGTAGAATGACCTTAGACAATTCAGTTAACTTCTGTAGGGCTACTTTTACTTATCTCTGAAATAGAGTTTAATACTGAACTACTTCCAAGGGCTTTATGCAATGTGAATGAGATTATATAGGTTAGCATTATAGTAGGCAATGAATAAATGGTACACAATGTCTTAGTTGTCTGGCAATCTCGTAAACAAGATTGTGGATGATTTTCTCTATTTTTCTGTTCTACAGTTAGCACTAATATATAGTTTAAATACTGAATAAAGTAGATAGTATTAACCCGAAGAAAAAGGGGGGGCTCATTAGAAATTAATTCATTCTCCCATCTCACCGAATTATTGTCTCTCATTTGCTTACCACATGCTTGTAATTAATTAAATAGGAGCAATAGTATAGTTTAGCACGAACTTGGAAATTTTAGTACTTTGTGTAAACTTTATAAACAGCATTTTGTCTAATAATAATAATAATAATAATAATAAGGGAGACATTGTAGAAACTAATATTTTCTCTAGGTACGATATTAAAGTACTTACTTACAGCATTTCTTTATGGAAAATTTTTGCCTGAATATTTTCTTCCTTTAAAGGTTGCTTTCAAAATTCAAACTATCTTTTAAGTGTTTATTTTTTCATATTATGTTTTAACCCTTTCCCAACTTCTCCTCCCTCTATAAAAGTTCAAGATGATTTCCCCAATGATTACCAAATATACAATATTCCCTCTAGTTTTTCTTCAGTGTGTTCTTCCTTTCCCCCTTTTCTCAACCTAGCAAAGACATATACATTTTCATGACCTTATTCAAATTTCAACTCTCCTAACAGAATGTAATATTTCAAAGCATTATCTCTGTCTTGTGTGGCATCTCTTCATGAATCTTTATATCATAACCCACATGCCTGACACATTGCTATGCATACAGTAGGAAGGGAGTATATAAAATACTCTGCTTCTTGGTAGATAATGTGTTAAATACCCTATTGATAAATGTAGTGTATTGAATGTTCATGGGATGGAGGAGAGGTGAAAATAAAAAGATAAAATATTTTCATCTCAGTGATAATTATCGATTCTACATTTCCAAAAAGGAATTATAGAAAAGCATGAATGTTCTTTTGTTTTCATAAGCAATTGAGATGACATCCGACAATGTCCCAAATTAACATCATGATAATGTTTAACTTTTTATAAGGTATCATAAAATGTTCCTTATTGCCTATTTCTTGAGGAGAATAAAAAGCAGATGCAAATGAATTTTCTGTTCCTTCCTGTTTACATTTATAACTTCACTTCGAAAGAAAAATTTTTGACTACCTTCATTGTACCTTATTTGAAAAGAAGACAGTCACAATGCCATCTGGTTAGAAAACAGAAAAATTTCTTTAAGTTGTTGATTTGAGAGGTGACAAATATCTCTGTCACTTCTTGAAATTAAAGGTTGGAAATGGATATAATCCCTAAAATATAATAGTAAAGTCCCAGTCAGAAATTTAACTTTTGGCCCAGATCTTATTATTTTACCTTTGGAATACAAGGCCTAAAGGGAAGACTACCTAGCTTAATAAATTTGTGATTGGATTATAAACTTTTGTCTCACATATACTCAAACATCCAAACTAGTAGCACGTAGTTTGCTGCTGCCCATGCAACTAGAAACAACCTGCTTTTCCTTGTTAATTCCACCCCCTCCATTTACAGTCTATCTTGTTTAATTGAATGCATTTCTATAAAGTGTATCAATGCCTTTTGGAAATTATGAAGCATAAATAAATAGATGGGCAGAGAGAGAGATAAATAAATAGCAGATAAATAAACAGAAGATCGGCAAACCTAGACAGAAATGCCAATGCCTAAAGCAGTTCATAAGATCTATTAGGTAAAATTATACAGCAGTTGGTGTTTACTTTTGTAACCTACCTTACAGTGAAGATTATTGGAGTTATTGGTATATCTTCTATTGGTATATTTACAGATCCTATATCATCAAGAATCTTTAAAAATATTAATGGCAATAACAAACTATCAATGTCAAAGGCACACCCTACTGCAAAATTTTCCTTGATTATAAATTTGAGTAGTATCAATAATATTTGGACACCCAAGGAGCTGTTCAATTGCCTTTCAAGTTCCCTTTTGGTAAAGATGATCACCACTATAAATGCGTTCAGATACATTTGTTCCCATTTTCTTCTGTCAGCACTTCCTTGAAGACAGCCCTTGAGTGTATCCCAAAGAAGCCTAGAATATATTTAAAATTGAAAAGAATCTCATTTTTTGTTAAAAGCATAAAAGCTGTCAGAAGCAAGTTCTATCAACTTTCTTAAGGTAAATACAAAATTAATATATACATGAGACTAAAATTAAAATTTGATGTTTTAACTGCTGTTTTATATAATCTTCATGATAAAATTAGGTATGTTTTGAATTTGTGTAGTAAGGAATATTAGTAATAATAATAATAATGATAATGATATGGCCTAGAAATTTAGGTAGGTAGATAAATGAATACATAGAATGAATATGTAGAAAAATACTTAAATATGTAATATCTTCAAACTAATAAATATATTTAACCATGTATCTTATCTCTATTTCCTTATCTTAGTCATTATGAAAAGCATGTTCTTCTATGAAATTCTAGTTACAGCCTATACATAAGCTTTTAATCGATGTAGTTTTCAATGTATTATTAATGAGTAAAGATTATGAAAAGACCATAAGTGATCACTGAGAAAATTGTAATTATGAATGAGAGTTAGTTCACAGGTATATTTTACTTATTTTTGCTGTATTTCTGTGGGAATCAGCAGTGACAGGAAGCAGTAAGTTCCTAGTATCTCAATTACACATAGTTTCTGCCATGCCTTTACTTCATATAGCTGCCAATCATGTCACTAGCTGAAGAGACATCAAATAAAAGCATGGGAAATTTCAGTCCTTTCTGTGCTGTACTGATTTCTATTTCCTTTGCCCCACTGCTGGGATTCAAGTCTAGTTGCTTTTGTCACCCTCTAATGAAAAATCTTTAATTGCTCTTCACTGCCAATAGAAACAACTCTAAATTTCTTAATATGCCTCATACATCCATGAAGATCTAGTTCTTTCTGATATTGAAGTTATGCTTTTTGACCATCTCCTGTCCATTGTGTATTCCAGCCAAGCTAATTTACATTTTCACCCAACAAATGAATCACTTTCAACAAATGAATCATATCATCTCTTGCCTCCAGACTTTTGGAAATGCTCTTTCCTCTTCTGGGAGTCATTTTCATTTCCATGAGCACATGTTTTCTTCACCTATTATTTTCTCACCATTCAGGTCAATTTAGTAAACTTTCCTTCTTCCATAAAGCCTCATTTCCTAGAACATTCTTGTTCTCTTACCCTGCTGTACATTAATGGATTTGGGAGAGTACTGGTCTGAATCATTAATTTGTATTTGATTAATCCTTCAATTCCCAGTCCCAAGGAGATTGCCCTGAATATGCTTGCCCACTTAGTAAATACTTGTTGAATAAATGAAAACTACCACTTCCTCTGAAAAAATGTAGAACTATATACTTTGCATCTAGACAAATTTAGGTAGTATTCATTTAATCAATTAGTCATCAACTTATGACTATCATTGGTAGGGGTTTGGCCATCTTTGCTTACTTAATGGAAAGGGAAAATGGTCGACTATTATGCATAGGAATATCATAGGCATTTTAGGTTGCTTAGGGGAATTATATTCTATGTAGTATGAGTTAATTTAATGTATGATTAGGTTCTATGTAGTATGAGTTAATTCTATGTATGATTGGGTTATGATAACAAATACTTGTAAAATATTACGTTGTCTATGTAAACATTAAAATTTTAATTTACTGTTTTTTTCACAGCCTAAATGTGATATTTTGTGCACCTATTCTTGAAATACTAATGTACTTATAAAGAAAAAATGAATCACATGGTTCAGAGTAAATCTTGACCTAATATTTAATGTTCAAAATCCTCAGATGCAGAATGGAATATTTGTACATATTCTACAGAATTTGATGTTTCAAGGAATTGTGAGGACTCTAGAGTATTCAGTTGTTCTCATTACTACAAGAGATCTTTGTCTTAGTTTAACAGGCCAATTTTAGAAATTCATGGAAATGCTCTATAAAAAGCAAAACAGATACAGGAAAAAATAGTTTAACAGGAATGGAGTATGACTAGAATTGTGGTTTTTGGAATAATACATTAGGTTTATAATTAATTATGGATGAAATGTCTGGTCCATATTTTTCCACATCATCTACCAGCACAGCATCCCTCATGCCAAAGTTGATTATGGAAGTAGCACCTCTTCTGTCATAACTGTCTGGACCAAGAAGAATATGATACCTGCAGAACAGCAATTAGCATCAGAAATCAATCATTCCAAGCCTGTGTTTTCGAGGATTCATCTAGGGAAAAACAATTCCTCCAATTGGCTCTAGTTATGGGGTGAGTGTGATATGTGTGGGGGAGGGGGACACACATTCATGCACATGCAAGCTGATAAATATTTGTGGTTTGTCAAATGGAAAAACTGACTTTTTCTGCTTGAGTCTGAAAGCAGAACAAATCAGTATTGTTAGACCCCTATAGAGAGAAGTTTGGCATTCCGATGAAGTCAGCAGAAAACATTTAGGTTTGGGATTACTTTTTCAGGTTAACAATTCACATTAGCTTATATGTACTTATTATCTGATTGGCTGCTTAATATAAGCTTACTGAGGTTGTTTTCATTGTGTACTTTAAATGTTATATAGTTATACTTAAAACATGCACTTCACATTTTGTTTTATCCTCAAATAATCGGTATGCATTTGGTTAAACAAAACATCAAAAAGAAGAAGAGTTCCATAATTAATTATATATATCAGAGATTCTTTTGATACTACTACAGTTACTAATTTCATTAATCTAGCAGATAAAAAAAAATGAGAATTTTCCTAAAATAAATAATTTTAGATCTTTAAAATAATACTGCTAATAAAATTTCTTAGAGTTTATAGATGACTCAAAGAGAGGAAAATTGTAATTTTTGTAATTGGTGAACTCTTTGATAGTCAATCATGGTTTGCTGTAATCATGTGTAATTTGCATGTGCCTAATTTGTGTAAAATTTAGGAGAATTTATTCTTCTTAATTCTAAGACTTACACAAAAAAGTAACAGGTTTCAAGAAAATATTTCTTTGCCATGACTTTAATACTTAAAATTAAATTCTTCACAATCATTCTTTTTTCTGATAAGAATTAGCTGCACTTATAGGTTCATAATGATAATTGTGAAAGATGAAAATAGGCATTGAGGAAATTTGCACAGATGAAATATCACCACAAAAGCATTTCCAACTTCTTAACCTGAAGACTATTTATCACTTATCAAACAGAAGCCCTGTTCACTAGAACCCATAATCCAAAGGAAGGTAGATAGGATAGTACATTGTCTGCAATCTAAGCTACATGTCTTCTAGGTATCACACAAGCCAATTGGACCAGAACCTCTGAAGCAGTAGAGGTCCCTTCTGGTTTGGAGTCAGAGAAAAGTTCATGGAGAGAGTGGTTGCTCTTCTTATCATGGATTATAGTCATAATGGTTCCTGCCATGTCCACAATCCCTGTGCTTTTAGGCTAATCCTTTTTAGGATTCCTTGGCATAACCCCAGCTGATGACTGTAAGAGTGTTCTATCTTATTGTCAAAGGTTTCTTCTACTACCTTGTGAGCACCAGGAAAATAAAACAAAACCAAACAAAAAAAACATGTTTCCTCCTCTTTATGTCCACGACAAGATTTACTGTGTTAACATGCAAACAATATTTGCTTTGTTTTTGTGCTTAACAATATATACTTTGTGGAATTATCTTTTTTTTAACCACAAGATTTATCTCTTGCAGTGCTACCTGTGCTTCAACATAATTAAGACTCTGATGGAGCCTACACTTTTAGTAATTCCTTAATAATTAGTTGTTTATATATTGTATTTAAAAATACAATTTTCATCAAGATTTTATGGATAGAACAATTCACATGTGAACAGACTAATTTCTTAAAGCCAATAAAGACAAGTAATCACAAACATAATGAAGGGCTTCTCCAAAGTTCAAAGGAGACTTTAAAGAAAATACTGGTTCCCATCTGTTTTCATGATGTGATGTACTAAAGTACCTTTTAACCTTCAGTGGCTATAAGTACAGACATAATTAATGAGCACTTGTTATTTTAATCATGAAATTAAAATGACTGTTATTTACAGTTTACCCATTAAGCTTTGGTTCTCTGATGGTATAGATAATCAGACTTAAACAAGACAAATTCTTTATACTTCTAAGGTCAGAAAACTAAAATGAATTGGGTAGGGGGCTGTGTACTTTCTGGAGACTCTAGAGGAGAAAAAGTCTGTTTCTTGCCAATTTCAGATTCTGGAAGCTGATTGGTGACTCATTAGTTGGTGACCCTGCACCACTTTTACTTTCTCTTCCATTTTCATGTCTCCTTTTATAACTCAACCTTCTATCTCCCTGTTATAAGGATCCTAATTATTACAATGGGTGGTCCTACCCAGAAAATCCAAAGCAATCTTCCTATCCCCAGTTCCTTATTAATCGCACCCATAAAGTTGTTTTTGCCACTTAAGTAGCATATTCTTACCTTACATGAATTAGAATGTGGACCTTTTTGAGTGGACATTCTGTACCCTACCAAGTGATTGATTTTAGGGTTACTGGGTATATTTAGGAAAGGGATTTTTTTCTAATAAAGGTAACCTAGTGGTCTTTTCTACTAACATTTCATCTCTGAGGTTATCTTATGGATCAAAAGGGAAATATCAGTAAAAGAGGTCAGAATAGGACCAATTCTGCCTATGGAGGAAAATCATATCTTGTGTTTATTTTTATTTGGAATAGAATGATAACATTCACTTCAGTTAGATAATTATTTAGTTATATTTATTCTCACTTCATAAACTCCTTTTAGAATACTCATTTATATAATGCCATTTTTTCTTTCAGATCAAGCTGAAAGGAGTGAGTTTTCAAACTGTATTTTGCTATTCTTTTCTTGTGGTTTTCAGAAGTCATAATGAACATAAAGGAATCCATATTTACTAGGACCAAATTGATTTGGAAAGGGATACATATAACAAAGTTATTAGCAATACCTATACTCAGATTTCCTCATAATTTATTTTTGATATGTGTTTAGTAAACTTTATGTACTTTTAAGTTCAAACTATTTAATTGATGATATGAACTTCTGTGTTCACCTGATTTTTAGGTGACAACTTGCATTAGTGTCAAATCATTAAGAAGTTTTAATGTACTGTGTGTAGTAAAAGGGTCTCTTCTTACAGGATTTTTTCCCATCTTTTTATCACCATTTTTATGATTAAAAGAAAAACATTTAAAATAAAAATATCTTATCTTTTTAGTTTCAAGAATAAGAAGAAATTATCCTACTGTGTTTTGTTGATGAATCACTGAATGAATATTTGCAAATAATATTACTTATTTAGACATTTTTGACCATAAACATTTACTTTCTGTGGTGGTCAAGCTATTTTCTCAGGTTATTCATGATATGTAATAAAAACTCTTCAAGGAGAAATCCTCCACTCTTTCCAAAACTAAGGTTAAATTAACACTGCATGCATTGAAAATGTATACTTCATTTAACAACTCTTGTCATTAAATTTTGAGTGTTTCCTTCAAATCTTAAAATCCTCTTGGGAGAACTCATTGACATGATAGTATTGTGCTAGAAATATAGGAAAAGCATTTTCAAAGAAAAAGGATGTATTTTTGAGATACCTTGCATTTGCCTTAATCAAGATGTGAAATGTGTTCCTCTTGATCCTTTTAAATTGTTTCTATGACATTTGCCACAGTGGTCATTAAATTAGATAGTAATAGCCCAATGTGTACTTGGATCCTTTCCGTTTTATAGAAATAAAGAAATTGTGTTGGCTACTTTTTTGCTTTATGAGCCTCTGCAGGAACAAATGTACTCATAAAATGTACATTAAGAGTTCTCCAATTATATTCCTATTTCCTTTAGTACCCCAGCCTCTTAATAAGCTTTTTCAGGAGTTTCTTGTCTATATTCATTTAATTTCTTCAACATTCCTCATAAGCTTTCATCATGATTTAAATGAAATCCTTTTACAAGGTGCAATAGAATTTTAACCAAGTGCATTCACTAAATATGATTTCTTACAGGAACTTATTTCTGCACATTGGAAGAAAAAACACTGCATTCAAGACCTTAACTTTTTTCACTTTTTAAGAAAAGAATATGTTAAAGAAACATCCACACACTAACAGACACACATACAAACATATGCAAGTATATATTTTAATCATGAAAGAATACATTCTCAAGATCATCTAGTTCATCTCTCTCTGATATATTGCTCTGACTAGCCATTTATATACCTTAAGTTAGGTGAGGGCAGGCCTAGCATTATAATTCTGATCTGTTTACTCCTGGTTAAATGTATTTTATGGTAAACTATGCTTTCCTTTTGACAACAGAAAACACAGATTCTTTTGTTCAACGTGTACAGAGAACAATATAGATTATAACCTGAAAGTACCTGGTACTTCTGGATTGGAGATGCACTAACTCTTTATGGTGCAGAAGTTTATACATCATCAATCTTAGATCAGACACTTGACCCCACTTGGGATGTCACTGTGGCTTGTCACATTGACAGGATATGCCTGTATACATTATGAGGGCAGCTGAATGGTTTTTAATTTTTATGACATTGTTTTACATATCATTGCTAGATAATGTAGAAGTAATGGACATAATAATGTCTGTGTATTAAATTGATCATTGCTATATTTCCATATCTTGCCTTGATTGCTAATTCCTTCAATTCTTTTGCATTTCTGTTATAGACATATAATAATTTCAGGACCAGGATTTGATTCTTGGGCCTACCTTTTACCATTGCTCATGACATTTCCCCAATTTCTTTTTACATTGACTTCCTTGGGAGATTTTATTTATTTATTGTTTTATTGTTTTATAGTAGTCCTTTTATTTGCTAGTTTCATTTTAGCACATATATAAACTTTAAGCTGAGGTTTCAATATTAAACTTTTCTAACATTGATAAAAAACACGTAACGATTAACCTAACATGCTCACCAATTCCTTAGTTGAGGAATCAGGACTAGTAACATAACTTGAGGTTCATCACATAATGTAACATCTGAAATCAGGTGGGGGACATAAATCTCATGTTTGCCACGTAGGAAGAACCATGTGATGCTGAGAAAGTGACTTGGCTGCTTGCAATTTTAATTTTCTCCTCTACAATGGAGATAATAACAATTATCTTTAAAGAGCATGATAAGAATTGATGAGATAATTTCATCATCATAAGGGGCTTAACAATGATTTTGGAACACCATATTTTCATTACAGAGTGGCTATGATTTTTTATTAATTCACTTGAAAAAATTATTTAAAAGAAATGCAAGGTCCTAGGTGAGGTGGCACACACCTGTAATCTCAGCAGCTCAGAAGGCTGAGGCAGGAGGTTTGTGAGTTCAAAACCAGCAATTCAGCAAGGCACCAAGCAACTCAGTAAGACCCTGTCTCTAAATAAAATACAAAAAAAGACTAGGGATGTGACTTAGTGTTTAAGTACCCTGAGTTCAATCCCTGATACCAAAAAAAAATATATATATATATATAAATATATACATATATATGTGTATACACATACACACACACACATATATATACACATACATACATATATATATATATATACTATATATATATGGAAAGAGGTCTGAGAATTCAGATATTACAGTTAAAGGTCCCAACTGAATGAATGTTTTACAGAAAATAATCTTAACCCATTCCATCTAAAAAAATCTTCAAAATCCACCATTTCCATAAAACATGATAATTTTCTCTAAAGGAATAAATAACATTTTTTCCATCTTTTCTACATCTACTTCACTTTCATGTATTTTCTTAAATATCAAAGATAGTTCTCCTTAAGTTGTGAGGAGAAGGGAAATTTGTGTTTGTGAGGGTTATGAGATATTTTAAAAATAATGACCATTCCTCTAGGGCTTTCTATCTCTTGTACATTGGTTTCTAAATTTTCAAAGTGTTATCATATGTGTATGTTATTTATTTCCATGTGAATTTGTTTAGTACCTATCTTTCTCCCACATGTAAGTTGCAGGATGGTAGGTATGTGGTGGGTTTTATTCGCTGTTATATCTCTGGTGACTAAGGCTATTAAAAGGCATTGCAGAAGTTCAATTAATAGACTTTGAATTAATTAATTCATATTGGCCACTTTAGTATCAACTAATCATTTACAGACCTTTTAAAGAATAGTAAATAGCATTAACCTTTCTGGAATACCCTAGATAAAGCAACATTTACAAATCCAAAATAATCCTTGAGATTTTATTTCCAATACATTGTTAATCATTTACTTGTATCTCCTTCTGAAAAAAAATTGATGTTTATTAATCATAGTAAAGAATTTTGCTCAGTTAGTAAGCATTCAATAAACATTATTATTACTAGTCATTGAGTGATGTTGTTATAAATACATTTTAAGGAGATTCTGCAAACCATTCAGTTTTAAAAGTTACTGGTAGTTTTTATCAAAATAAGAGCTGAAAAAGAAAATAGATTGGTCTTTTATCATAAAGAAGTAAACAACCAAGAAGTACCTCAAAATTCATGTATGTCTAATATGTTAATTAAGACATAGACAACATTTAAAATATAGAAGATATTTCAACTCTGATTTTTAATAAGTATGCTGTTACTTCTCATTTTATGAGGTATAAGGTTATTAGAGAATTTACATGAAAACAGCCATCAATAATGATTAATTTAGATGCATCCCAAATGAGTTAATTAAAATGACACCAGAATTTCATTTATGATCTTGCTATAAATGAGCTGCAAATACTCTGAGCTTGAACATGTTACTTTTTAAAGTGGCTAGTATACAACGCAACAGAAATTGTAGTAATTAATACTTTAAAAAAACACTAAAAGAGGTAACTGCCATCTGTTCTAGTTAGGAGTGTTAATATACAGTAAATGTAGCTTATTATAAAATAACAACAGCTGGCAATACAGTAGTTATTTCTTGGACTATACTTTTAAATGAAGATTAACTAGACCCAATAAATTTAACATAGCTGGATTAAAATTACAGAACTGTTAAATGTGTTGGAAATAATGAACCATGTACAAAATTTCCATCTTTATTTGGAATTGTTTAACGTTTTCATGTATACAGTGATTCACTTGATGACTTCAAGTTAAGTTATAAATATACTAAGCTGAAGTATGTTTTTAAAACAAAAATTACAAATTAAGAAATCTTTAGGAAAGTGATACTAAATTTAATTTACTGAAAATCCTGCATTTCAAAGATTATCAATAATATTTAAGGATACTAAGTATCAATTTTATATTCATCAAAAGTTATTTATGTTGACTTATCTTTTTAATATTTTTTAGTTTTAGATGGACACGATTTCTTTATTTTATTTATATTTATGTGGTGCTGAGGATCGATCCCAGTGCCTCATATGTGCCAGACTAGCACTCTACCACTGAGTCACAGTACCAGCCCCTGGGGCTTATCTTTTTGTAATTCCTAATGAAAAGGTCATTTTGAAAACGTGTATATGCCATTAAAATATCTTCTGTATTAAAATGAAATCAATTTTCATCACAATATATAATCCAAGGTTATTTTGCAATTTAATGTTAACTATGATAGAATATAAGATAATTCAGTGACCTTGTTAAATATAACTTAAATATGAACATTATTTTAAATGAAAACATCATTTTATCATTTAAAGTATTACATATGCTGACATTTATAATCATTCTCATTGAGAAAGCCATTTATTGTTCCTTTTATATCATTCTCATTAACTTATATATAACTTAACTAAAATGTAACAGAATTCTTTGGGTTTCACAAATGCAATTTACAGAAGAGCAAAAGATAAGCCAAGGCTCAATATCTCACTGAAATGACTCATCATTGAAAACTGTACTACTTCTCTCTGCTGAGCTTTTAGTCTATTTTCTTCCTAATGTACTTATGGATGATAGCTACATAATTTGAAACAAATTCTGTTCTAACAATTACATATACTACTACATCCTGACAAACCAGATTCAGACTGTACAGTAAGAATCTGTACAGAAGTAAAACTCTCACACAGAGGGAGTGTGAATGTTTGGATAGGACATGTTTGTTGCAATTAGCTTGAAAGCAATTTGCAGAAATGGGATGCATAGAGAATGAAATCTGTGCCATGTAATTCTCCGTCATGTATATTCAGTACAGTTCCCTCACTCATGTCACAAATGCAGATTAAAACAAGAAGTCAAATAAGTGCAATGCTTAACAGAGAAACAGACAACAAATGGCACCTGTTCCTATTATTTCATTGAATGTTTTACTAATATTACAATCACTTTTGTTAATATTAATTTCATCTCTACTAAAATTACCTCATTTACTATTTGATAAACTATGCAGTGATCTTTGGCCAATGGAGACAAGGAGATTAACTTTTTGGGGGGAGATGTTTTTTCTCACTGTATATTGCCCAGGTTGACCTTGAACTCCTGGGCTCAAGTGATCCTCCTGCCATAGCCTCCCAAATAGCTGGGAGTTATGAGCCCATGCCACTGAGCCTGGCCCAGACCCAGAAATTAGAAACAATTCAGAGTGCTTCTGGGTGGGACTCCATCAGATCTCTCTTGTATGTCTTTGACAGCATAATTTCATTCATTCATTCAATAAACATTTTCTGGCAGACACTGTTTTAAGTGATCTAACATAGCAATGTAAATGAAAAGATTCTTTTCTGAACTAGGCTTTGGGTTCCACATCTACGATGTTCTTTACAATATTAGGTAAGGACTTGCCTATTTGAGATGCACATGGCAGTTTGGATACTCACAGGATGGAGTGGTTTTTGCCTAGGGAGTTCAGTGAGTTCCAACTGGACTCTGGAACATGGAACAGAGGTTTGTACTGGAATGTAGAGGCCAGACATTCTTGACTGAGTCAACAGTAAGGGAAAAGTCAGGACGAGAAAGAAAAGGGAGACTGAGGGAATCCAGTGACAAGGGCACTTGGTGACAAAAGAAAGGTCTTTGCTTTCCTCTGTCCCTACTTTTAAGCATCCTTCAACAAGCCCTTTATGGTTATTTTACCTGTGCAACTGCTCTGAATCTAACCCCAGTGGTCTTGCTCAGCCTCGGATGTACACATGGTATGCTAGAAACTGGGACTTCTGACATTGAACAGCAGGTCTACCTTAATAAGGGTCTGGGGTTCTTTGTGTTAGTTTTCCACTACTGAATGATTAGAATGCTAACTTGTTCTCAGAGATATAGGAAATATTAATAAAAGCATACAAGCAATTTGGGGGAAAAAGGTTGTGCGTACAATTAAAATTTAGAAAAGAGAATTATCTCTTCATACTGCTTTTATAAGTGATCTTCAGCTATTTAATTTATTCATAGGTTCCGTTGTTGCAGAGTTCATTGAGGTAAGCCTTAATTTCTAAAGGTGCAATTTATTAGTGATGGCAAAGATACAAATAATAATCCTGTCAGTGATTCAGAGAGGAAAATAGATACTTTGAGACAAGGCAATTGTGCAATTCTCATGCTTGCAAAGAAAAATATTGCCATAATACACAAAAAGCAGAGAGTTTAATTTCTAAATTATTTTCTAATTCTTGACATTCAGTAGGTATACATTAGCTCAGTGATTGTTTGGAGCCATCATGGACAATCCTGATTCTCTTCTGGTTTTGTATCCTATGGATATAATCCAAGGATACTTTGAAATCAGTTGGAGATCCACATACATAAAGAAATGCACTTCTTGCATTGATCACAATGCAGAACTGATTCTTACTACCTAATGAAAAGAAATACCCAAAATTTCAAGCTGAGCTGTAAGATTTATTGGTTTATAAAAAAACTTCAACAAAGA
This sequence comes from Glaucomys volans, assembly GCA_020662805.1. Classification (NCBI taxonomy): domain Eukaryota; kingdom Metazoa; phylum Chordata; class Mammalia; order Rodentia; family Sciuridae; genus Glaucomys; species Glaucomys volans. Next base: position 85,312 of record JAJEJO010002381.1, on the reverse strand, counting down.
GCTCCAAAAAAACATAGAATGATGATGTGCTTCCAAGAGATAAACTCATAAATATTTAAATGAAAAAAAGTTGCCTGTTTTCTAATAGAAATATATTTAGGTTATGATTAGTTTTGTTTTCATTTCATCTTAATTTTAATGGGCAAAATAGGTTACAAATGCCTGTACATTTTTTGTTGAAAAAAGTGAATGATGTAGAGCAGAGAATGGCAAACTATGGGCCAAAAATGGCCATGAATTGCTTTAGTATGGCCCCCAAACCAAAAATGGTTTCTGTGTTTGTAAATGGTGTGAAAAAGAAGAGAAATATTCTGTGACTTGTGAAAATTATATGAAATTCACATTTTGTGTCCACAAATAAAATTATGGCCAAAGCTATATTTGTGCTACCCCAGCAAAGTTGGTGCAGAGATAACAAGCTGTAAATCCTACAAAATTGATGGCATGGCCCTAGACCGGAGAAGGTTGTCAATCCCTGCTTTAGAGTAAAGGAACTATATTCAATGATACTCAAAATGGCATACAATCCAGGATGCACTAACTTTTATGTAACTTCATCTGACACATTTCAGTTATTGAATAGGGAATAAAATCATCATGAAAGCAAATGAGAAAAATATAGTTTCCTTTTACTCTTGCTAAAAAACACATATCCATGTTTTTGTTTTTTGTTTTTTGTTTTTTGTTTTTTGTTTTGAGCTTGAAAGTCATTGGCTTACAGTTATGGAAACAGTCTTCTGCAAGTGGGCAAGACCAGCATATGGATTTATAAAAGAATGGGCAATAGAAATTCAGCAAAAGGAGAAATAAGAAATAGCAGCTAGCAGATGGCTCCCACTAACAGCAGTAAGAAGAGATGTGCAGAGCTGTGTGCCCTCACCCCTCCCTCACTGTTATTATCCTGAAAGCCAACTATCGTACACTACAAAAATCAGAGTTGTGATTCACAACTCTGAAGTAGCTGTTGTATTCTTTATAAACACATAATAAAAATAAAACAAGTTACCCTCTAAGTAACAGGACTAAATCTTCAGATAATAGATTCACTTTATCCCAAACTGAATTGCTATGAAATTGCCACAGTGGGGACAAAAGTAGTTTTTACACTGAATGCAAAGTTGAGAACCTGAGTTCTTAAGAGTGGGCTCACTGAAACATGTGGAACAGGATGTGGCACTTGGTAGCTAAGTGGCTGAACGTACACCCAGATAAATAAGAGTGATGTTCTCCATGAATCTCCTCATATTCAGAATTATAAATTATATTATTTAGGTAGCACAATTAAGGGAAAACTGTCATGTTAATTTCCTGTACTAGAGGGTTTTGATTTTTTTAAAAAACTGAAATATTTTCCTACAGTTTTCTTCTCTGCTAAATATGAAAATTTACTCTTTCATTGGGAAGTTATAAACTCACATATGCTAAAATTTTAAATGCTTATTTGTTACTTATTTTAGTTTTTTTGACATGCTCTCTTCTCTCATCAAAGAAACAAAAGGAATAGGTATAGGAGGGCAAAACATCTTCCCGATTACTTTTAGTCTAAAAGTTTTCCCTAGAAAATATGCCATTTAAATACTCTCCTTTTACTTCTCATACTCAGGAGCTACTTGAAAAAAATCTAATTCTCTGGTTGTTAAGCATTCAGTATAGTGTTTAGCTTGTAGGAATATGTATCCCTTCTTTTCACATTCATGCTTTTCTGAGCACACAGTGCATTTTGTTGAAGCACACTAGAGAATCACATCTTATCTCCTATGACAATGTAAAATACCTTGGAGAGAATTTTCATAGCTTTATTTCTACTCCTGGGAACTTAGTGACTGCCTCTTTGTAAACTGGGACTGCTTGGACAACTTCCTTCTTTGTATTTTTCAGGGGGATCCTCACCTACAAGAACTGTCAACAACCACACAAAACAAACAAATAGAAAAAAATGTAAAAAAAAAAATTCATCTGCTGTATCATTATCAAGTTAAATATCAAATCATCATTATATTTTCTGTGCATTTCCCTTTTCTCCCATCACCTTGTTTTACCTATTTTTGTTGACGATTCACAGCAGATTTAAGGAAGCAGGAAGCAATGGTATTTCCACCATGGCTGTGTGGAAGACGTCCTGAAAGGAATCTGTTTAGAGCCTCTGAGTGTATGAGGAGGGGTAAGAAAAGCAATCCATGGGAATGCTTGATCCTTCTATTTTTACTTTCACATTTTTCAGAACGGTTGACTATTTTTACTTAAAGTCTCTTTGTGCTAGCTTCAGGAACTAGTGTATGAAGTAATTTAATTAATTCCTTTTGAAATTATGCTTATAGAGCAAGGTCATTGTTTTCTCTTAGAATTTGGTTGTTTTGGAAGTGGAGTAGATAGGAAGTAGATGGTGAGGAGTGCTCTGGTAAGAAAGCTAAATTCTCTTTGAGGGACATTTCCACACATTGCTCCTCCTGCCAGGCATCGTTCAAAACGTGATTTTGTTGAAGTGTTTTAAAGCAGAAATTATAGCTATGTTATGGTGATGTATCATTCAGTTTTTCCTAGACATAGTTTTGATTTTTTATTTAGGGATTTCGATCATGTAGTTATGTTCTAGGATTTACTGCATCTTTAAAGTAACTAATACTTTCAATTAATATACAAAGATCACAATGTATAATTCTTTAGTGTGTTCCCTAGGCCAAGCATGGAAAATACATGTTTCAGAGTGACATGGAAAAATTCAGTTAAATAACTATGGCAATAATGATGTTATGGCATTATGTAATTACTGTTTACTTCTTACCTGACACTGGTGCCACATTGCTCAGAATTCTCCCACTCGATCTGGAGATTAAACAACCTATCACACTAGGCATCAAATTATAAGTTTAGATATCAGAATAATGAACACATGTGGATCCAAGGTGCTGCCTAAACAACAGCACATTCTGCATATTTAAAGCTACTGTGTTCTCCCAGGGCGCATCTTTCCATCAAAACATACTATCTATATTATTTCACTTAGTGAAGGTTATTTTTCATTTTTTTTTTGTTTTATTCTATTAGTGTGACCCTTAGTATTGATTTGTCAGTTAGAATTTCTCATTAATCCACAATATGGTAGTAATTGTTTTTTGTCCATTTTTCTATCCACAATATTTTTGATGCCACATCACTTTCTGTGGCTATGAATTTTGTATCCGTGTTTCTTTAGTCTACAAGCAAAGGAATGCAATTCCTGAGACATAGGATACATGCATTTTAAACCTTATTAACAATTTTAGACTGATGACTTCTATGTCAATATTTCTCTGTGTTCCTTGAGTTAGTCTTGATAAGTTTATTTTTCAATGAATTTATTCAGTTTGCCAAAGTTTTCATTGGCAAATAGTTACTTGTAAACATTATTCTTACTTCATTTTAATCCCTATATCTACAATGTAGTCAGATTTCCTTTTCATGTATTCATTTTGACTAATGTAACCAGATTATTTATTTTTCTAGTAAATAATCTGGTTTGATTTTATAAACATAGGTGGATTTATTTTGGTTCCTTTTTAATTAATTTCAGGACCTTTACTTTTTTTAACAAAAGCATAGAGACTTAATTTTCCCTTTCAAAACTTACTTTAGCAGCTATATATATATATACATATATATATATATATGTTTGGGTTACCATAGAGTTTGCAATATTTCCATTATATTTTCCAATTATAATTTTGATTTATGAGTTATTTGAAAATATATTTTTAAATTTTGAAATTAATTTTGTATGTAAAGTTATTTTTGCTATTGATTTCTGAAAACAGAATAACAGAACATATCTGAATACTATTTCTTGGGCATTTGTTCAGAATTGCTTTATGGCTTAATATTGGAGCTATTTTAGTAAACATTTCTTGTGTGCTTGCAAAAATATGTATTCTTCAGTTGTTGACAACAAATTTTTATAATCAACAAAGCTTATTGTCCTCAATATCATTTATACCTTTACTTTCTGTCCGATTGAGCACCATTTTGTAAACTATAGGACTAGTGATAAATTTGTAAATCTCTCCTTGAATGTTGCTCGTTTTGTGGTCTTTGTAGGTCTAAACCATGATATTGGATGTGTATACCTAAAGTATACCTTAGTGCAATAGGCATTTCATCAGGTATTAATGGTCTTTGGACCTAACGATTTTTTTCCTTTTTGTCCAAGATTAGCACATATAACAAAGAATTCTTTTGGTTAGTAGATTTTTATTACTTTTCTTTTAATTTTTATGTTATGTTTTAGGCTTGTCATTGGAAAACTATAAAAATTCCATTTCTATAAGAAATGTCAGTCTTTACTTTTTTGTGGATAATTAATTCCAATTCCACCTCATTAATTTGTTGTCATTATTCCATTTGATTTTTTTTCTTTCTCTCCGGGTCATCAATGTTTTTCTGATTATCAATAAGTTTATATCTTAGATATTTGTTAAAAAATTTTCTATAATAATTCAGTTGTTGATAAATCTCATAATTTCTGCCTGAACTTTTTCTTTACCATGTTTTTAAAGATATCATAGTATGGACTCCAAGTTAATAGATCCTCCAGTATTTTAAGTAGATGAATTTTAAATTCTATTGAATTTTAAATATTTCAAATATTTATTTTCAATGCTTTTCTTCCTTCATTATTGATGTTGAAAATTCACATCCAAGTTGGTGTATGGGTCATATGTCAATTCTTTGTGGTTGCCATTAAATCCTCTTAGATTTGGGTTTCCTAAAGTTTCAATAAGTTGCCTTCAAGAGGCTTCGTATTGTCATTTTAATGCTTGGAAGTTTTATGCTTTCAGAATATTGAAGTTTATATTTCTCATCCATTTTTGAATATTTAAAGTCATTATCTATTCAGAAAAATATCTCCAGTCCATTCTCATTCTCATCTATCTTTCTGGAACTCTATATAGATATATGCTATAATTTATCATGTTCTTTTCCAGTTTACTTAACACAAACACACAAACACACAAAAATTAAATATGCAAAATATATGTATATATTATATATTGAATGTGTAATAACAACAACAAATACACACACTCTCACACACACACACACACACACACACGCATACAGGGAATTGAAGCCAGGGGTACTTTACCACACAGCCACATCCCCAGCCCTTCTTATTCTTTCTTTATTTATTAATTTGTTTGTTTGTTTGTTTGTTTTTGAAACAGCATCTTAAGTTGCTTAGGACCTCACTAATTTGCTGAGACTGTCCTTGAGTTTATGATCCTCCTGCCTCATCCCCCTCAGTGACTGATATTACAGGTGGGCACCATCATTCCTAGCATGGCATTTTCTTTCTTTTGATTTCTGGAGTTGCTTTGGTGAGTTCATATTCATTGGACCTTTCTATAAGAATGATGTGAGTTTAGCTTTAATGATATCTGGATCATGGGATATTTACATTTGCTCCTGCCACTTCCATAATTATTGTCACAGAAGGAGCTTACAAAATATTTTTGATTCACAAAGGTCATATGAATTCAGCTCCAATCCATATGAGGTTTAGCTCAGGTTATCAGTTATCATGGAGATTTTGTTTATTTTATTCTTTTAATTCTATCCAAGACCAATACCAAAGTTTCTTCACCTTAGCACTATTGGCATTTTGGGCTGGATGAGTCTTTATTGTGGGTGAGGGACTGATTTATGCATTTAAAAATGCCTAGTAGCATTTCTGAAACCTGTCCACTTGATACCATTAGCATAGTAGCACCTCCCTCCAGTAATGACATCCAAAAATGTCGCCAGATGTTGCCATCTGAGTCACAGAATGGGGGGAAGGGAATTTCCTCTCAATTAATCTAGACCAAAGAAAACATATTTTCACATGGGATAGAATTTTTCAGGGTGTGTGAGTGCACATGTGTGTGTATGTTTTTGCTTTCTAGCTTATTCTTTTCATTTCTGCTTTCCTTTATTTCTTTTTTAGTTATATAGCAAGGAAGAGAAGTTTCATATTTTGTGTTTACCATGTTTACCATGAAAAACTCTTTAAATATAATCTAGCAACATTTTAAAGAAATTCCAATACTTTACTGTGTAAGTATTTGTTTAAAAGAGAAAATGTTTAAAAGAGAGAAATCAATGTTTAGGAAATGAAATAACTCCATAAATCATATTGTAGTTTACAGAAATATTTCAAAATTGCTAATACGTGAATGATTTAATATTCTTAAAGAAATCTCTTAAAATCATCTATTTGGTATTAGTAAACTAATAGACTAAATAGACTCAATCATATTATCACATAGTAATAATAAAATATTTAGCACTTTGTAAAGATGTATTTGAATAGGGAGCCTATATATATACCTACATATATATATATATATATATATGGAGCCTATATATATTATATATATACTTAATATGTATAATATATATTATATATGAGGAATTAACAGTCCCAAATCAGATTGTCTATTATAGGCCTAGTATTGCCAGATATATAGAAATAACTAAAAGGAAAAAAAATTCAAACTTCATGTAATTTATATTCCAAATAGGAGTTCCAATCAGTAAATTAACATATGTCAGATGATGAAATATGCCTTAAAGAAAAATCAAATTGTGTTAGGGGAAGGAGGGTCCGTCCTGGGGAATTTTTCCTTTCTGTGATTATTTGTTTTCACAGAGGGTCTTGAAGGCTTGTGTGTTAGTCAGCTTTTCATTGCTTTGACCAGAATACCCTTTAAAAACAACTTAGGGGTTGGGGTTGCGGTTCAGTGGTAGAGCACTTGCTTAGCATGTATGAGGCACTGGTTTTGATTCTCAGCACTACATATAAATAGATAAAATAAAGGTCCATTGACAACTGAAAACAACAACAACAACAACTTAGAGAAATGAAATTTTATTTTGGCTCATGGTCCATGATGAGCTGAGTCCATTATTCTGATCCCAAGGTATGGCAGCATATCATGATGGAAGGGCATATTGGAGGAGTGCTGCATTGTTCATGGCATTCAGGAAGCACAGAAGGGAAGAAGCTTTAGGGAAGAACAATCCTTCCATGGAATGGCTACCTCCTGTAGCCACACACCACCTGCATACAGTTAGCACTCTGTAACTTTATTCAAACTAGAATGTCATTTACCTCTGAATATTCCTCCATTAACAAGAGCTTTTGGTGATACCTCATATTTGAACCATAACATTTCTGCCCTGACCTGCAGAAGTTCATATTCATCTCAAAAAGCAAAATGCATTTAGTTTTCCTTAAAGAATTCCATAGTCTTAACAGCTTCAACATCAGCCAAAAGTCCAAGTCCAAAGTCTCCTTTGAGACTTAAGGCAAAATCATTGCTGTAAGACCCTGTACAAATCAAAACCAAGTTATGTATTAGTTTATAATAGTGCAGAACAAACATTCCAATTCCCAGAGGGCAGAATGGAGCATAGAAAGAAGGTATGGGTCAAAGTCAGACCAAAATCCAGCTGGGCAAATAAATCCTATGATTCTACCAGTAACTCCTCATATAGCATCTAGGAACATGAATGCTCTCGAATAGGCTTGGGTGGTCCTATCTCTTTAGCCTTGCTAGTTGTAGTACACATGAACTCTCATTTACCCTGGCTCTTTCTGCAGCTAGCATCTTTTTTTTTTTTTTTTTTTTTTTTTTTTCACCCAGCTGTTCACACTGCTGGCATTTCTTGATTCCTGAGATCTCCATTTCAGCTTCAGCTTTGCCTTTATAGCTTAATGTATCACCCTCTCCAGGGCTGCCGAAGGGAATAGCAACCCTGCTATACTTTTCCAAACATCCATCACCCCTTAACATTAGCAGTGTGCATTTCTGTAGAACCAAAGCCATGTGGATAGTAAAAAGACCTACTACTAGCTTATACCATCGCTGAGCATGCTGGAATCATGGGTGCAGGTGGTCTCTGAGTCCATAGGTGACTGAATACTTTGAAACAACTTCCTAAGGCCCCCTATGCAAGCAGGGCATGCCCAGGGTCTCTTCTTAAAGGAATTTTCAGTTCTATACCCTTGAGCCTGCAAGTCATGATCTTGCAAATCCTTGAGAAGTCCTTGAGCCATCTTTCCCATTGTTTCCGTGTAACATACTTAGCATCTTTTTAGTGGTTGCAATCTCTTTAACAAGCACACCTTTCTTGGTTCCAGTTTTACGAGCACTTTTATGGCCCAATTATAAATTTTAAAAATCCTTGATCTCAATTACTGCCATGTGGCTCTAGACTTCAGTCTCATGCTTTGGAGTTCTGGGTGGGACTGCTATGCAGGTTCTGAAGATCCCTAGTGAGCAGGTCTGGCTCCTGAGCACCAGGAAATGTATTGTGGAATGAACCCAAGGTGCTTTACCACTGAGCTACTTCCACAACACTTTTTGTTGATTATGAAAGAATCTCACTGATTTGCCAAGACTGGTTGGAACTTGTGATCCTCCTGCCTCAATCCCTCAGAGTGCTGAAATGACAGCTCTTGGGTTCCAGCATCACCTGCTCCGGGCTGTCCCCAAATGGGTTCATTTTCCAACAACTCCATTAACTGCTGACTGGGAACTAGAACAAGGCATATTCTTTCAACGTGATCAACAGGAGGATTATGGAAGCTGGAGTCCAATGAATTAAGTAGTTTTCCCACAGATAAGACTGATGACTTGAAATGACTCAAGAGTATACCTGTGCCACATGAATAGGAATAGGAGTCATTGTCCATCTTCAAATCTCATTCTCTTTCCACCTCTAGTGTGCTCTTTCCAGAACATTGTTTTTGATGGAAAGCACCATCTATAGAATTCAATTAAGGTCCTTTCCCTTGATGAGCAGTGGACTAACTTCTTTCATTGTCAGAATAGCATTGTTAATTAGATTATACTCTGGCCATTTTTAAGACATATGTAAAACAAGAACTAAACTCAAGAATATAAGGTTCTTCACTATCCACACCCCCCCAAAAAAAAAAAAAATCCTTGATCTCTGCTTTCTGTTCCTGATTCTCACAGCAAACCTGCCTAAAAAATGTCAGCAAAATCCACATCTCTTCCTATCTGTGGAAGAGTGAATGCTATGCTGCCTTGAAATTTCTTCTACTAGATTAATTAATCTATCACCTTTAAATTAAACCTCACACAGTCTCAGGACATGTACAAAATGTAGAAAAGTTCTTTGGTAGAATACAACATGAACAGTTTTTAGTCCAATTCCCAACAGAACTCTCATTTCCCTCTGAAGTCTCATGAGCTTAGTCCATATTTCTATCAATATTCTGTCTTTTGAACTCCTACAAAATCACCCATTATGCTCCACTTACAAAATTTTAATGATTCTCCAGCCTCATATCCAAACTTTTCCAAATTTCTCCCCGTATCAGTTCCAAAGTCATCTGAACCACATGGTCAGGTTAGTTACAATAACAACCCTCCTTCTTGGTACCAATTTCTGTGTTAGTTAGCTTTTCATTGTTTTGATCAAATACCTGACAGGGACAACTTAGATGAGGGAAAGTTTATTTTGGCTCGTGTTTCAGCAATTTAGTTCATGGTAAGATAAGCCCATTGCTCTGAGCCTAAAGTACGGCAGAATATCATGCTAGAAAGGCATAATGGAGGGATGCTTATCCATTCATGATAGTCACGAATTCTGAAAGAAAAACATTTCCAGCCATGCCCCATATGCCTACATTTACCACCTGGTCATTCCATTCAAACTATGATGGACAGATTTGATTACAATTCGTTCTACCTCATAATATTCCTGCATTAACACAGGGGTTCTTGTAGATTGCCTCATGTCCAAACCATAACAGCTTGATGACATGGTGACATGTGAGCTGGGAACTGAAGAAGATGATGAGGCAAACTAGGAGGATAGCTGGAAAAAATATGGCACCCCCTTTACTCCTACTCAATTATGTAGAAGTTAAAAATTCTTGAAAGTAAAATTTTATCCATATAAAATGAGTTATCATGCAAAAACACAAGCATACATTTTCAGTCAGAGTACTCACCCCATTGCATCTTAGGTGAGAGGAGAATTTGTGAACATGAGACAGTTAAGCCATGAAATTAAATGATTACATAGTTTTACCAAATGTTTTTATTTTTAACTTCTTTATTCCATAAGATTTATTTAATAAGTGGGAAACATTCTAGATTTGTTATGTTTTTTAAAAAAAGATAGTTTAAATTTTAAAATTTATTTGAGCAAAACAATAATTCATAAACTGGGAAGCATCAAACAAAAAGTTTAGTGCTCCGATGGTAAAACAAAAAGAGAACCATATTTTTTTTTTTTTTTTTTTTTTTTTTTTTTTTGCGGTGCTGGAGATCAAACTCAGGGCCTTGTGCTTGGGAGGCAGGCACTCTACCAACTAAGCTATATCCCCAGCCTAAAGAGAAACTTTTATAGAGAGAATATAGAGGTAAAATAAATTATTCGGCTACAGTTACAAAATTGACTTTTTTGATTTATTTTGTTGGTGCATAATCATATGCTATTTCACCCCTCTTGATTGTCTGAGGTTGAGATTGCTTTGCTCGAAGATAAGTATTTTCCAAATATGACCTAAATTATGTTTTCCTTATTTTTGTAGTTTAAGAAAGGTTAAGGCTTTTTTTTTTTTTTTTTTTTAAACCTAGCTTGCTTCATTTGCTCAGAAATCTTCAGGACTGGTTTTTATTTTAATTTTAGTTTAACAGTTACTAAAATTTCATAAATTATGTAGTAAGGATACACAAATCAAACTTGGATTTTCTCATCTTGGTCTTTCTAGTGTAGCTAACATTTGTTGAATTTGGCTCTTGGATTCCATTCCCATACTTCTAGATAGCCCAGTCACCATTTCCTATGAGTAACTATCCCTTCCTGTCTGTGTCTCTCACTACCACATGCATGCGCTCAGTAGAAGCTGATTACCCCCAGGTCTAGGGAACAGGGCCAAGGGAACATATAGGCATATCATCTACATTGACTTCTTTAAAGAAAAGCTCAGGAATTCCATTTGGTGGCTAGTAAAGAAATACCTGTGAAGGAAATACTAACAGATATCATATGCTCACAAGAGAAGAGCATTTCAACAACACAGGATGCCCCAAGTAGATTCATTATGCCAATGCTACCTGCTTATTTTAATTCATTTTTGCTGTTGCTATAATTGAATACCAGAGACTGGATAATTTATAAAGGAAAGATATCTAATCTCTACAGTTCTGGAGGATGGGGAATCCAAAATCAATTCACTAGCACATGGTGAGGTACTTCTTGTTGCATCAGAATATGATGGAGAGTGTCACATTGATGAGAAGAGCAAGCATGCTAGCTCAGGTCTTTAAAAACCACTTATACAAAACCACTAATGCCACCATGGGATCCTAACCCTCATGATTTCAACTAATCCTGATTACCTCCTGAAGACCTCACTTCAAAATAATACCATTAACATGTATTTTGAAATTATGAATCTAATACATTTTTGAAAGACTAATTTAAGCCACAACACTGCTATGACAGATAAATTGAAAAATCTGTGGAGCTTAATACAATAGAAATTTGTTTTTTACTCTCATAAATTCCATTTAGTGGGGCTATTGGTGGTGGTGCTTTGCGCCATGAAACTAGATTGATGAAAGGCCCATCTGTATTTCAAGTTTGCTATCCAGCTTGAAGAGAAAATTTGTAACAGTACCTGAGAAATTTTAGTGGCCCATGCCTACTTGTTATACACATCATTTTCACATACAGTTTACTGGTTAGAACACAGTTGCTAATTAACCAAGTGTAAGAGAGTGAATAATACAATCTAGTTATGTGTTGAGAAGGAAATGTAAACCAGGTTTGGGAAAAGTTAAACAGTCTATGTCACAGAAAGGACATAATGCTGAAATATACATATGAGCACCACCACTTGATAGATACAATAATGAATTAAGTCATGCCTAAGGCCAATGTAACACTATGCTATTAAGCTATTCTAAAAAATTACATTTTTCAATATAAGACAATTGATACGAATCAGCTTTAGCATATTTCAGTTACCTACAATATAAAAATTCTTAATGACATAAATGGCAGCATAACACCTGATAAGAATAAGTGGTTAATAAATGTTGGTAAATAAATTAATACATGCATTCTCCCACCTCCTCACATAGGAGAAATTTTATTTGCCTGGAATGTTAAATATTTTAATTCATTATTTATTTCAGTATGCTACAATTACTATAATTTTTAAGAAGTAAGAAGTGCATATTTTGCTAAAACTCTAGTTGGATAGTAGTTTTCCATTGATTATGGGTTAACTCATAATTCATAAAGTGAAGGAAATATTTCAAAGTCATAGATAATGAAACATGATTATATACTTGAATATGAATATATATAGGGAAGCAGGTCATGGATGTTGGATCTAATTAGGTGGACATTATGCAAGTCATTCCACATATGCATTTTTATTACAGGAAGGGAAAATCACAATTCAAAGAAACTTTTAGAATCTATATGAATCTTAAATGAATTCACTAATTGAATTTACATCTATTGAATGAATTCATATTTATTGTCTTAAATGAATATTGAATCTGTACATAGTGAAATAGAGTGCTAAACCTGAATGACACCTGAGCTGTACCTCAAAAGGGATGTGTACATAGATATAAATGGGAAATAGGTCAAGATATGCTGTTGATTCAATAATTTCACAAGCAGAAGAATTTTTTTTTAAAATTTTTGTGGTTATGGTATAGTGGGTTTAGCTCCTGCAGGCAAATGCCATCTAAAGTTAAGAACACTGTTATAAATTTAATGGTCATTGGAAATTTGTGTGTGGAGGAACACAAATGGAGTGGCTTGATCTTCCAGATGTTGCTTCAGGGATGCCATGAAATAGAACTGAATGTGTTAACCAATTGCCAAGAATCCAATTCAACCAGCTTTTCATCTCCACACCATTGTGATTGATGGTGATCTATATTTCAGCTATATTGAAATGCAGAAAATTTTCCCTGGTTTAATCATTAAGGACAAAGATGTGCAATGTCAAGTGTTTTGTTACTCATTACAGAAAACCCTTAAATCTTCATCTGGCACCAGTCCTTGAAACGTACTACCTTAAGGGGTTAATGCCAGAGAAAGGGCATGTTTCAAAACGAGGTAATCTTGCACTTTTAATCCTACTGCCACTGAATTGAAATAACTGTGATCATGTGCCATCTACCAACTGCAAGGAGGTGCAGGATCATTATCATGAAGGGAAGGAAGTAATCACCTCACTTGTATGGTTCTTACCATTGATATAACATGTAAAAATACATTGTACAGTGGGTATTTAATGGATTCTAGTTGTTATTCAGATAATTCTGTCATTAGATGGAAGTTGAGAGATGCCCTAGGTAGTGATTGGTTTTTTTGAGGTCCCTTCCTCAACAGAAAGGCTTCCTCTTTTCAAAATACTAAGATGCAAGGATCCAATTCTGCCTACAATTCACTGAAGGAATTGATCCCACTGCCCAGCATAATTGAATGGCTCAGAATGATATACTTTGAGAAAAAGAGATTGTCTCTTGAGTCTTATCATATATTTTGCTCTTTGAACCCAAATATAAAATGTAGATACAATTACTTATTCACTACCCACTATTTTTTTCATGTCTCAATGGAAGAAGAAAATTACATAAGGTTTTGTTAAATAGAAATATTACTTTTGAAATTTGTATCTTGTCTCATAGGATCACTTGTTAAGGTCCTAGAAACTTCCATTGTCAAGGACTGTCAATTACTTTTCTACATTCAGTAATCCTCATTTGAACTTTATTGATGAGGTGTTCTGAATATCAATTCTACAATATAAGAAAAACATGGATGGTCAATTTAAGAATTAGAAATGGAAGGCAATTCCTTTATCCTTTTTAAAGGATATTCTAAAGAATGAAAAATGGAAATGGAATTTTAATCACCCTTAACATTAGGAATAATTAGGAAAATAATTACAAATATAAGTGAAATAGTAATGTCCTTTTTCTACCCTCCTTTTCTCTTTCATATTTCAAGTATCCATTTTTCACACTAACCATTTTAAGCAGCCTGTCAAGTTGCAACTAAAACTATAAATTTCTTAGTATATATTCTATACCTAGGATAATTTTGTGCTTAGCCTTCAAATTACCATTTCAATTACAATGCAAATGGACATATACATGCAATTTTATTTAAATGCATTACCTTCCTTTGCCTAGTGCATTGTCATGGTACCACTCTTCTATTTGCATTCTGCTGCATTCATGAACCAATATTTGCAATTATAGTGAATGAGAAATTGTGATTTGGCCCATAGAATCTGGCTTCCTTTAATGTTCTTTTTCCGCTGTTAAACCCTGAATGATGTCATCATTTCTGTTTCTATGATTTCCATTTTTATCATTACCTGTAAGCAATTTCAAATATAATATACTTTTTGGATTAAATAGGCTCCATGGTTCTTTCATAGTTATACACATCAAGTTTTTCACACTACTGATTTTTACATTGTCTGTCATTGGAAGGAGGTACATATACTTTCTGCAATATTCATATTTTATGCTATATTTAAATTTTTTCAATCTGTCTAGTTCAATTCCCCCTTTCCCAATCTGAAGAACACTACATACCTTCTAAACAATCACAATTTCAAGTCGAAGTATGAGTAAATTTTAATAGCTCCATTTCCTCTCAAAGTTATGGCATTTAAAACCATGTATAAATTTTTTGGCTTTTGTGAAAATCATTTTATTTCCCCTCTTACGTAACGTTAGTTTTTTAGCCCAAAATTTGAAAAATAAGAGGGGTGGCAGCGGATAATGGCTATAATTTCCTAAAAATGACTATCCGAAGTGGCATAGCTAATCAGTACCTATGCCAGTTTCTGAGATAAAACTCAGAATTTGACTTCTAAAATATTTCTTTTTTTCTCTCTCTACAGAGTTTTTAAGGTTCTACATTTGAGTTATTTTAAGCAGTGAAAGAAAGTTGTGTATTTTCTTTGTTATATGAGAAAATAATAATGGTTTGAACTTGTTACTTGCATATAGGAGTCCATGGTGGGTGGCACTGTGCTGTCAATACTCTAGAATATGTGCTGAAAATTCTCAGCAGAAAGAGCTCTGTGAGGAGGAGTAACTGGGATAGTAGATGATTCCTGCCAGCAAAATTCTTGTATTTAATGAAATTTTATCATACTTAGACAATATATGCATATCTTCTGTTGCATCTAACCATAATTTCAGAATGCATAAAGCCCAATCACTGAATTTTAGAGAATAGTTTATTGTTAAATGTTATCTAATCCAACATAAATCCTACTTTTTGATTTTTACTATAATGATCAAGTCATTTAATATCTTCTTGTATCCTCTATTGATCATGTGAAAATAACAGCATTTCTCACCTCTCTAATGTAGGCAATTTAGTAAATTATTAATATTTATTGAGTATTTTAAACTACAGCTTTAAAACGTGTACACTAATAGATAATGGTATGTGAGAAAAAGAGAAAGCTTCAAGGATGACCTCACCTGTGTTACAGCGTTGACCTCTGCTCAAACTCAGATAATGGCTGATGGCTTTTCCCACGAAACCATCGTTAATATATGTTTCTCCATCCCACTGCTCCTAACAATCTCCCTTGCTTTTCAAGGAAACCCATCAATATGCTTTAGAGGCACTTCATCATTATCCCTTCTACTCTTTGTGAATAGTCAGTAGGAATATATTTCAGGGCTTCTAGGGCTATATTCATTTCCTACTTGCGTTTTAAATTGTCTCTTGCAGTTAAATAGAAGGAAATAAGCTAGCTAAGTGCTCAGGTTATGTGTACTTAATCAAAGGAAAATTTTACCAAACTCTTGATTATCCAGACTCTGTTGGAGGAAATTCAGAAGCATGATGACCAATTAAAGATTATCAATATTCATATATCATGTGTGTATAATGATTTTAATGTATATTATGCATACTTTAATGAGAATTTTATATTTCATCACATATAATTTAATTTTGCAGTGCTGGGGATCAAACCCAGGGCTCCATGCATGCCAAGCAAGGACTGTCCCCACTGAGTCACATCCCCAGCCCATCATCACATATAATTTTGAGTTTAAAGAAAAGTTTGTATAGTTAATTCCCATGTAAGGTCTGCAACAGAAAAAGATAGGTATATACATATATATAATTTTGAACCTGCAAAGCATATTGTATCAATATTTAGAGTGAGGTTGTGATCAGATGATACCACATCTATGGTAATAATGGTAAGTTATTACCATTCACTTAATAACAAAGCATTATGGTTAGCCGTATTGAGATATAAATGTGTGCATACCTAAAATGATCAATAGTACACTTGAATACTTACTAATCACTATGCTAAAAATTAGGCATATACAGATCAATGGGAAGCTATTCTCTCTAAAGGAGTAACCAATATGTGAATAATACAGACTAAATTATCGAATGGTAGAAGAGAGCAACTGAAGCATACATGAATCAGGATAGGAATCATAGAAATGATGAGCCATGAAATGAATCTTGAAGAATAGATAGTTTCCCATGTAAATAAGAGAAGGGGGAACTTTTAGGACAAATGAGAGAATTTTAAAATATAGTACATGGTATACTCCAAAAAGAGCAATATGTTTTGTTTAACTTGGAGGGGAAAGAAGAATAATAATAGAGTGAGTAAGCAAATAATGAAACTTGAAAGGGACAGTGGTGTCAGATATAAGAAACCTGAACGTCATGGTAAGAATTTTGGATGTCCAGTAAATGAAGAGACATTAGAGTTTTTTAAGTCAGAGTGTTTATTCTCAAAGAGGTGTAAGGAGAAACAAGAGAATTTGCCTTCCAGGTTTCATTTGATAATATCTAGGGACAGTCTTGGTTGTCAATGGAGGACTTGCTACCAGCATCTAATGTATAGAAGCCAGGGATATTGCTAAGAATCCACAATGCACAGGACAACTTCCCCAATAAATGCTCCAAGTGCTAATAAGTGCTGCTAATAAAGCCAGTGAGGTAAATTTACAAAGAAAAGTCTGCAATGTACTGCCCATTGAGAGGTCACTGCATCTCAAGCAGAAAACAATGAAAGCCAGAACTAAGGCACTAAAAGTACTTAAGAAGAGACAGATGGACCAATGCTTAAAAATAATAATTAGTCCAGTTTTCAGCATATTGAGTATAGTATTTAAGATATTAAGGACACTCAAAAATGACTGTGTTCTTTTCAAACTTGGGTGACACTGGGTGTCTGTGGATCTAATGAAATTAGAGAAGTTTGTGATAAGCGCAACTTTAGGTTTCTGTGGGTTCATTATATGATCATATATGGTTAAATATGGTTCATATATGGTTCCACATAAAGGTGTGAAACTCTGGAAAATAGTTCCAAAGTTCCACAATCAAATATCAAGCATTTACTTAGTACTTTAATCCAGGTATATGGAATAAGACATACGCCAAAAAAGACATAACAATTGCCTTCATTGAATATCATGCCATACTTCCATCAGGAAGATGGACAAATGAAATTGTAAGTATATATTTATATACATATATATATACATATATATATCATCTTTCCTTAGAAATTAGTAATGAGTTTTTAAATAATATGAGATGACAATGGTGAGGTGAAGTAGACAATCTCATACCCTGTGAGAATCTTTTTTTTTTCTGTGAGAGTACTGTTTAGTGTAAAATCTTCAAATGATAATTCGTCAATGTGTTTAAGATCCTTGTCTTTGGGCCAAGCCATTTAAATTCTAGGAAATAATGAGATATATGCCCCTTTTATGTGAAGGCA
This sequence comes from Glaucomys volans, assembly GCA_020662805.1. Taxonomy (NCBI): domain Eukaryota; kingdom Metazoa; phylum Chordata; class Mammalia; order Rodentia; family Sciuridae; genus Glaucomys; species Glaucomys volans. Next base: position 67,485 of record JAJEJO010002381.1, on the reverse strand, counting down.
TATATATCACAGCATGATTTTTAAAAGTGAATAGTTAGAAGCCATATATATGCCCCTAAATTGCTATATTGTGAAATTAATTGTTATAATTTCATGAGAGTTAACTCTAAGCAGATATTAGTAATCAGACATTAATACTAAATACATAAGTATTTTGAAGAATGGTCAGTGGTATAAGGAAAGAATCCATGGTTGAAGGCATAATAGAGAAAAATATCATGCTAATGAAGCATATTTTATAGACATAAGTATGTATATTTACGCATATGCAACAAGAATTAAAGCGATTATTTGAAGGTGACAGGTTAAGAAGTAATGCAATTCTCTTGTGGTTTTCTGTGTCATATGAAAAATGATTGGGGTAAAAAAGATTATAGCTGGGGAACAAAAAAGCCTTTCAGGTAAAATTATGGTTTTGAAGGTCTGAAATTCTGATAAAACTGAAGTTTCTCTGCTTCTGCAGATAAATGTGGCTCTGTGTAAGATGCAGGCCTCTGCAGCCAAGAAAGCCTGGTTCTACTCCACCCAAATTGAGTGAGTGACACATTGTAGATCTTAATGCAGGCTATGCCCTCCAGTATTACAGCAGATCCCAGCAGCTCACCACCAGTTTCTTCTTTCTGGTTCTAGTCTTGTGAATTTTAGGAAGGAAACCCACAAACAAGGATGAGTGAGTGTAAGAAAAGGATGTATTCAAGTGCAAATAGGAACAGAATTCCTGCAGGGTGAGAGGGGACCCAAGAGAGGTTGTCATTTGAGTGTGCTAATCTAGGGAGTTATATAGTACTTGGGTCAATGGTATTGGTCAAAATTTATGCTAATCCAGATTTGTAAAAGTACCAATGCTATTAGTTATCCTTGCAATCCCATTCATACCTGCCTCACTTCTGTTTTCCCACTGCTCATGGGGAAATGGGAAGTTGAGGGTCTTATGGAAGCTCAGTGGTTTTGGAGCTATGGTGTTATATAGAGCGACTTTGACAGCAGGCATCTGCACCAAGGCCGGGGCTGGCCTGCATGGTAACAGGTTGGCAGACTAAGACTGTTTTTGGCTCAGGTCCCTGTTTGGGGGAGCTGTTTGCCACCTGGGCTCCAACCTGCCCAGGCTTCCACTCCTGCTCTTCACCATTGCATCTCAGTGAGGATTAGTGGGCTTTGCGTCTGGGGAGCCACACAACCAGAAACCACTGAAAGGTTGTTCAGTGAAGGGAAATAATATCACAAATATACTTAGAGTCATATTCTTGTTTAATTGTAGATCTAATTTAATTATTATTCTAGTGCACATGTATACAAATATTTGTTAGTCCTTGTAAATTACTTTCTTTATATATCCATATATAGTTAATATTTTTCTTTTATTGGCACTGTTTGAGTTTATTGAGACTTAAATTTCAATTTAAAAATATGTAAACTTAAAAATAGGTACAGAATGAATTAGAATATCACATATCTAAAGAGCACAAAAGGTAGGCATAAAAGAGCATACCAATACTGGGAAAAACTAAGATTACTACTGGTTTCTTTGTTGGGTCTAAAATAGGTTCGCCATACCTAAAACCCAGGTTGCTTTAAGAATATACATATTTTGAAAAAACCATAAAATCAATTTACCAATATTCCTCTATATTCAAAGATCATTAAGTGGAAAATAGACACTTCTAAGTCATGCAATTTTCTATCATATCCCTTTGATGATCCTTTGTCCTAAAATCTCACAAATCCTCCCATTCCTTCCTCTTCAATGTGCTCTTCCCTCACATTCAGTGGAGAAATGGATGTCATGGGCCAGCAGTCTCCTTATGGTTTGCTGTAACTACCAACTTCCTTATATCTGTGCCAGCCCTCTCCATCTTGCAGTTAAAATTCCTCCCATGTATTCTGCACCCCATTCCTCCACCTTACTCAAAGAGTTTTCTCTCTTGATTATATGTCTTTTACTTGTCTTAAAAGCATATTCTACATGTGTCCCTCCTTGCTTCCCTCTCATTACCTCTTCTATCCCCTCCAGACAGAATTCTGTCACCAACCATCCACTGACAGTTTCTTCATCAGGGTCAACAATAAATTCTCATTATCCTGTGCTTCCTGGTTATATTGTCATAGAATTCCCCATATGCATTTGCTTCTTCTTTCTGGAAGCACTTTCATGGTACCACACCATCCTTTTGACTTTGCTGACTTTGCTGGTCACTTGAACTAGAATCCTTTCCTCTTTCCTCTACCCATTCCTTGAAGTTTGATATCCTTCAGTGTTTGATTTCACCATGATATCCTTATCTTCTCAAGCTATAATGTTTCTTGGGTCACATCTTTAGTCAGGGGAATGACCCAGTTTGGTACTTGGGATTGAACCAATTATCCAAGGTGTGGACTTTTTATTTTATGTGCCAAGACCTCTCTTCTGATTTTTAAGTACATATATGCATCTGAGTTTCCTTTGCTGTCTTGTGGGCATCTCAAATTTAGCAAGCCATGTCTGAACACGTAAAGCCCCCTAACAGTAGTACAAATCAAAAACCAAGAAATCATTTTGAACCCCCCTTTAATAATCATTTACATCAAATGTAGTTTTCACCTCTAAAATATCTTCCATCCAGCTACATTCCTCTAACTTTACTAACAATATCTCAGTCCATGCCAATGACACTTTTTTGCCCAAACTCTTAAAATGTCATATTAACCAATCTTAATATTTCAATAGGACTTTCTCTCCTTTGGCCTAACCTGAGTTTTGTTATCTGTTCAGAAATTAGAATCACCTTTGAAATACATGAATTAGATCACGTTGTTCTTCTGCTTAATTCCTTCTCTGACTTCCTACTAAACTTAATATATTATACACTCTGTTTGCCTAGTTTCCAAGGCCGTGTATGGATCCCTAACCTACCTCTCTAAATTCATCTTAGTTTTCTCTTCCCTCCCTCCCAATCCTCTAGCATTAGTCTCTTGTTACACAACGGAAAGTCTCTTCTCCCTCCAGGGTACCAGATTTATTTTTCTTCCATGTGCCTACAATTTTTTTTTTCCTACATGATTACCTTCTGTTCCATACTTTGTTTTTCCTACCATTATTTTCTCCTCAGAAATGTCCTTAACCTTTGTACATACAAAGATTTGTGTTCATACAATCAGAATGTTCATTTTTTTCTATCCTTCATAGAAAATTATAAATTATGCATTTATACATCAGTTTACTAGTTTACTGCTATTTTTACATCCTCTAAAATATCATTTAGATTGCAGCAAGAATATTTTGTAGTGCAAAATTGTTTGTGTGTTTCTCAGAATAGTATCTAACACCAATAAGGTATTATTGATCTTTTCCTAATAAACAATTAATGAAATTGTTTCAGGAAAATAACTCAGTAGAACATGTTAGAACATCAGGAGGTATAGGTTGAATTTGATAATATTACCTTTATTAGACCATATAGAACAGGTTTATCTTTGCATCTGACACATAAATAGCGATATGAATTCTAATTATCCAAAAAGTAGAAAGCTGGAACAGATTTGAAGTGCTTTAAAAAATTAGAATAACCTGGGACACTTTTTTACCTATGAACTCACATTGGAAATAATTGTGTTTGTATTTTGATGATGAAATTATAACCAATAGTCTTGGAAGCAGTGCCGATTTTAAGAGTTTCTTATGGAGAGTGCTGGGCTCCTCTCTCTGTGATTTAACATCGAGTACTTTGCATTGAGAGCTTACTTGCAGTATGTCTTCTGGTAGCAGCTGTGGCTGTGGTTCGCAGGGGCAACTGCTGTTCGTATTTCTGTCTCTTGACTTCAGAAGCTATACTCTGTCTTTGTTGCCATTGAGTGATGGCCACTTAGATTACTGCATGCTACATGATGCTGCCATCTCCTAGCAGTAAATAGCATATGCTGTCTTGTTTAAGGTTGTATTTCAACATTATGCTTCCCCTTCGTGTGTTAGATGAACTTACTTTCGCTCCTGACACTACACTCCTTGAGTTATAAGAGTTTTAGAAGTGCAATAGTATTGATGATGAAGATGGTGATGAAAGTAATGATGAATTTGATAGTGTGGGTGCTGATGATAATGACAGTGGAAAAGGAAGAATGACTTAGATTCTCTATCCATCTTCACCTTGGATTTGATGCTGCTTGGATGATTTAAATTAGCACCTGCTTAATTAGTCAAAGTAAGATCTAGAGATGCTTCTTTATTTCATTATGGATATATTTTAAAGAAGGATCAGGACACATCTGGCTCTCGAATTCTGACTTTCTTTAGTCATCAGCCTCATCTCTAAGGGGCTTAGTAATTTACTATGCTTTCACTGCTTGCCAATGGGGCATAAAAAAGAAAGTGGTTTTACATGAAAAGAAAACAGTTTTCATTCACTAATTGTGAATTAAATGTTATATTATTACTAGAATTGACAATAATGTGCTAAGTGCTTATACAACAATTATAACATCCAGTGTTTCTTTAGTTTTTAATTACGCATGTTACTAAGTTGCCAATATGGAAACTACATATTTTAGGTTTTTATACATGCAGTATTACAAAAGGTGCTTAATCCCTTTTTCTAACTGAAATTATCTTATTCTATACAATGATTAAAAAGCTCATTTTTTCTAAAAGTAAGATTCTTACCAAACTCAAAATCGTAAGGTAAATAAAAATCATTACACATATTTTTTCCAATTGGTTTGTGTGTTTTTTAAAAAAATTCAATTATATAACTTTGGTTCATCCTTGCTTCATTGCACATTCTCATCACAGAAAAGGATCTATTATTTTTTTTATTCATTAATAATATATTGAGCAGTCATGAACCCTGTACTAATCCAAATAACTTGCATTGCCTTATATATTCTTTCTTTTTGCCATTTTCTCTATTTCATTTAAGAAATTTCATGAGTATTTTATGAGGACAGATCACATAGCTTTCACTAAATTTAAATTCAGAAATTTCTAAATTTCTTAAAAATGTAAGTTCAAAACATAAATGTTGATTAATAAAAGAAAAAAGCAGTAATTGAAATCATTAGAAGTTGCTTTGTTGTTTGTTATTTTGGGTAAGTCTCAATTGTCATTTTGTCCTTAGTGTATCAGCCATGGTCAGTGACATTTTGTTTGCATCTGAAAGATGCATAGAGATAAAGACAAGGATTAAACTCACTTTATGATTTATTTAATTTGTGGGTTTAACATATGGAGTCCTGAAAATTCTGCAATTGCAATTATTTTGTGTGGATAGTCTATATGAAGATCATGCCTTTATAGAACTATGCAAATTACATATGGTAATCATTATTTCAGACTGGTAAGTTTCATGTAAATGTTCATCCTTACCATTTGTGGATGTGTAATTCTTCTCTTAATATTTCAAAGATTAATTGAGGTTGTCTATATGAATCATATATTCAAAAACGATCGTTTGTGTGACTGAATTACATGTTCTTTTGAATCATGTAACAGGACTCAGAAACAACAAACGTCACTATTAGAATCCTTGCATTTGACAAAATAAAGGCATTAATAACATCATAATCAACATGAGTTTACTAAATCCCTGCCTTGGGATTAGTGATAGAATAAGAATAAAATAACACAGTGCCACAGATACAATCATAGAAGTTTTATGTTTGAAGATTTCTCTTCAAATTCTTTTATTTAGAGATGTCATTTTTGGGAAAGATTAAATGACTTGTTCAAGATCACATAATGAATTAGTAAGAACCAAAGTTGGGAAACAGAATTTTTTATTTAGTAGAGTCATAAAACATTTAAGTTGGGAAAGAATTTCAGGAATCTTCCATTGTGATCCAAAGTTATGAGGCAATTTTTGTATTTTTAAGTCCTTACCTTTATTTCTTAGGAAGAAGATTAGTGAGATTCAACGAAAAGAACAAAGACAAAGATCTTAAAATAAGATGGACCTCAGATTGCATATCAACCCTGAAACTTACTATGTGCCCTTGAACATGTTCCTAAATGTCTCTACTCGAAATTTTTGTTCCATTAGTAAAACAGATTTTATGACTCAGAGATAATAAAAGATAATGATTTAAGATCATTTTCTTATTCTATACTACAATTAAAAAGCTCACGTTTCTCTAAAAATAAGATTCTTACCAAACTCAAAATTGTAAGGTAAATAATAAAAATCATTATACATATTTCTCCATTTGGAAATGGTTTAAGGTATTGTCTAGAATTTGGAGATTTTTTTTTTCAATAAATGTTTTTTTTTCTTTCTTTCTTTCTTTCTTTCTTTTTTTTTCCAAAGCAGTGTGACTACATTTTCAGGCAGATAATCTTCCCAGCTAGGGTATGCAAGCCATAATCAGATGTAGGTGGAAGAAGAGTTGAAAGGAAGTTGGCCTAAAGTGTAGGAATGATTAATAGGGTTCCCAAAATTTCTCAAAATGTGTGTTCAGGAAATGAAGGAAAGTTTTCTGATTCCTCAAAACTAATTAGTAGAAGTGATTTTACAAAGAACAACAGGAAGTTAGTTGAAAAGACAACCAATAGAAAGGAGTTAATAGAAATAGAGGAAATTACTAATTTGTAATCCTATTCACTTACCTAATTCTAAGCCCCAGTATCCTTGTATGACAAGCAGTTTGATTGGATGCTCTTTATAGAAGAACGATCCTCTGTCTACATAACCAAAATAGTTATTATATTATGATTAACATTATAATCAGAATATTTAGATTTCCTATATCTTTGCATAAGTCCCCCAGTCAAAGTAGTATTACCTTTATGCTGAGAAATATGAAAAAATAATGTTTGTAATTCTGTGTAAAATAGTATATTCTGTAATTTATTTTATTTTCATTTGTATTTGAGACCAATTCATTGAGTATTCTGAAGTACCCACAAAATGCCAGTTCGTGAAATTCTTTTAACACTAATGGCACTGTAGTGTAACCCTGATGATTACCTGGAAGCCATGTGATCCTGAGAGCCCTGCTCTCCAGCCAAGAGTGAATGGATACTTGCTCTGGGAACTGCACTTATTGGAAGGGTTTTATGATGAATATTAGTGTTAACACAAGGAGCAAATGTAAGGAGGTTACATTTTACATGTTCAACACCACTTGGAAATAGAGGTTGCTTACAAACAGTTAAAAAAAATGCACGTCACTGGGCGTGGTGGCACATGCCTATAATCCCAGCACTTGGGAGGTTGAGGCAGGAGGATCGCGAGTTCAAAGTCAGCCTCAGCAACTTATTGATGCACTAAGCAACTCAGTGAGACTGTGTCTCTAAATAAAATACAAAATAGGGCTGGGGATGTGGCTCAGTAGTTGAGTGCCCCTGAGTTCAATCCCCAGTACCAAAAAAGAAAACAAAATGCACGTAAAATCCATGACTTTATTCTTATACTGCTTCAAAATCAAACCATGCCAAGATCTGCTCACCTCTTCTAGGTAGCCTGGGATAACTGATTGTTCTGTGTCAAACTCTTATTTCTTTCAATTGAAGAGAAAAATTAAAATGAACAAAAAAAAACAAAAAATTCATCAGGCATTTGAAGATTCCCAGGACTGAAAGCATTCAGCATTTCAAGAAAAATGTCTAACTGAAAAGTTTTTTTTTCTATTTTTCAAGGCATCATCAGACAAACTGTCAAGTATGTAGACTGCCCACATAGTGCTAGTCACCCAAAAGAGAGCTGAATAAATTTAATCAATCTAGGCAATCATGAGAATGTTTTGTCTACACAGTGAATCCAAACATCTGTGCATTTGAACATATGAATGTTACTAAAATATCTGGAGAATCAATTGATTTTTGCAGTGTTGACAAGAATGTACTTTCCAATTTGATACAGACTTATATTGTCAGATTTATCTAACCCTTCTCTAATTAATTTAATAATTTGTCATTACTTCATACTCCTTGACAGCTTAAGAATTGTTCATTTTTCCTGACTTATAATTAATTTGAATAAACTATTGATTTAAGTATCAACGAGTTTGATGAGATATATAGTCAGCAGAGTCATATCAGATATGTTTTAGTATATGAACCAGAGATAAAAGTCTAATTGATTCAATCAAGAAATATTCAGGCCAAATGCTATTTATGTAATTCATTAGAGCATGCTGTTAGAGAAAACAACTACACAGTAACTAACTTCCTTTTTCAAACCACTGCCTTAAGTGTGATGCTCATTTTGTCCTATACAGTCCAATATTCAGGAATATTCTTAGTTTTGCACAGACCAGGAAAATAATCTGAAGTACTGATTACCTTCTTCTAAGAGTAGTTTGCTATTATATTTTTTGGTAACACTTGTGTCTTACAGTGGAAACCTGTCTGAATGCTTTCCTAAATAAGTCTTTGAAAATTAGTAGACGTCAGAGAGATATTCCTGACCAGTATAAAGACTTAGGGATGGCTCTGAGTTAGAGTTTAATACTGAGTTTTATCCTAGGACAGATGATAAAATAAAGATGTTCCATCTTTATTTTCAGGTGTTTTGCTCTTTCTGAAGGGATGTGATAGTGGCTGGCTTCTGGCCCACACCACAGACCTGGAGAACATATTGGGCAAATAAGGCAATCATTAATCAAGAACTCCACATACCTGAGTCTCAGGGATGGAGAATTTCCATTTACCCTTCTAGAAGTCCTCTGCCATATGCTATGTGGAAAAGTGTGTCTCCTCCAGACTCTTATCTCACACATTTAAAGGTAGCATTACCATTGTCAAAATAGCCTATGCTAGTTATTTTGTTTTGGCTATCAGGTAACCAACTGTCCTGGTTTGCTTAGGATAGAGTGATTTACTGGGATTAAGGAATTTCCTAATGAAAATTGGTAAATCACACCAACAAAAACACATGTGTCACCTGAAAGTTGCTGTAGGTTCACTTCTTTAATATTTTTGGTAATTTTTGATTGGTTAGTAGCTTTTTTATATTCTTATTGTTGTTGTTCCTAAGAATATTTAGTTTTATCACATGCTTATACTCTTAATTTTTAAAGTTCACCATTTAATTATTAAAATAACTGACAAAAAAATCTCATTAAAAAAAGCTTCCTAAAAAAGAAGTTCTTTGGTGTTCAGAAGAATATCTGCTTTTGATGTCATTGTCCCTGTCAGTTATGCCATCTAAGGATGAAAAGTATCTTTTTTCCTGGAAAAATAAAATAGCCCCTTTTTTTCCCCACACAAGCAGCCTTCCAAACCATCACCTTTGACTCCTTGAACAAAATAGAAGAGCTGGTCAGAAGCTGTGGGAGAAGCTATGACCTATACTTGAACAACTAAGCTATGAACACCTTGACTTTATTACCTCCTGTTCAGAATGAGTGGGAGTCTCTTTGTTCTGTCATACTTACTAGATTGGCATTTCCAACATGCAATGTCTTCTGTAGCAGAAAGTATTGCCAATGCAAAAAAAAAAAAAAAAAAAAAAAAAAAGGAATATAGACAGAAGTTGCTGACATATGCCTAGAATTAGGAGGTCTAATTACTCAATTCTTAATCTCTTAATGACTTCAAAATTAAAACTATCTAAAATGCCCATTTATTGGTTACAATGTTTAAAAAGATCTTTTTAAAACCAATTTTCCCTACTTTTCACCTACAAGTGGACTTAAATATTGGAAACACAGTTTAAAAATTGATTCTCCTACAGAAGATAATGAGAATTTTTTGGCATAACTATAAATAACTATTATAGTTATGCCAAAAAGCACAAGACAAACACAAGACACAAATCAGAAGTAAAGAAACACAAATACATAAGACACAAAAACACAAGTAAAGAACACGAAAACACAAGACAAATCAGAAGTAAAGAAACTACACAAGTTAAATGACTATAAATAATTTCATTTCCAAAAATTTAAGATATTTGGGTATATAAACAATGCCACTTTTCAATTCTACCTGACTGGCCAGCTCTACCAACAGGCTTGTTTTAGAGCCATTACATTATAGGCAAGATGAGTGCCAGGAATCATCAGTCTTTTCTTGTTAGTTCTTTCAACTTTGAATAAAGTAGGTCAGGGTGAACATTCTAGTTTGCCTCTTTTGGTTCTTCTGAGATAAATTTTTACAAATGTTTTAATTATATTTCATGTATATACCCCTTGCTGGTTGAATATAAAATATTACTGAAATATAAAACTATTTATTATTTTCACTGTCATTAGGCATCATTGTCATCATAAACATTTTCTAGAGCTGAGTTTGGTGGAATCATTCTGGTAAAACTGATGAAAAAAAAAGGGAATACAATGAAGTAGTATCTCCAAGGTATTTATTCTATTTCTGAAAGTACATATTTACATATAACAAAATATACTTACATGTTAGTACAAGTTAGCTGCTGAGTGAGTGACTAGTGAGTAATAATGTAATTCAGGACGATGAACACTTACTGAAGAACATGATGTTTGGGGAAGAGATTTGGAAGAACAATACTAAATTACAATGGACTGTCAGACCTTTCTCTACATTTAATAGGAGAAATGCCAGAACAGAGGAAGGAAAGTTGAATATAGTGACAAAAGTGGAGAAAGTATAATGTTGCCAAGACTTTAGAAAAACACATTGATGTCTAACAATTTGGATTTTGCAATGCAATACAAGTTTGATAGAAGGTAGGAAGAGTGTGCTCTCCAGTGTTGGTAAGAGGGAAATAGACAATATAAAGTGGTCTGGCTTAACATTTAAGATGCATATTTTCATAAGATGTGATACTTACAAGGAAATTTGAAAATTGTATTGATCTCAGTAGTTTAGGCTAACAGGAAATTAAGATGTCATTTTCAGTATGGCACAGTGCCTTGTGCTTATAATCCCAGCTACCTGGGAGGCTGAGAAAGGAAGACCACAATTTCAAGGCCCTCAGCAACTTAGTCTTAGAATAAGAAATTTTAAAAGCTGGAAAAGTAGCTCTATAGTAGATGTAGCTCTGGGTTCAATCCCCAATAACATCCCATCCACCCAAATATCATTTTTTAACTAGTCAAAGATAATTTGATCCATTTCATAAAAATGAAAATGATCTCATAATTGTAAAACACAAAATATCACAGAATTAATCAAATGGGTCAATAAATATTGTGAGTATATATTAAATTCTAAAATAGCTCTATTGAGCTATAATTTATATAGCATGAAACTTGTCAGTTTTAAGTTCATGATTTATGGATTGTAACAAATTTATGCAGCTATTCACTTAATTCAAATTTAGAATAGCTTCAGCACACCAAAATCTCCCCTCTGCCCATGTGTAGCTGATCTATCTTTTGCTTTTTTGTCTTTCCATTTTTGTTTACTCCAGAAAGTTCAAATAAAGGAAATCATATAATATAAATTTTGGAGGAAAATTAAGAACAATTATTTATCATTCCTTTTTGTTAGTCATTATTCCATTACTGTATCAAAATACCAAAGATAATCAACTTTAAAATAGGAAAGGTTTATTTTTGCTCACAGGTTTGGAGGTTTTGGGTCATTGTCTGTTGGCCCATTGCTTTTTTGCCTGTGGCAAGGCAGTATACCATGGTGGAAGTACATGATGGAGGAAGTTGTTCATCACTAGTAACCAGGAAGCAAAAGTGAAAAACAGGAAGCAGGTGGAGTCCCAATATCTTCTTCAAGGGAATGCCTTCCAAAAAATGAACTTCCACACAGCAGGCCCCACCTCTTAAAGATTTCATTACTTCCCAATAATTCCACAAGCTGAGACTGAGCCTTTAACCCATGTGCCTTTGGGGAACACTTACCCAAGCCTTAGCACTCTTCTGTGCATTGGTTCTTTCATGAATACTTATTCTGCAACCCAAGATGGTGGAACAGCAACTTCTTTGGTTATAGAGGAACCAGGAAGCAAGCCCCACTGATTTTTTTCATATATTTTGAAAAGAAACCTAGATGTTTCTTCTACTTATTATATGTTTAATATGAGTTTAACTTATGAGCATGAGTAGTTTGACAATGTTAAAGGTTATTTTTGAGTGAGCCACAATATTTATGTTATACCAAAGAAATAAAAGTTCCACACATATCTTTTTAAATTTTAACTGATATATAATATTTGTACATATATAAGGTACATAGTTTTATAATTTAATACATGTATACAATGTGAAATGACCATGTCAGAGTAATCAACATTTTCATCTCCTCAAATTTTTATTACTTCTATGTGTTGGAAAAGTTTGGACTTTCCTATTCATTTCAAAATATATAAGAAATTATAAGCTATCATTAACCAACTGCATGTATTTTAATATAGCTTGTGTTCATGGGACATAAGAATGTCTCAAAGGAATGGCAATATTTAAAAACTTTTTTTCATTATTGCATAATATTTATTTTGTACACAATGTGTTACTTGCATTTGGCAGGATTTAATGATGTTTTAAAGATAAAGGTACACATTGGTTTCCAAAATTTGTAAAGAATATAGCAAAGAAAATTGGTTCAATCAATCCTTGATAACACAATGAATTAATGAATGTTGGCTGTGAGCTTCCACAGAATTTTACAGATTTTTGAACCCATTATTTCAAGCAATTCTTCACATACACCCCTAGTGGGTATATGGATTTGTGTGCATCTTCATATGCTTATTCAATGTTTCAGACTCTTTCCAGCATAAAAAAGAAAGAAAAGAAAAAACAGTCTAGTTTGGTGAAAAATGGTAACTTGTATATTTAATTTGGAATTATTGATTCTAATTAAAATCAAATTCTTAATTTTTATTTCTTCATTTGCACATTATCTCTTCATTTCTGGTCCCATTTTTATGTTGCAAGTGTTAGAATTTTTCATTTTATACTCTCTAGAATTCTATATATAGGTAATGTAATCCAATTAATATATTTGTACCAAATTTGTTCTCAGAATATCATTTGCCTTTAATTTAATATTACTTACAGAATATTTTAATTACATTTTCAAGGACATTGACTTTTTTCTTGATAATTTATTTCCATTTTTTTCCTGCTTAGAGAGATTTGGGCATTGTTTGTAGTCAAATGTTCAGCTTAGTGGTATGACAATTAAAAAAGTAATTTCCTTAAAAATATATGTTATTTGTCACCCTACATCTCTAACTTAAAGTTGGAGTTTCATTACCTATCAGTTTTTCGAAGGTAATCAAAATAAGTAAGAAATTAAAATGATTTACTAAATATAAATATGACACTGTCATCCTTCATGAAATCAGTGCAGAACTCCCATGTTTCTTTGGGAATATATACACTAGCGAATATTTAATCTTTTTTAAACAAGAAAATACTGAGATTTTGTATTATAAGTCTTGACAGTTTTAACTAAAGAAATCAGCTCAGCCCTTTTTTTCTTCCTCTCCTGGGTAGTGGCAAGCACATAATCTGTAGCCTTCATCCTTGCCAAGCATATTTAATAGCATTCTCAAAAACAGATGGAAGCAAGTACTTGATATGAAATCAAAATTTTTAAAGTTTCCTCAACTGAGAAACTCAACTTATTCATTGTGGAGTATAAATATATGCAGCCAGCCTGCCTCCTATTCCTCTGCTTTAAAGTCAGGGCCCTTTAACCTCGATTTAGAGATTTAGCTCCAGTGCATATTTTATCTCAGTGTTGCATTAGTGGGGATAAAGCAATAGTAATGATAATATTAACAGTAATGAGAATAAAACAAAGACAAAAAAGAATATTGTATACTGATAATGGTTTTCCTATTTATAAGTTCTTTATTGAACACTGGGCCACACATTTTGTTGTTATGATCCCTCAATACAAGCTATTCCACCCTTTTACAAATAAAGAATTGAATGTAAATAAATTACACAAGGTTATGAAGTAGCATTTTAAATGCAAATTTTCTGGCCATTCCCCACAGACCAGACCATGAAACCAGTAGAAGACAACAATCAGACTTGCTATAGCTGTTGGTGCCCCCATTGCTCACACTAAGGTCAATGTCACACACCTGACTCCACGCATCCCTTGTTCATGACAGTGTCAATCTGTAATGATGTTTTATTCACTATATTTCTGTCCTGTCCAATGTCTTGGTTTCTTGGGCCTTATCAAAATACTTAGTGTGACTAAGGCCTCAGTACTCACAAGGCATCCCTGTTGCTAAAACTATCTTCACAAACTTTGTCTGTATTGATAGATGACTCTTTGAATGGTAAACACTTTCTACCTAATTGTTTTAAGTGCACAAAACAATTTAAGTTTATGTTTCTATCAATTTCCTATTTTTCAGCAAATCTAATACATTCTCTTTTTTCTTCCATAAAGAGACATTAAATAATTTAAAAGTCTTTTTTAAAAGATTGCTTTGGAAGTTTGTTTTCTTTTTTTGTCTTTCTCTTTCCTTCCTTTCTTGTTTTCTCCTTCTTTCCCCTTTCTTCTTTCCTTCCTTTCTATTCTCACTCACTCTTTTTTTCCTAATTCTCAGGAAATATAATATTTCCTCACAAATTGTTATAAATATGGAATAACTCACTAAAACCCCTTTGGGACTAGAGATCAGCTTAAGGAATTATTCACATGTGACCAACCATATGCATTCTATGTTATTCTAACTACAGCCAAAGCCTCCAACTATTTTTAGAGAATATCACTTATACAGAGAATAAGAAATAAAGTGAAACACAATTTTCTGCCTATGAAAAGAATATAATTCCATTAATTCCTTTCAGTAAAGCATAAAAAGGTGATTAACCAAGCAAAACAATTGGCCAGCTCCCTTATCTGACTGTCTTGAGCTGAACGAATTACTTATAACTTAGTTCTGTATTTCAATATGGATAAATGTCTATTAGGAACTTAGGTACATTCATAAAAACAGTGTTATGAAATCCCAAATTAATTCTTTACTATTGTCAGATTTTTACCGTCCTCAGGAATCTTGTCATGAAATATAAATTAATTTTAGTTGGATGTAATACACTTTTGCCTCTTTTTTAACTTGTCGAAAATGTTCAGCTGTTATAATTGATCTTGCCTAATTGAATCCTCCATTGAGTGTAGACCTTTCTAATCTAATTTAGATTATAAACCCAGTTAGTCTTCAGGGACTTTCTAGACCTCATTATATTCTTTCACACATTTTACTCCTCTTCCATTTCTTCTCTAGAGACGTGTAGTCAATCGATGCCACGAAAAAAAAAAAAAAAAAAAAAGAAAAGAAAAAAAATATTATCAGGTATTTGATCTATCTGGTTTTCCACATATGCTCCTCTGCCTGCAGTGTTTTCTGTGAATGAGTTTCTAACTTGCCTGTTCTATTCCATATTTTATCTCATTTGACCTTAGCCCACTAAGGTCCAGTGACTTACATTCTATCTTGGAAACATGATAATTTACAAATGCATTTCAAAGACTGTATTCCCCTACTGAGGAAATATAGAATATTTGCAATAATCACCCTAGAACATTACTTTCAAACTTTTCCTTCTCTTACTTAAATCTGAAATATAATTCATGACAATCTTCTTTAATTTTTTAAATGACTTCACCTATTATGATTATTCAACCAATTTTCATATTTACTCAATGTCTATAATGCAATACACACATAAAAAGTAAACATCGTATGTTAAAGATGGGTTTGAATGAGGGCATTGTATTAATTAATTGGAGCCCAGAATCCAATTAATTAAATTGATTAATTTCTCTTTCTTAAGCAAATTCTTTTTGTTCATCCTTACTTCCATAGCACTTTTAGGTACAAAACCTGCTTTTATGAAGTTCATATTCAAATTGTGGGGAAAAACAATTATATAAATGGCTTCATTGAAGGAAAAATGTGGTAGGGACCATAAAAAAAGTGCCAAGAGTAATAAAATAACAGTGCGCCTTCTTTTTATCAAGTATTCTTTACCCCTCATCTTGGGCTCTAGTACCAAAGAATCAAAGTCACATGTGATTCTAGTTGTAATGTGTGCCTCTGGCAGTCCTAATTTACCCAATTCTGGCTGTAAGCCAGACTATTTGCATGTCCTTATCCTCAAAATAAGTCAACTTATTCCTTGTGCAGACATTGCTAACCATATGCTCTTATATCAGCATCCAGTACAGAACTCTTCTCTGGAAGTCTGGGTAGAATAATTTAGGCCAAAGCAGTTGCTGTTAAATCAAGAGTTTACCATCTTGAGAAAGACAATGACTTGTGACCCTGTAGTATCATGAGCTATTGCTTATTCACTGCCAGCACTGTCTTATCCTTGAATTCCCTATCAGTGTCATGCTGACTTTGGAAATTTGGACAACAGGAGGGAGGGTTTATGAGGAGGGCCAGCTGGTTTTGAAGAGCCAGATGCTCTAAAATATTTCCATGCCTCTCAAGGCATGGCTGGTAATGCTGCAGCTCAGGAGGGCTGCCAGCCACATGTGGATTATGAATAAAGTACAACTCAAAGAGATTCTGAAGGAGCGTCAGTTTCAAATATAATATTGAGTTCATGATAAAAATGATAATGATAACAAATGAGATCACTGACAGAGGCTTATTCTGTCTAGCATCGCATTTATTTTACATCAGTCTCGCAACAACCTCCAAGGCAGAGACTGTGCCACTTTATTTTGCAGCCAAAGAAACTGGGCCTTGATGAGGTTAAATAATTTTCCCCAATTGCCCAGCAAGGAAGTGACAGAGAACTAAAGCTTAAATCCAGAGAAGGCTAACTCTAGAACCCAGGATCCAAGTATTTCTGTCATATTGCATAAAGCAATTGAAATTTTCCAAGAATCCTCTAGTCATTAAAACCAGAATTTAAAATGTGTGGATAAATGCTGTTTTAAACATTTTAAATCATTCCAAAGACTTTCTTTTAAGATTAATTGAAGAATGAATCCTTTGAAAGTACCGTTTAGGGAGGAAAGGGTACTGCATCGAAATAAAATCCGCAATCCCAATAATTTTATTTGAGCTTAAAAACGAGATTCTACTTTTTTCATCTTATTGCAGTTGATCTACTATTTAAGAGTAATATTTTTAATTTATCCAATATTGAACTAGACTGCTTTTACTCATAATATTTATGACACTAAACATGAGGGCTTTTTAACACCAACCAATATTCCAACTCTCTGGATACCTACAATTCAATAACAATTCTGATACTACCCAGAGTTAACACAGACCCCAGACAACACCGCCCCCACTTCAGATGTCATTTTCAAGTTCAAGTCACCCATACTTCATTTAGAAAGAATTCCACGCCTTCCTGGTAAGGTTCAATAATTTGATAGAGTGACTCAGAAATTAGGAAAGTACTTTACTTACTGTCACTAGGATATGATAAAGGATATAGCTTCACATGGCCAGATCACAGAGATGAGTAGGGCAAGCTATGGAGGAAGAGGATGCATGGAACATTCATGTTCTTTCTGAGTGCAATGCCCTTCTAGCACCTCAATGTGTTTACAAACCCAGGAGCTCTCTGAACTTCAGGGGTTTTATGTATGTTCTGCAAGTAGGGAATATTGATTAATTTTCAGGCCATTGGTGATTAACTCATTATCTTGACCCCTCTCCTTCCTGGAGATTGGGCGATGGGACTGAAGGTTCCAATCCTTTAATCATTCTTTGGTCTTTCTGGGGAACAGCCCCCAACTTGAAGTTATCCAGAGTATTCCACCCATAGTCCATCCAGTAATGCACAAAAGGATATTCATCACTCTAGAGATTCCAAGCATTTTAGGAGGTATGTGACAAAAACCAGGAACCAAATATATATGTCTTATTATATCTCATTATCACATAAACCCAAAACTTGATTGATATAGGGATTCAAATAGTTATCATTTAAAGGCAGTTAAGTATTCAGTCATCAATTAAGCTAATATAAACATATTACTAAAAATATAAATAATATTTATATTATTTATATAACAAAAATATAAGCTAATAAAAAACAATTACATATATTACATATATGTCATATAGCATTTAGTTTTCATTTTTGAAACAGCAAAAGGAAAGGAAATCAACATTAATTTTATCTTCTTCATAATATTGACTTTCATTAAACAGATAATTATTGAACAGCTCTTTTTCAAGCACTGTACTAGGCACCGAGGACACAAAGATAGGTAGGTTCCATCTCTTCTATTAAATAGAGAAAATAGAAAAAGAAACAGAGCAACAAGTCCTATGTCAAGGCCAACCTTGCCTACAGGGATGCATTGCACCCAGGGTCAGCTTGGAGCAAGAACAAAGGTGGTAGAAGAGAAAGATGAGAGAAACCTTCTAGAGGGCACATATTTCAAAACATAATATATCATAGTGATTGAGGATATTTGGGACGACAAAACTACAGGCATATCAAGAGATTGTTTATCAGGTAGATACTATGCCTTCTGAGAACTTCAGGGTAGCTCAAAGTTTTAAAGTGTCAGGGTGGTCGGGAAATTGCTTAAAACTGAAGAGAGAAAAGTAGACTGCTGCAGACTGCATGTGGCATTGTACATCATGTTAAGTAGTTTTAATTTTATCCTATGAAAATGAAAAGTCACTGAAGAATTTTAAACAAGGCAGGACATGAGCAGATTTGTAATTTGGAAAGATGATCTCTGGTGATAGACAGCCTGTCCTGACCCATGCTGGAGGGAAGCCAGCCCAGAGAGACAGATACAGAGGAGTGCTGCTTAATAATACAAGGGAATGATGGAGGCTGGGGTTCAGATCAAGGCAGGTGGGATGGAGCAGAGATGATGTTTGTAAAGCTGCTTAGTAGGTAGAATTGTGGAGTTGGCAGGTAACCACATTGGGAAAGTTAAGTGGAAGAAACATATCAGAAGATTCCCGATTTGCTGGCAGGGCCAAATCTCTTGAAGTTGGCACTGTTCTTCAAGACTGGCTTAGAAAAGGACAAACATGTTGGTGAACAAAATGATTAATTCAGCTGTGGGAAGTTGACAAAGTTTCCAGAGGGAAATTCAAGTGGTGCTGTCTAGTGACCACAGAAGACACATTTTGGCTGAGAATTTGAGGAGTTCACAACTGCTTAACAAATGGGCACATGAATAGATAATTCTATTAAGTTACTAATTAGCCTAAATGGAAGTACCAAGGTCCTGCAACCCCCCTTTGATTGATGTCTATTTACTGAGCAATGTAAGACTGTGAGAGGAAAGTGTCATTACACAATGAAATATGTAAAAAGGAGGTATAAATGGTTAATTGATGGGGCTATAAATTATACAAAGAAAATAATCTTTCCTTAAATTTTTAAGAAAAATGCCATGAACTTATCTGCACATGTACGTATCACTCTTGAAACAAATATTTGTCTTGTATGAAATGTGGTATGGTCGTAGAGAGCTACCACGTTTCAAATTAGAGGGTACATGAGATCAAAACCTGACTCTAAATGTAAGTTCTTTGTGACCTTGGACAATTTAATTCTCTATGATTTAGTTAATGCACCTGTAAAATGAAGGCAGTAATACCTGCCACAAAGGTCAAATGTGTACATTGCTAGATGTATATATGGTACTTCAAACAGGGGCACAAAGGACACAGAGTAAACACTAAAGTCTCACTTTATTATTATTTTTTTTTATTTTGATTAATTGTACACAAATGGAGTACAACTATCATTTCTCTGGTTGTACACAGAGTCACACCATTTGTGTATTCATACATATACATAGGGTAATGATGTTTGTTTCATTCTCTTTCCTTCCCTGCCTGCTCCCCACCCCTCATTTCCATCTACACAATCCATTCTTCCCTTACCTTTCCCTATCCCTGTTATGTATCATCAGCCACTTATCAGAGAAGTCATTCAGCCTTTGTTTTTTTGGGATAGGCTTATTTCAGTTAACATGTTATTCTCCAAATCCATCCATTTACCTGCAAATGTCATAATTTTATTATTTTTTTATGGCTGAAGAATATTCCATTGTGTGTGTATGTATATATACATGTGTTTATGTGTGTGTATGTATACACACACATATCTATTGAAGGGCATCTAGGTTGGTTCCACAATCTAGCTATTATGAATTGGGTTGCTATAAATATTGATATGGCCTCATCCCTGTAGTATGCTGATTTTAAGTCCTTTGAGTATAGGCCAAGGAGTGGGATAGCTGGGTCAAATGGTGGTTCCATTCCAAGTTTTTGAAGGAATCTCCATACTGCTTTCCAGAGTGGCTGCACCAATTTGCAACCCCACCAGCAACGTATGAGTGTACCTTTTTCCCCATATCCTCGCCAACACCTATAGTTGCTTGTATTCTTGATAATAGACATTCTAATTGGAGTGAGATGATATCTTAAGGTAGTTTTGATTTTCATTTCCCTTATTACCAGAGATTTTGAATATTTTTTCAAATATCTGTTGATTGCTTGTAGATCCTCTTCTGAGAAGTGTCTGCCCATTTGCTTAGTCCATTTATTGATTGGGTTATTTGTATTCTTGGTGTAAAGTTTATGGAACTCTTCATAGATTTTAGAGATTAGTGCTCTATTTGAAGTGTGTGTGGCAAAGATTTTCTCCCACTCTGTAGGCTCTCTCTTCACATTGTTGATTGTTTCCTTTCCTGAGAAAAAGCTTTTTAGTTTGAATCTATCCCAGTTGTTGATTCCTGCGTTTATTTTTTGTGCTGTGGGAGTGTTAAGGAAGTCTGGTCCTAAGCCAATATGATGCAGATTTGGACCTACTTTTTCTTCTATTAGGTGCAGGGTCTCTGGTCTAATTCCTAGGTCTTTGATCCATTTTGCCTTGAGTTTTGAGCAGGGTGAGAGATAGGGGTTTAGTTTCATTTTGCTGCATATGGATTTCCAGTTTTCCCAGCACCATTTGTTTAAGAGGCCATCTTTTCTCCATTGTATGTTTTTGGCACTTTTGTCTAGTATGACTTAACTGTATTTTTGTGGGTTTGTCTCTGTGTCCTCTATTCTGTACCATTGGTCTACCTGCCTATTTTAATGCAATACTATGCCACTTTTGTTACTAGTGCTCTGCAGTATAGTTGAATGTCTGGTATTTTCATACCACCTGTAAAGTACCTCTTTAGAAGGTTTGAGCACAGACTATTGAGACACAATTATATATGGCTGCATTTTTTAAAACACTGGTCAGATGTGTTCAGCACTAGAGAGCTCATGTTCCCCTTTCCTAGAAATATTCTGAAAATTAATCAAATTTTCTATATATAATGTTTCAAAGAATAAAGGATGCTTTCCTAATTTCATGGGAAAACTTGATGCTCTTAATTGAATGGAAAAATGTTTAAAAGTATGCAAATTTATCTTGAGTACACTATATAAGGTGTGAAAAGGTTGTTTTAGAAAAGAAACAAAAAAATTCCCTGGAACAATGTATTTGTTGGTTAATTTTTAAGTCCTATTTTACTTGTATCATCAGATGTTTCTGTTTATAGTATTCAAAATGTTTTTAGAAAAGTATATAGACAATATACTCTATGGAAAGACTTTCCTTTTTTATATACTTATTTGGACTAAATGAATGTTTCCTAGAAAACTAAGTAAATGGAAATCCAATTTTCTTCCACTTAGTTTTAAGGTCCATGTGTCCGCACACATCAGCAACACAGAGCAGGGCAAAGGTAACATTCAAACAGGGCATCCTGTCTGGTTAGAGTTAAAGGTTACTGACCTTCACATTTTCTTGAACTGATGGGTAGAATACTGCATGTTTTCTTTTCACATCAAACAATATTACACCCCCAAACCAATTGCAGAATGGACCATTTGATACACACTGAAATAATAGGAACTTGGAAGTAGCCATTAGTGTTCAAAAACATGACATCTACCCAACCTATGTGATTTTACTCTAGAGAATCAACTCACTTGTAGATCCATGAAAGTATTTTAGTTATCAGTGAAACATCACACAACTTAAAAGTTCAATTTAACCTCTGCCTTTTACAGAAAAAAATGCTTATCTCTCAGCAAAACACAAATTTTGATAGTCTTTGATTATATAATTTGAAATATATTTTTATAAAATGTTATTAAACATATATATAGTTAACTTGCAGAAAATTTATTTTTATTAAAAGAATAGTAATCTGTGCCCTATGAAGCACATGAAGACAGTATTTCAGGGAGTTAACATTCATGGGTTTAGAAGTCAAAGAAGATTCTCATTCTCATTTGGGAATTTATTTGCATTTCTTTCACAACTCAGTGAACTTAGTTAGGCTTCAATCCCCTCACCTATAAAATTTGGTTATGGTGAGGTTTAGCTGAGATATTATAGACAAATCACAAAGCACAATATCTGTGCATGATTACTTGTTCAGTAAAAGTTAATCATTATTGTTATAAGGTTAAAGTGCTCTTGAGCATTGGAAACCATTATTGATACATAAATTAGTTGTGGGTGATACATTTACCAAATATGTATTGACATTATGCTTATCAATGAAATGATTGAGTGAGCCCCTGAATAGAACCTTGCTTGTCAAAATAAAACATTGAGATTATAAAAGTCAGTCAATATTTAGAGACTATTAAAAAAATTTCAGTTCAAGAGAGAAAGTTAATTGGTTAAATATATTCTATATTAATGTAAAGATTTCTCCCTCAATATAAATGTAGAGGAGTTTCCATTCCTGACAATCCATTTCCGAGTAGAATAACGCATTGCGTAGAGCTACTAAATAGAAGACAAATTAACTGGAAGAGAACTTTTAACCAGACAATCAACAGGTACTTGAAGCCTGAAGAGTCATTAGGAAATATCCATTAATATCATTTTTTTCTCTTTTGACTTCAAATAGAAGGTCAGTCATGAATCCTAATTCATAACATTTCGCATCACGGATTAACGTTTCCCTTCTGCTAGGGACGAGGATTCTTTACAGGCACCAGTGACAAGGAAATAGGGACAAGCAACAGCTTTGCTCTATTCTTGAGTGGAGAAGTGATGACTGAAGGCTCTCAGAGGATGGGTGACACAGCAGCAAGCAGAATGTACAGCAGGGAGAGCAGGGACACCAGAAAAACAGGAAGCAGGCTCTGGCTCCTCTCAGTCATATTAGGAATAGATATTATAGGTATTATTCCATTGTTAACATGGAGAGGAAGGAAAAAGAACATCAAAGGGAATCTGCAAAGAAAAGGCTTATAAAACTTGGTGCTCTGACTCAAACTTTCTAGACATAACCTATAAATCCAGTGACTCTTTTGTCCCAGTTTGGAGTGATAACAAGAGGGATATGAAAATATTGGGGAAAAGTTTGAGGTCAAACCAGTACCAACAATATAAATGCACTGTATTAAGTTGGAAATAAAAACTCTGGGAAAAAGCAAGTACCAGATACTTAAATGGAGTCTCCTGTAACAGATGAGCAAAGATGAAAGTCAGTTGCATGAGTGACTGCCCTAATTTGAAGGAGTGAATGAGAAACATGAGAGTGGATGACTGTCAGATACCCATTTTTGTGAAAATCTGGTTTTATCAGTTTCTCATGCAATTTCAATGCACTCCTCTGCTGCAGAGCAGTGTGCTAGAATCTAGCTCAAGAAGATTTAAACTGTCATATAAGGAGAATGAAGAGTTTACAGGCTTATTAAACATTTAAACATATTATCAAGAAGTAACTATGCATTTGGAATGAACCTAAGCTAATTCCCATCCTTGCCATCTACCTATATTCGTTCAACCCCACTGTAACGACAGCATGTGTGGACATTACAAAAGTAGCCTCGTCCTTTTAACAGAAATAACTAGCACATTCTCCTATTTGGATAGGGATAAGAATGGCTGTTTCTGACAGAGGGAACTGTGAATAATGGGTTTCACTGTTTATTTGTTAAAACCGTCTAAGGAGAAAGAGTGGCAAGTAGAACTGTAACACACTTTGCTTCAGTGGCAGAATTCCTGGCGCTCACCTTTTGTGGCTGATGTTTAATGAAGCTGTGTATTTATGAGACATCTTAACCTTGGTTATTTTTAACTGTGAAAAACCTAGATCATATTATGTATAAGAAATATTGACTGAGAATCAAATTTATGGAGAGAAATATCACCCTTTGGGTTGAAAAATTGACCACTACTAGAATATAATTTCTGAAAATGCAGCCTGAAGGCAATTCACTAGAGGGTGATTTTTCAGTGCAGTAGGCAAGTTTTTGCAGGATTCTGACAGTCTCTCTCTCTCTCTCTCTCTCTCTCTCTCTCTCTCTCCCTCCCTTTTAACCTCTAACGCACATTTTTCTAAACTAAATATGTTCTAATTCCATTACTTCTTAAGGCATCTTCTTTACTTTACATACTCATATGGCCTCTATGAGAAAAGTTAGACGTTATTTAAAGACGATTGATTTTCAAAACTATATGAACCTCTTAAACTTAAGTTTAATCAATGATGATGGATAACATGATATATTGTGCACAACTTAATTGGCTTTCTAAATAATCTCCCAGTTTCTAGTTTTTTGTGTTGTTGTTTTCTTTCTTTCTTTCTTTCTTTCTTTCTTTCTTTCTTTCTTTCTTTCTTTCTTTCTTTCTTTCTTTCTTTCTTTCTTTCCTTTTTCCCTAAAGGAACCAACCACTGCTGTCAGGTTTTTCTTTCTAACACATGACATTGACCATGTCATCCAGTTCCAAAACCTGCAGTGGTTTCCTACTGCTTTTTGAATAAAGTGGAAAAATTTTAGGCTGGCATTCAAAGATGCTCCCATCCCCTTCCCATTATACATTTCCTAATTATTCTCCTTACACAATACACTAATCACCCTCTCTGGACATTTGCTTATTGTGACGATGTTAATTTTAGATTTTATAGCATGGTAACCAAAGGCAAACTATAATGTAGGTTCCCTTTTAATTTTAGATAGCATGTAACATTTTTAATGTTGCAGACATTCTCCTTAGATCATTAAGATACATTGTTACACAAGCTTTTATGGAAAAAGAAAATAAGAGGGAGAGGGGGATAGAGGGAAGAAGAGACAGAAAGGGAGGGGGGAGGAAGGAAAGAGAGAGAATCTACATCTTCTGTTCCTAGCAAAGTAATTATGCTATAAATCCAATCAAGTAAGAAGCTTTTGGGGCCTAGATTTCATTCCACAATTGTACATTTCTCTTTTCCTTTGGGCCACTTTGGAATAACAACATATTGGGATGTTAAATATTAATGATTTCACATATAAATGTTATCCCTTTGTGATATTAAATTATTAAATCTATTAAATTAATGTTAAAAGTCCATATCTTATGAGATGATGCAGATTGTAGTAACTACCAATACCCCAAACTAAAACAAAACAAAAAACTGTTTCTGCATGGAACAAAGTGGTATTCTCCCTGTTACATTTAAATGTTAAATTGTACATTGTTGCTGGGAGTGGTGGCCCACACCTGTAATCCCAGAGGTCTGCAGAAACTGAGGGTGGAGGATCCTGAGTTCAAAGATAGCCCCAGCAACTTAGTGAGGCCTTACTCAAAATATTTGTTTTTAAAAGGCTGAGGATGTGGTTCAGGGATTAAGTGCCCCTGGGTTAAATCTCTGGTCAAAGAAAAAAGTGTATCTTGCTGTTCCTTCATTATGAGCCGTAGAAATTAACCCAATACCTTATACATGTTTGTGTTCAGAAGAAAACCTACATGCAGCCTTCTTTGTATCTGAATGTTTTATTTGTAGGATATTTTTGTTCATTCAGTAATATTTTATTTGTCCTTACTTACCCTTACTAATTCTGTGATTTTTATCAGGATTGTCCCTAATACAGGAGTCATTCAGTCTTCTATTGCATCAAAGAGGTCTCAGTTTTCTTATCTGTATAATGGCAAACATAATATCATCCAATTCTAATATGAAGAATAAAATTTAGATGGTCTCTATTACTATTACTTTACATTTATCTTATAAAACATTTGCTAATGGCCCTTGATTTCACTCTATCTATATTGAATTTTTTCTTATAATTTTGATTGTCAAAAATAATCCAAGGTAAATATTAAGCAATATGATTTTAAATTTTATAATTTCTGAGTAAATCTCTATTTGAAAAAGATAGCATCCAACACATCAGTGTCTGTATATATTCAAAATGACAGTTTACTATGATTATTTGATCAACCTTCCCCTCTCTCTCTCTCAGAAATTGTAGTTTCAAATAGTCTACAACATTCTCTGAAAGATCCTGGTTCTGAAGCCTAATACTTATAGGTCTCCAACTTTTGGAGTTTAAATGATGGTCGAAAGAATACACATACAGTGGAAACCATACTTTGAATTTTGCTATCTTCCTGGGTTATTTGATATCATACCAATACTCTCTCCTGATGCTGGACAGAAGCAGTGACCCACAACTCAGTCAGCCACAAGATCTTGAGGGGAAACAGCTGATTCCCTGCAGCATGTTGCATTGCTGAACAGTGACGTTTGGTAGGTTAGGTACTGTAGTGAAAGCATTTTTGACTTGTGATATTTTCAACTTACGATAGGTTTACCAGGACATCATAAGTCAAGGACCATCTGTATAACTACATTGTACCACCTGTGTGTGTATGTTTATTTAAATATTAAAATTCAACTGCAATATCCCATTTCTGGCATTTCCTTTGGAAGACCTTTCCTCCCAACCCACTAGCTTAGATCTCCCTTCTACATGATCTCAGGGCTCTAAGTTCAACAGGGATTGAACTCAAGTGTCTCCTGCTAGACTCTGAGGTTCCTGCAGTGGGCTCTGAATCTCTCATCTCTGGGCCCCTCTTCAAGAACAATTGCCCAATGCCATTGTCAGAGTTCACCACTCATTACTCAACAAATTATCCTTAAATCTTGCCAGTCCTGCTGCTTAATACATGTATACTTATGTGATAAATTAAGACAATCATTATGGAATTAAGACAGATAATACCAATATTTTGTATAAGAAAATCTGGATGCTCCAATTTATTCAATTTTGTCTACAGACTGCTTCCTAGTTGTAGACTCCAGAAGGTTCCTATCCTCTGTCAATCTGTTTCTTGGTGTTGACCATGGTTTCTCAAACTAAAATCACACTCAGGTCATTCTTCTAGCTACCAAATATATTAATTCCCACTTTTTCCTCTGTAGATAACCAAATTTATATCCTTATATCCCAGGAGTTTGTCTGTTATTGTCACCTACTAACTACTCATTAAGACCTCACTATACTCCTTGTTGTCTTCTTCCAATTATTTCTTGTAAACTTTTTCAGTCCTAATCTAGAAGCCCAGGACACATTCATTACTGTTTATCTTTGTTGCTTTCTCTTTATCTTTTCTCTGAACTTCTATTAAGCTTTTCTGTCCAGTCAGAACCATCAATTGAGTAATTTTTCTCTAACTGTTCACTTAATGCCCCAATCTACCACTTCCCTGGTATGTGTATTAGAGTTCTCTCAAGGAACAGAATGAACAGAATGTGTATATATTATTATTATAAAAGGGAGTTTACGAAATTGGCTGTACAATCAGTAGCTAGATAGCCCCCACTTGTGTCTGTCTGCACAAGAGAAAGTTAAGAAGCTGGAAACTCAGAACAAGAAGAACCAATGATACAGCCCAACACAAGGCTGAAGGCCTGTAATCTCCCTGGGAAATCTCATAAGAGTCACATTGGAAGATGGAAGAAGCTGGAGTCTGATGTCCATGAGTGATGGCAGCAGTCATAGACACACCTGCTCAAGAAGAAACAAAATGTCAGCCATTGCAGCTTCTTCCTTCTTGTTTCTTGTTCCACCTGGGTTCCTAGCCTATTGGACAATGGTGCCCACATTCAGGGCAGGTCCTCTTTCTCACATTGCTGTTCCAAATGCCACTAGACTCCGGAAACATCCTAACAGATACACCTAGGAGTCTCTTAATCCTGGGCATTTCCTAGGGTCTCTTAATCCAATCAAGTTGACAATCCAGAATGACCAACAAAACGTGACCTTGGATAACTTACTTGCCTATCTGAACCTATGTTTTCTTATCTGTAAACTGGGGATAATGGAATAATACCTATTTTAGTTAAATGATACATGCCCAGAATTTAGTATGTGCTTGGAGTATAGTAAGTACTCAATAATAAGCACATGTTGTCATATACATGCAGCTAGTGTGGAGGCATGACTAAATGAATATCTTACCATGGGCAGCACATGACTGAAAGGAAGAGCTTCCAAGGGGTGGTGAATAAGACCTTTTTTTTTTTTTCATAGAACTGCTATGAATAAATAGCACTATGTTTTAGAATTTTTGAAATTGGTATTTTTGAAATTGCTTTCCAAAGTACAGTTTCTATGTGGTGATAGATTCTTTTTTTCTTTTTGTGCCACCCCTGAAGAGGGATAAAAATTGATAAAGAACTATTTTGAGTAATGTATATAGTTACATATAAGGTAGTTTATATCATATATTGTTTGTTAGGTTTGGATGGTTTGTAAAATGTTGAATAGGCCTCATTTCATAAGAAACTTAACTTGCATTCCCTGTATATTCATTAATTCATATAAAATATTTTTTAAATATCTGCCATGTATTTGACACTTGCTTGGCAAACAAGGCTACCTCTCTGAGAGAGCTTCTGATTACAAATAATTTTGAATATATCTATAACTTGCCACAAAAAATAAAAAAGAAATAGTTCTTGAAAACTAATTAGGAAACCATCTATGCTAAAACTTTTCCCCCATACTATATAATTTTCAAAAACACCACTGTGGATTAAAGTGTGTCCAAACAATGTCATTGTTATGAATTAGAGGAAACACGGACAATTTTTTTCTTATTTACAAATTTGATTTTCAACAATATATTTAGACTCATAGTTTGACATGAAAATACCCTTAATTTTCTCATCGTTCTGGTAAAATTACTCTAATATTCATCTACATTATGTTATGTCTAATACGAGTTTTTTATGAATTTGACAGGGAAAAGATTGATTTAAGTATAAATTCAGACCATAAATGAGTTCACATGAGTTAAACTGACAATCCAGCTTGGCAGAAGTCAGAATGTATGAATTGAATATGCATAAATGTATGTGTGCAACCAGAAAAAAAAGCAGGCTTGTATAATTTGTGCTTCTATTATTCCTGAGTGCTGCAATGCAAAAGTGAGACGTGGTTTCTATGAATGTATAGCTGCTCTTTCTAAGATGCATGTTCAAAATCTATTTTTTCTGTTATATAGATTTGTAACTATCACCCCTAATCTATGAAGCACATGTACATTTTAAATGTCTCCAAATGTTATGATACAAACAAGAAACATACTGTTATTTCATTCACTATTACATTGTTTATAAGGTTGCTGGATCAAAGCGGGAAGTTTTAAAGGCATTCATAATTTCTATGTATTTTTCTTAGTTCTAGCCCAATATGTGTTGAATATAACAAAAGGAATTTTCCAAGGTTGAAGCGTATGCTTTTCAAACATACATCTCTCAAATCAGCTTAAGATGTAACTGTGCAACCCAGTTTTATTTTTTTCATCCATTTGCATTTTAGATATGTTTCTCTCCCGGCCAGGTTATTAGAGTTGGCGGCTGCATGGTATAGATAGTGAACCCGCTATATGTAGGTGTCTTCATGGAAATCACCTGGGGCCGAGAGTTCTGCTTCTCTCACCTTATCGTATTTGGAACACAGATTTGCTCTGCTCGTCATATTTTGGCATCTGTGAATCACCATCATGTTGTCATATTCGCAGTTACAAAGTAGCTGATGGGAAAGGAGCCAACTACTTGAGGCACTTGCAATGAAAAAAAAAATCTGATTTCAGCATTATTCATTGGAAATGCTATTTGTGAAAGCATTTACTTCGGTTTCTGAAATGCTGGCAATAACTTTAATAGGCAATGCATAGTCCTGCTTTTAGAAGAAATATTCCTATGTACTGAACAGTGAAGGAACCAGCAATTACTGAAAATCATGGGTAAAATGGCCACCTTAGGAACTCAGGAATGAGTAATTATCCATCATTTACTTAGATTCTGTCCCCAGTACCTTCTAATTAAAGGGACAATGGGCAAGTCATATCAGTATAAGTGATTTATGATAACTCTCTCAACCACACCAGTCCCTTTTAATATCTATCTTATCATAAACATGAGTATAAATAGGGAAAAAATAAAACTAAATTTTGAAATTATGTTTATTAACAAAAATAAACTCCAGGTGTATCTTAAATATCATCAAATAAATTTATAATAATAAAAGGATTATAAAGAAGTTTTAAATTAAAATCTATCATAATTATAAGCAAATATGTTAAAATGGTTTAAAATATTTTGTCTTAGCTTGAGGGATGAAGTAAAGGCTTCTCAGAAAGTTTTAAGTCAACATTTTTCTGCACATATTTCTTAAATTTTATAGCTTTTGATTAAAGAGTGACTCCTTTTCATACCTCCAAGGAAATAGGGCACAGCCACACAAACTAAGATTATTTTTTGTCAGTTTGTTTGTTTTTAACTTCACCGTGCATCTGACTACATTTAGGTCATGCCATCTCAACTCAAACATTGTATTGAATTTATGAATCTTTTTCAAAAGTTTTCCAGTAGTAATTTAATACAAGGTTTGCTGTTATCTCTGAAGGATTTATGGTGACAAGATGGTAGAGCTAAGGCAAATACAAGAAAAGTCATTCATTTGCAAAGTGTGGAGATATTTCCTTAAGTCAGCATTTATTGAAAGTGTTGTTTTATGAAATATTCACTTTCATGGTCTGTTTTGAAAAAGAAATACCAAAGGACTGTAGTCCAGTAACTTTGGGAATTCTGTACATTCAGGTGTCACAAAGGGTCATAATGATTGTTAGTACTTAAAGGACTTATGAAATCCTTCAATAAAATATTTTATACAAATACAAAAGTATTTTATATGTATTTAGCCCCAAATTATTTTTTTACAAGTTATAGCACCCTGGGAACACATTTTGCTTAGAAAATCTACTTTAAATGAGGAAACTCAATAGGACTGTTAATAAAGACCAAGTGTTCTTCAGAGTAAAGGACTAATGAGTTAGATCCTTATCCTAAACCACCAACTTGTTACTTTTTAAAAAAATTTTATTCTGAAAAAATGAATCCTATTCATAACCTATATTTTCATCATTTAGAACCCCTACCTGTTTTACTAATGGGAATGTCAGTCTTTGTTAGTGGTCACATTTCCAAATTTTCATGAGAGAGGCACCTGAGTTTTCAGTTTTTCAGAAGGCGGTACCAGCAAGCATCAATGATTTATGGGATATGTAAACTGTTTGGCAGAAATACACCCATATTAAATTGCATAATCTTTTGAAATATGACAAAGATTAATGTCTCTAATATAAAAAGAGTTTCTACAAATGAATATGAAATAAGCCAAGAGTTTAACAAAAAAAAGCAAAGAATATGAGTATACAATTTCCACAAAAGATAATACTAGTAGTCTACATATAAAAAGAAATTTGCCTTCACATTAAAAATTAGGGAAATAAGGAAACAGTGCTTATTTTTTTCTAACCTATCAGATTGATAACATTAATGAGCATTCAAATCTACAGGTGGCAAAAATTTAGGAAAATCAGTACCATGAATTATAAAGTTTTTTAAATACAATCTGTCAATCTGTATCAAAATAATACATCTACATGTCTTCTGACTCAGCATATTCAACTCTGAAGGAAAGTGTGTGTGTGTGTATGTGTGTGTGTGTGTGTGTGTGTGTGTGTGTGGTGAGAGAGAGAATAAATTTATGAACTCCTTTGTGGCTGAATTCTTCAACCTCTCCCCTCCTGACTTCTCCACCTCATTCACAGTCTCTCCTGCTTGTCTGTGTTCTTTTACATCAAGTACCTGCTAGTTCAGCCATGATGGAGCTGCCAATTTGGATTGGCTGCTGCTTTGGACCACCCTGGAGATGAGAAGTTACTGCCATTGCTGCCAAGTTGCAAGTGCCACCAATCCACCTAAACAGTGTTCCCCCAAATTTCCTATCCCCACTATCCTTGTACCATGTTTTAATTTAGATGCCTGTGGTTTAGGGTAGATAAGACAAGGTTCTCTGATCTTTAACTTAACCAGGAAAACATTACCATACCTGGCCGAAGCTGGGGTACTACAGGGTTTTGAAAATACAGCTTGTCTATGACACATACTATCTCCAAATGCTCACAGGAGCTGCATACCTATCAAGACACTTTGTCTCTCTATATCAGTAACATAACATGCTGGGTCAATGGGAACATTTTGGGTCTACTCCAGAGTGGAGATTAGTTTACTGCCCTCTATTCCTTCCATTCTCATAATAACTTCCCTCTCAGAATACTTTATTATTTTCTGCCATCTGGCTTGGATCTGCCACAGTGCAGGCTCCAGTCATGTTTGTGTAGGTTTATAATTCACTGTTAGGAAGGTAAGCAGGTGGGAGATCAGTGTCCATGCCCCTTTGCTCCCTGGCTGTGCCCTCTTGTGCAAATTCTTAGGAGATTTGCTTCAGGCCTCACCTCTATCTGATCCCTAGTGACAAAACTTGAAGAAAGCTAATCATATTAAGGAAAGACTCATAACCAACCAGCTCTTATCTATTGCCAGACCCTTGTCCAAGCAATACCTCTTGCTGAAATGATTCATGATAATAGGAAATTTCACACTGAGACTCTTATGATTTCTTTAGACAAAGATCTGGAGGTGACTGTTTATCTGCCCTTGTTTACCTAAGCAAAGTCTCATGTAAGCCACATGTCCTCACTCTCTCCTGATGACCACAGTTTCTTCTCTGGCTTTCCAGCCCACCATGCTTATTAGGTTTAATTCCTGCCAAATTGTTTTCTTCACTGGCTCTTCTTCCTCTGCTTAGTTTCTAATTTAGTGTCCCATGGGGTGAGCCTTTTACTTTTTTTATCTTTTCATAGGTGAGATCATCAATATTCCTGGTGCCAATTCCCTCTTTTATTTTATTTATACATTCATTTGAATGTATTTCTGTACCCCAGTCATTCTCAGCCCGGAGCAATTTTACTCTCTCCTTTCATCCCCATTCAACAATGTCGGGATTCATTTTTGTTTGTCAGACTACATGGGGGATATACTGTCATCCATTTGAAAGAGGCAAGAGAAGCTATGAAACATCCTACAGTGCACACATGCATGAGACAGGCCCCAAAACAAAGAAATGTCTGGACCTAACAGTCAGCAGTACTGAGGTTGAGAAACACTGCAGGCTGAACCTGATGCTCTGTTGTAGACTGATATGTGCAGTGTTACCACTTACACGTCTGTGTGCACCTCTCACTTGCTAGGACTAAAATACAAATCCTTTGTCTCCTCCTCAATTACATTTTTTACTCTTTCAATCCTAGCAGAGTCTATTTTGCTTCCCTGAAATCCAGGATTTGTATTTAACTCCTATATTCTCACACTCTCATGTCCATTCAATCAGCAAAATTTGTGAATTCTACCTCCATAACTAATTGTAGTGTTATCCATTTCTCTCCTTCTTGATTGTAGCCACCTGCCTATCCCCCCGCCCCAATCACCTCTTGCCTGATCTACTGCAATAGCCTTTTACCTGCTCTTCTGACTTTTACCTATAACCCCTGCCATTCACTCAGGTGGCCCATGAAGAATTATCTTAAAAACACAAATTAGATCACATTACCCCTCCCCTCTTGGCCCAGTATCAACCCTTTCCACCTAGAAAATGGTACTTGGTGCCCAATCTGGTCCCATGCCATCTTGGAGAACTTATTCACAAGCCTTCTCACTCATAAAGGGATTTTCCTTGCATGTTTCAAGGATTATTTTCTCCTTTCAAGTTCTCACTCCTGTGTTTTCCTTCTTTCTGGAATGCTCTGCTGCAGGTCTTCCCAGATCAACTGCTTCCTGCCATTCTTTTCTTTTAATTATTTTTTATTTTTTATTACTTTGATCTTAGATCAAGTGTCACATCTTCTGAGTGCACTTTCATAACCACACACAATAAAGTGGTGTCTGTCAGCCACCAGCACTATCATGTCATCCTATTCTGTTTCATTCACAGTACTCAGGACTATTTTTCATTTGGTTATCATTCTCAAAATGACAGAATGAAGGCCAGTGATGGCATCTTCCTGTGCTTCTTGTTAGTTGTTCAGTAAATATCAGTTAAATTAATGGTGTCTTTTAGCAATACAAACAATAAGAAATGAGGTGTTTGCCATTTGAAAGATTGATACTGGATCTGGGTCCAGGTGCAATCATTCTAAAGGTGAATAAAAATATTGGAAAACAGCAATTTTGTGTGGATCTGTTCAACATCCTTGGAAGTTCTACCAGAAGTTATCCTTTTGACCAACAATAACAAGACTTCCTCCATGTCTCTCCTCTTGGAAATTCCTCATAGAAATAACCTTATATTACCTAATATTTCAAATATAACTATTTAATTTCCAACTAGATTACTAGTTGCTTTAGATTGAAGATTCTTGTTTATCTTTTCATCACTTGTAGCATCGTGCTGGATTTAAAAGAGCTGAAGCCTTTCTGTATAGCAAACATCCTTAAATTTTCTGCCTATAGTTGGTAATATCTAGTTTCTACTTTTAGTTTTTCTTATTATCTGAATTTTTGCTGTGTTCTGGAGGTCTTATGACCTTCCATGTTTAGCAAAACCGACGTTTACATAATAAATGTTATTTGATAAATTCTGTAGGGAAGATCAGAAAAAGATTCACTCAAATCGTTACAAATCTAACACATGCTGAAGGTTAATTATGTGCCAGTGTTTTAAGAGCTTTATACATTCTAACTCACATAATCCTCACTAACTTTATAAGATAGTGGCTATAATTTCCCTTCTTTTATATTTGAAGAAAGCACAGCAGAGAGAGATAGGCAGTTCATCAAAGATCACACTACAGTAAGCACTGATATGTTTTAAATCCAGGCAATGTGACTTTCTAGGCAGTACTCTTAACCTCTAGCTATTCGTTTTTGATAAACACTATGCAAATGAACTTAAGGGGCCTTATACCTTTAAAGTAACAAAATTCTTTCTATCTAAATTCAACCTTTTAAAATTCCACAAGCGGCCATATACCCTACACAATTAAATGTGTCCCAACCCTTCACTAATTTCAGTGACAAATAATATTTCTGCTTTGTGGTGTGCATGACAAATTCTTTTTTATTTTCTATGAAAAGGCAAGAATTTAAATGAATACACTAACTGATCTCTGCATTTTAGAGTCAGGGGTGAAAAATCAGGAAAATAAATTACTCAGATAATATATTTTGGCAGCGTAATGGTCCATTTCTAGCAAGGAGCAAAATAGACATTATAGGACATGCTTTTGTTTGAAATAATCTTTTAATTTTGGTGATGATTAACAATCCAAATAAATCAATATGAACACAATTTGAGAATAAAAAAGATAACAGAGAAGCCCTTTAATTGTCTTTTCTATGAAAAGGAATACATTTGATATTTATAACTACAAAGAACCATGCTAATTTTCAGAAAAGACTTAAGATGTAATATATTCAGCAGCAATGGATTCACATAATAACCATGAACTGCACAAATAAAAATCTACATTAGAAGAACATTAGAGGCCAGAACAAAACAGAGAGAAATGAAAAAATTGAGAGGCAATGTCTTTCTAGGTAAACGATTCAACTTTAAGGGCCATCTGTTCTCTTTTCATGCTCCACATCCAATGTCCTCTACCAATCTAGATGTGGACATGGGTTTTGGTCCTCTAATGAAGGAGAATCAATATGGAATGGAAGGGCAGGGCCACATAGTCACTCGCATTTAATCTTTTGACAAGATATTTGCTTGTCAATGATTAAGTTTCAAAAGAATATTGCATCAAGGTGAGTTCATATGTTGGCTTTATAGATTTCTGCCTTTTTCTTTTTTCTTTTTCTTTTTTTTTCTTTAACTAAACCATAACTTCATAATGCCTAGTTTAGGTTATAAAAAAGGTAGATATCATCACTGCTTTACAGAGGGATAAATTGTGGTATGGAGGCAAAAAATAGAATAAGCTACAGAGCCAGTTATGTAAGAAGGGAGGTTGGAGTAAAATCCTTCCTCTACCACCTGGTAACTGTACCACTTTGAGGCAGCAAGCAGAATATCTTTGGGTTAATTTCATCAATTATAGATTGAGAGTGGTGTATATCAAAGTGTTGAGCCAGCTATTGAGTTTTGTTTTGTTTTTTTGTTTTTTTTGTGTGTGTTTTTTTATGCTGAACTTCAAAAATCTAAAATTTTAAGAATATGAAAACAAATTCATCATCATCTCTGACCCTTGGTTTACACTCCCCTTATTTTTCTAACCATCACAAATTTGACAAATGGTTCTTTACTCCTTCAAGCCAAAACTCAGGAAGATATTCTACAATTCTCTGTTCTCTGATCATTAAAACCCTCTATCAATTATGCTTTTTAAATACCCTGGGAATCATTGCCTTTTTTCATTCATACTGCTTAAGACTTCTGTCATTCCAGTTACAGATTAATGCAAAATTTTGTTTACAAGTTTGTAACCTGTGGTCTGTATTCACCATATTACTAAACTGAAGTATCAGATTTTATTTTTTTAATCTATTTTTTGATTCATTGTACATATGTGGGGTACAACTTTTCATTTTTCTGGTTGTACAAGTAGAGTCACACCATTTGTGTGATCACACATGTACATAGGGTAATGATGTTCATCTTACTGCATTATCTTTCTTCCCCCCACCCCCACCCCACCCCTCATTTCCCTCTACACAATCCATCCTTCCTCTATTCTCTGGCCCCACACCCACCGTTATGTATCATCATCGCTTATCAGAGAAACATTTAACCTTTGATTTTGGGGATTGGCTTATTTCACTTAGCATGATATTCTCCAACTCCATCCATTTACCTGCAAATGCCATAATTTCATTCTTCTTTATGACTGAATAATATTCCATTGTGTATATATAGCACAGTCTATCCATTCATCTGTTGAAGGGCATCTAGGTTGGTTCCACAATCTAGCTATTGTGAATTGAGCTGCCATCAGATTTTATTTGAAAAATCATCTGTATTTTTCAAGTTTAAAATGGTGAAGCATCTTAAAAGACCATAATGATCTGAACACTCTAGTACTATAATCTTTATTGTCTTCCTCTTTAGGCTTCCACCAAATTATCCAAAGATTTCTTTCTATCTGGCAACATTTTTCTATGTCTTTGGTCTTTGTTTATACATTTGCCTCTGACTAAAACCAACTCTTTAAAAATCACACTTTCACTTCTACCTCCAAAAGAAAAAGTAATTTCCTTGCACATCCAATAGTGCATGTGCAACACACACACACACACACACACAACTTACAAAAGGAGATGAACACAATTGGAACACTAAGCATGTAAAAAGAAAGATGTCCCATTTCAATGGCCCTATATCCATGTACTCATTTTTTTTATTTTCTTACTTCTCCATCTGTATAGAAGCATCATTTGAAGGTTATGCCTCTCTCTGAAGGGAATGATCTTCTGTTTTCACATTAAAATTGTGTTCATAACTAACACTCAAATATTCTCAGAGGACTTTTGTTGATTTGGTAGTCTAGGGGTGCAAAGCTCTTCAAAGTACTAATGCCTACTTCTGTTCTTCTATTTTTTTATCTAGACCTAATCAGTCCATTCTCTACTGTCCTGATATTTAGAACATCATCAAGTGCATTTTTGTGCAGCGGTAAACAGTAACTGCTGAAATACTGGGTTGGAAATAAGCTGAAGAATGTGAATGTGTTGATGGGGAAAGAGAAATTATTAGAGGCTGGGATATATTATCCTTGGCTTACCAAGAAAGGAGCCTAGATAGCAATTAATTGATGGCCTTGATTTAAGCTGTGGTCCAGCTGTTCATACTATTATCAGTTTGCTGCATGCTGTTTTGATTTTCCTTGAAGATGTTTAGGGCATTTTTTATTATAGTTTAGCAGGGAGAAAAAGCACTAAAGATATTTCACACTTTAACTTTGTTTGTATAACATGTTATGTGAGGAACCATAAGCTTTCAAAGCTTATCAGCTGCTTGAATATTGTTGCCTTAAAGTTGGGCAGCTTTAAGCTTAAATGATAATTTTTCCTCTGCAGAGTGGTTACCCATATGCACTGGTTTGCCCAGACCAGTCCTGGATCACATTTATTGTACTCACATCCCATCTGCTGCCTGCCTTCTTAATGTCTCAAAGTCTCCCAGTTTGGACAATGAATTTTATGTCTTCTCTATCAATACTGGAACTAAGCAGAGGTTAAAACTTCTGTCTACAATGGCTGAAAAGGAAAAACTCAGCAAAAGACAATTACTAGATTGCACAAGGGACACAGTTTAAGATTTGAGAGAAGAAATGCGTGAGATAGGAAAGTGGAGTCAAAAGTTAGAAAAAGAACTTTCACAGTTCTTGCTTGCTGAAGGTTCCAAGCCTGAGATGGGAAAGAGGGAGGTTAATTTTAGGAATAAAAGACAGGCCAATGCTTCACAATTTGATGAGTAAGGAGAGTGTTGTGAAAAATTAAACTAGAGAATTCAGCAATGTTCTCAACAACAAATATTGGAGGCCATGTCAAGGATTTTCAAATTCATTTTATAAGCAATTAAAAAATGTTCAAAGGTTGAAATTAGATTATATCTGCTTCTTATACAAATGAGGAATACTCTGATATCTCTGTGGAGAATGGATTAGGGTTTGGACTGGGTGCATGAACAGGAAGAAAATTGTGTAGACTTCTTAGGCAGCTAAATGATAACCACTATCAAGGCTATGGAAATTAAGTCACAATCCTGGTAGTGGGGGAAAGTAAGCTGTTTAATTTGTTCTTTTCAATAAACTCTTTGTTTTCAAGAATGAACAGAACTAAAACTTGAGAAATTATTTTTGTTGTTCTGATTGCTTCTGTTAAACCAAAGAGATATTTAGAACCATCTCTAGACAGATTAATATTTACATTAATTGTTTCATTGACTCTTGATCAGTTTTTCCCTTGGTTGCTGAGAGGCACCATCCTGGAGGAAATTTGACCTAAAGTTTGCACAGGGAAGACTAAAATGTTGGAAAAAAACTGTTCACCGGAAGCAAAAGGTCAGCCAGCAGCAGAGACAATCCAGACGAGCCAAGAGAATCACAAGATGGTCACTCCATCCATCTTGGAGCACACATCTCCCTTTCTAAATCTTATTAGACAGTCAATCTAGGGCTTAGCGTGAGAAGCAGTTTTGCTGTCCTGACAATTTAACACTCAAGTGAACTTAGATGAATTTACATCAAGGTCTACCTCTGTTTACAAATGAGTATCTGAATGCTATCAAGTTTGCAAGAATTTGGATCTTATTTGCTCTGAAGATAAAATAAAACTAAGTTAAATTTAAAACAACTCTATAAACAAAGAACCAGAATGGCAGCACCTGTGATATATGTAGGCAGTTGAAAAATTATACGTGTGCAGTCTTATATATGCAAATGAGCAGCATTCCTGAAGAAATTATACTTGATATTTTTGGTTTTGACTTCTGAGAACACTAATTCAGTTCCTATGGAAAGAAAGCATCAGCTGTTTTTCCTTCCACTTACCCAGTGTATCACTCCTTTGCCTCTGATTAGGATCGAATTGTGTGTCCATTTAGGACAGTTTGTATGAGGTACAGTGTTTGGTGAATGAACCTGTGAGTGTACCTATTCCATCTCAGTGAGAGTTGAGGCATTGTAAATAAAAATCTCTCTGACTTGAATGCAGTTCTGTGAAAAGTATATAAGAAAGTCAAATAACTAATGAAATACTTGAAAAGAGTGCATTTGATATTAATAACTTCTACCTGGTGGTATTTTATTTTTATTTAGTGGAAATGAAATTCCCAACATCTAGCCCTCAGAGTTTCTGGTATGGATGTCAATTCACATGCTTCTCATTATACTCAGTGAGTGGAATATGCTCAAATATACACCCATGACTTGGATAATGTGCCCTTTAATTTCTGTTTTTGCTCTCAGACATGAAACTCATTAGCTTTTGTGGTTTCAGTGCACATGCATTGAACAGAAAAGCATTTAATTATACAACTAAGAAGGTGATTTTCATTTTGGGGAGAAAATAAAGGAAAGTTTTTTTTTTTTTAAGTTGGCCTGTAATTATGATAAATGTAACAATGCATCACTCTTTATATTATTTACTGAATAACAACAAATATGTTTTATTTTAACAGGCAATTTGCTGCCAGAAGCGTGTTTTGCTTTTAAGAGGTAAGTGCCATTTAAGAAATATTTTATAAAATTATCATACTTTCTGATTTATAGCTTTGAAGAGCTTATTAATTTTAAAGCTGCGTGGCTGACAGCTGTGTTGTTCAAAGGCGAGGATATATAGTATTAATTATCTTAAGCCCCAGATTATCGTTCATGGTGCTGACATTATGTATAAAGGACAGACGGGCACATTTTTCTATTTTAGTAAGAATAATTAATTAACCTGGTGATTTTCAAAAGAAATACCGGTTGGAGTAAGATACAGAGAACATAGCTCGGTTTGATTGCATTGGTTTCAGTTCTGGATGGATTTGGATAATTTTCATGGAAATTACCAGCAAGGCCACAGTTTTGTGTTGGTTTTTCTTTATTATTTGGTTCCCTAGAATCAGAGGAATCCCTGAGTCATTTCAAAAGTTAAAAGTGGTTTTCTCTTCAGGGTTACCTACCAAGATGGCTATATATTCTTTACTTGAATATATTTGTCTTTTCAAATTGAGTAATACATTGGTTTCAACCTTGAGGTAATTTTTAAAGTTGACCCAAACTCATATTTAAGTTCCCAAGCAGTCTATAAGGTTTAAAAGTAAACTAAATGCTTAACTAGAGAGTGTTTTAGACTTAATTATGTACCAAGAAATGACCAGATCACGGGTTTCCCCAACTTTCTTTAAGCAATTGAAACACAAGGGGGCCTTACTGGATCCTGGCATGGAGTGCTTGTTGATCTAAAAAGTCATGGTAATGTCTTCAGAAGACACCCTTCAACAACTTCTTTAGGAAACACCAATATTTGTGACTGCTCTCCTTTCCAAGTCTCGCTGGTTATATTTATCGGTGGAATACCATCACTTTTTAATTGTTGTACCCATGGACCCTGTAGCAAGAGAGACTCATTGTCTTGAGGGCCTTGGAACCCTGTAGTAACAGAGCAACTCTGTGTGTAATAAAGTTGACATGATAAATACATTCATTACTTATAACTCCACCTAATTGCTGTTTACATACATGGTCATATTTCCTTGAGCAGGTAATGTTGGTATATTTGCCTGGTGTATAATACTATGCTAACCATCACATCAAGTTATGTAGTTAGCAAAGACATGTAGTTTTCTGAAATTTCAAATCAGCACTGTTACTCCCAAGATCTCTGCACTGTTATAGTAGAGGACAATAAAACTATTTTGTAAGTGACCAAGAGGTATTTTTAAAAGCACAAATCACAGATATTTGCCATGTCATAGAGGGTATTAGCTATGGGAGAATTACAACAGAGTTATCTTTTATAAGAGTTATTTTTCTAATCTTTGATTATATAAATATATGATTAGCAGTTATGACAGTATTTAAACTGCATTGCACAAGAAAAATCAAGGAAAACAAAAACCATTTCCCAACTTATTCCCCCTATATACAAATGATATAATTAGTTTGTGGTCAATTAAAATTCACTAATAGCTTGTAGATCCTCTTCTGTGAAATACCTGCTTATTTCCTTAGCCCCTTTATTGACTGGGTTATTTGTATTCTTGGGGTAAAGTTTTTTGAGTTCTTTATATATTCTGGAGATTAGTGTTCTATCTGACATGTGTGTGGCAAAGATTTTCTCCCACTTGTAGGCTCTCTCTTCACATTGCTGATTGTTTCCTTTGCTGAGGAAAAGCTTTTTAGTTTGAATCTATCCAATTATTGATTACTGCTTTTATTTCTTGTGCTTTGGGAGTCATGTTAAGGAAGTCTGATCCTAAGCCGATATGATGAAGATTTGGACCTACTTTTTCTTCTATTAGGTGTAAGGTCTCTGGTCTAATTCCTAGGTCCTTGATCCATTTTGAGTTGAGTTTTGTGCAGGGTGAGAGTTTTATGGGTTTAATTTCATTTTGCTGCATATGGATTTCCAGTTTTCCCAGCACCATTTGTTGAAAAGCAATCAACAGGTATATGAAAAAGTGTTCAGCATCTCTAGTAATAAGAGAAATGCAAATCAAAACTACCCTAAGATATCATTTCACCCCAATTAGAATATCTATTATCAAGAATATAAGCAATAATAGGTGTTGGCAAGGATGTGGGGAAAAAGGTACACTCATACATTGCTGGTGGGGTTGCAAATTGGTGCAGCCACTCTGGAAAGCAGTATGGAGATTCCTTCAAAAACTTGGAATGGAACCACCATTTGACCCAGCTATCCCACTCCTTGGCCTATACCCAAAGGACTTAAAACCAGCATACTACAAGGATGCAGCCACATCAATGTTTATAGCAGTCCAATTCACTCTAGCTAGATTGTGAAACCAACCGAGATGCCCTTCAAGAGATGAATGGATAAAGAAACTGTGGTATATATACACAATGAAATATTATTCAGCCATAAAGAATAATAAAAGTATGACATTTGCAGGTAAATGGATGGAATTTGAGAAGATCATGTTAAGTGAAATAAGCCAATCCCTAAAAACCAAAGGCTGAATGATTTCTCTTATAAGTGGTTGATGACACATAAGAGGGGTGGGGAAGGCATGGGAAGAATGGAGAAGGGATGGATTGTATAGAGGAAAATGAGGGTGGGATGAACACAACCAACTCTGATTTTAGTAATTCTTTTTGTATCCTCAATACCTGTTTCCTTTCTTGGTTTCTTCTTCAGTGTCTCTTCGTAGGCTATCCGGGGACCAGAGATCTAGAAGCTTGAAACCTATGTCCTGATCTAGTTCTATTAATCTTCATCTAGGATTGCATCTCCCCCTTGCAATCCTTTCCTTTCAAAATCTGCTGTGTAATTGAACTATCAAATAGCTGAAAATGGCTAAGCACCCTTCCTAGGTAATATTTATTTTTATGAGCTTTTTAATATTTTTAAGAGCTTTTTGTTACAACCTAGCCCAAATGCAAGGGAATGCCATGATTGCTTTTGCATTGGTAATAATTTGAGGACCAAAGTCTTTCCCAGGCATCCCTATAAAAGTAGGGTTGCTTCCTCTTCACATTTTCTATAAAAAGTCTACATGCATACAGGACTTCACATTCATGTTCCACCTCTCTATTACTACAGAGAAAAATACTTCAAACAGGGATAGCTTGATACACAGTCTTCTGAAAATTCTAAACATACTATCAATTTTAAATCTCCTCTATGTTGTTTTCTAACCCCTTTAAGATTTTATTTTCCTTCGAAACTTTTTGAATATCTTGTGTTTTTAATCATGTTTTACTTATCATAAATTTTCTTGTATCTTAGTCAAACAATTCTGTTAAGGTTGAAGAAATTTTTACTTCTGTATTTCTGAATAGGAAACTAGAAAAGGGGTGACTTGGCCAAAGCAAACATGAGGTTAATTCTAGGATGTCTGTTACTCAGTCCAGCCCAAGTATGCCAAAAGTATTCTAAAATGTGAAAGAAAATTTTGTGTTATTTCCTTCTAAGGATTTATTCTTACATATGGAAATGTGAACAAGGAAAAACCAAACAAAATGTGTAGCATGTGGTTATGTGACTCAGCATTTCAATATGCCAGACTCTCACCATGCTACTTGCCAGGATAAACTTAGTGTTGACAGGGAACCTGGATTTTTTTTTTTTTTTAAGCAAAGGACAGAATGATAAGGTATTCATTTTTTTAAAAAAATTCTGCTTGAATTATGCAATATATATAGGACATTGATAAAGTTCATTAGAAAATAATAGAAGATCCTACATGCCACATTTTGCTCTGTCACAGATAACTAATTTTGGTGACTAAAAGAAAAAGATGGTGGATTCTCCTGAGAACATCTTAATTGGTCTTTAAATGTCATTCTAAATGCTTTAAAAATAAAGAATTGAAAATCGTTGATATTTATTGATTTTACCTTCAGGATTTTTATTTTCTCTTACTACAGAAAAGTTACTCTAGATTCTAGTGCTTCTGGAAAATAGCCTCCTTTATCTTAGTTCTGTCATCTGCGTTAGTGTAAATGTCTAATAGTGACCTCGCTCTCTTTGAGCCAAACCAGCTAATCCTACCTATCATAAAACAATTTATTTCCCAATCAGAAAACGAATGTTTTCTTTGGTTTTGACTGCTTGTTTTTAACAATAATTCTGTCTTAATTTTGATAAGTTTACATAGTGATGTTAAAATAGTCATAAAAGTCTGATCATCTTTGAGGTCACTGTCTCTGTAATCAGCTTAGCTAGGCTTTTAGGTTAAAAATTGGACAGGAGGGTCT
This sequence comes from Glaucomys volans, assembly GCA_020662805.1. NCBI lineage: Eukaryota > Metazoa > Chordata > Mammalia > Rodentia > Sciuridae > Glaucomys > Glaucomys volans. Next base: position 23,109 of record JAJEJO010002381.1, on the reverse strand, counting down.
GTGCTGAGGATTGCAGCTGTAAGTGACAATTTAAAATCTAGCATTTCAGAATAAATTTCCCTTTTGTCATGTAGTTTTTCACAGAAGCCAGAATACTATTTTCTTTACATCTAAGGTACCCTTCCTTGCACACATTCTCTGAAACCTACATGAGGTATTGTTGGTTCCTTCACCGAATTGCAATCATCCATCTCTTTTCTCCTCCTTTGATCATTTCTCCCAGTCATTTCCACCAACCCTGAAAGGATCTGAGAAACACTACCTGATTTTCTTGAGATGTGGAACCTCTTTTTCACTTCTGAATGAAGTTCTATGCTTCTTTAAACCTTCCAACTTCTGACATAATTTCACTGGCAATTTTGTTATTTGCATATTTATGAGTCATAAATTCATATTGGTTTAGGTGAATATTTAAAGCATGGAAAATCAGATATAATGTTGGGTTTTAATGAATTTAATTTATGTAGAATAAAATTCAATATTCTTTTATTTTTCTACGTATTGTCACACACTCACTTTTACAAACTCACCTTAAAGTAAATGCAGGTTTGCCTCACCCAACTTTAAGAATGGTTCAGAGGAGAGCATATACTACCGCAGATTTCTCAGGAATTAATTTCATTTAAACAAATACAACCAGCACAAAATCTTCATGCTGAAAATAAGTGCAATATTATATCTCGAATTATACAATATAATGAACATGAACAAGCTTCTTTTTCCACAATGAAATATTTATTGTAGAAACAGCACCAAAAGCAGCTAGTGACCTATGTTGAATTTGTAGAAGAAAAAAAAAAAAAACCTCTAAGTTCAATCACAACACTGTCAAAATACCAGACATTTCAGTGCATTCTACTAGGCTGTTTATTATGCATTTATTTATGCATGAAAATGTGATTGCACCTGGGCAGGTACTTTCTAATTCCCTTTCTTAGTCATCCTATTCTTGATCATCCTATTCTCTCTCCCAAGTGGTATCAAGGTCTCCCATATACTCTGACTTATTTCAGGTCAGTGAGAGAGAAGACCTGGAAAATGAGCAGGAAAGAAGAGCTCTCTCCTGCTGAGATCAGCTCCAACTGTGTGCTTTTACCATGACTCTTGGTTCTTTCCAAGTATACTTTCCCAACCAACTCTCTGCTGGGTCCCAGGAATTGCTCCTTCCCTTATCCCTGACATTCTAGGGGGTAGAACAAATTCTGCATCAGAACCACCATTCAGAGTTTTCTGAAGGTTCTACCTTTACCTTTATTAACAGTTCTGTTCTTGAACTTTCTGAGAATTATCCTAATTTATCCTAATTTGAGTGAGGTGCCAACAGTTTCTAGTCATGACATTGACTCATACTGTATTGTAGAGAGAGGCTGAGCATTGCTTATCCAAAATGCTTGTGAATAGAAGTTTTGGGAATTTAGAATTTTTTGAATTGGGGTATTTGCAATATCTTGGAAATAGGACCCAAATCTAAATCTGAAATTCATTTATGTTTCATATGCACCTTATGCACCTAGTATAAGATGAATTTTACACAATAATATTAGTGCACTTGTGTTTGAACTGGGACCAGTCACATGAAGTCAGGTGCGGAATTTTCATTGATCATGTATAAGCACTCAAAAAGTTTCTGAATTGGAGAATTTCAGATTTCAGGTTTTTGATTAGGGTCACTGAAGCTTTAAGTGGTTGTAATGCTAGTTTTTGATTTTTCTCTACTGTATGTCTTGAATATCATTGCAGTTGCTCAGTATTACTTTACCAGATTCTAAAAGCTTCATGTAACATATGTACCACAGTGAGACATTTACCTTGTCTTCTATTTTTCTCTATTAGTGGCAAAGCCATAATGAGCACCTTTGTAGATATGTGCATCCTTTTATTCTCCTTGGATGAATTCCCAGAACTGAACTAATAGAATTAGTTTCCAACATATATTTTATTATTAGTGCTGCAGATTTATAATCAAAGGAATACCCTCTATTATTATTCAGCTGTGTCATCTTTACATTCCCTCCAATGGTTCAGCAGTTACTTTGAAGTCTTGCTGGGTGATAATAGGGAAACCTGGATCTCCAGACTATGGGAATTCCTCAATGTATATTCTAAGTCTTCTTTACATAGAAGATGATCCATATCTGTTGTTTATTGGCAAAACAAGGGCTCTTTATGCCTGGTTTAGAAATCAGGCCATGTTGATCCAACTCAGAATTATCAGAGGGATCTTCAAGGCTATGTAAGTCAATCTGCTGAAAACTCTTCATTATGCATCTATCTTTGCTTCACTTGTATCTTGTAACAGTTCATCCCTATTGATATTGCAAAGACTGTCTCTGTTTAATTATCCCCTCTTCCTTTCTTGTCCCATGGAGTTAGGACTACAGGTTGATTTCCCAAACTTTGAGCTCAGAATTTTTTTAAATCTCTTTGGCTTCTATCCCCCCTTATTTGTTCCTTATCAGCCTATCTCCACAGTGACCTAGAGCCTAGCAAGTTGTCATGATTTGGATATGAGGTGTCCCCCAAATCCCCTGTGTTAATGCAGGAATGGTAGGAGATGAAATGGTTAGATTATGAGAGCTGTAACCCAGCAGTCTTTCCTGCTTTGAATAAACTGGGAGGTACCTGAAGGCAGGTAGGACATAACTAGAGGAGATGCATCACCTGGGGTGTGTTCTGAGAGTATTCATTTTTCTGTCACCCTCTTCCCCCTCTCTTCTCTCTCTCTCTAATTCCTGGCCGCCATGTCCTGAGTAGCTTCCCTCCACCTTGACCCTCCACCATGATGTACTGCCTCACCTTGGACCAAGAGCAGAAGACTTGGCTGACCATAAGCTAAACCTTAAACTGTGAGCCCAAACAAATCTCCCCTCTTCTTAGTTGTCCTTGTTGGTTATTTTGGTCACAGCAATGCAAAGCTCACTAAAACACAAGGCAAGGACCACAATAGACTCTTCAGAGGACATCAGACAGAAAATAGATTTTCTTTCACCAGCATGGCTTGTTACTCCTAAAAAGGAAAAGAGGAACTGGGAGAATCCAACCAGTCCAAGAGCATATGAAGGCAAAACTATAAACCAAATTCAAATATACTTAGATTTAGTAAACAATGCCCTTTAGCAACTTCACATTCACTTAAGAGTTTCAAGGTTCCCTTTGATTCTTTTTCTTTTGTTATCCACCTACAATAATATGTAAGGCATTGTGGGCATTTTTTTCAACCATATAAACCTCCATCTCATACTCTCATAGAACTGAAGCAGTTGAGATAGACAGCAAATAAAGCAAAAAATTCAGTCATTTTTTTCCTTTTGTTAATGGGAATTATGAATTTTATATAACTCAAACACTGCATTTGCAACTATAATAATGACCTAGGTGATACAAAAATTGTCACCAGAGTTATCAGCATGTTTCCACATCTTGGCTAAGAGCCCAGAAAGAATAGATTTACAGAATGAAAATCTGGACTGTTTTATAAATATTATAAATTCTGTTCTTGCTGAGGAAAATGTATGTTTGGAGGCAACAATTCTTACAAAGGAAAATTTTCATGTACATCATTTTCTTGAAAATAGTCTCCCATTCTTTCTAATTCTGATTAACCAAAAGGAAATTAATCATGTTCCTGGAAAGCAAGTCAATGTTATTAAATAATTAAAATAACTAGTATTTTTCATTGTGGCTCTTTTACCAACCTGATTTCCCCAGCAACTAGACATGCTCAGATCTATTGTTAGGGTTCCATGAGTTCTCTATAAAAATTTTAAGCATAAGTGTTTATATGTCTACAAGTTTATATTTTATATTAATCTTTAAAAATGTTGATATATGAATCTTAATCAGATTCTGATTAACCACATATCATTGTATATATGCAATTTTTAATTATACTGCTATTGTTTATTGAAAAACATAACAAAAGAGAAAAAGAATTGAGAGGGAGAAAGAAATAATGTGTTAATGTTAGATATGTATAGGTTTATAATTTTTGGCCATTTAGGGCCAAGAGTTTCACTAACCACAGTTCCACTATAGTTAGAATATAGGAAATTATTGTGAGAATTAAATCATTACATGGCAAATAGCAGTTCAAACATATAGAATTTACAAAGGTGCACTGTTAAATTTGGTCATGTGGTCACATTGTGAGTGGCAATTTGGTTTTGTCTAAATGACATCATTATGAATGAAATATTAAGCCTGCTATTTTTTATTGTATTGGTTTTACAATTTTATATACAAATTTTGAGTTTTTTAGTTGTATAAAAGCTTAATTTTCTATTTATACATTGATAAGTAATTTTGAAATAAATCTATTTTAATATAAAGCAATATATATGAGAAAATTTTATCCATAGGGTACCTTCATTACTAAATTTTGAGAAAACTTTACTATCAAATATTCTCCTAACACCCTGGATCAGAACTGTATTTATTTATAAACCATGCCTTTCTTCCACCACTAGTTCTCCCATGAATTCAGTTAACCATGAAATATAGAAATTAAATTTTTGTTCTAATTCTTCAAAGTAGCTCAGGAATTTCTATAGAGAGTGTGGACATTGTTAATGTTATATAAAAATATTTCTCCAAAAAACATAATCTTAACTTCAATGTCTAGAAATTCAGATAGTACTTTACCCAAAGCAAAAGGAAACAAATGAATAAGTATGCCACTTCACAGTGAGTCATGAAGAATTTAGAAAATGATTCCATTTCTAAACAAGTTGAGATGACAGTGATCCAGGTGTGAAGAGCACTTACATTCATTGCTGAAAGACATGCTTGAGAATTTCTGGTTCTTCTTGGACTCTGGTTGAACTGGAGGGAAACATCTGTAAAGGACACAGATAATTATTAAAAAATGTTGCATGTGATTCTTCCCTTATCATTTTCTACCTTAGTAGTGCAATGTATTTCTAACCACATTTGTGTCAGTCTGCCAAACTTCTTACCATCTTTCTTGACATTGTTTAAATAATTTCTCCAAATGATTTTTTTTTAACTTGCTCAACACTCTTCCATTATTTTTATGTCCAGAGATCTTACTTTGGTATTTGGGGTCTTTTCTCCTGCATCAGTCTTTTCAAATTTTCCTCTGTTCCATTACAGAACCATCCTCTCCAAAGAGTAGGCTATATCCAATGAGTTTAAAGTATGGCTTGCTTATTTCAGCCTGTCTTCTATGAATATTCCCCTTTGTAGTCTCTAAATACATTTCACACTTCTAAACCCCTATTTCAGATAATATATGGATAGCTGAATTTTTATTTAATTTTATTTCTTGATATTTGGAGGTATTTCCCATATTCCTATAATTAGATAATAGTCTTTCTGGGTTGGAATTCCCTTTTATATTGTATTTAGTATGGTTTTAGCTCCATCATTGTACTCAGTAAATTTTTTGCTGAATTAATGTCTTTGGTTTCAATTTTAGATTTAATATGTTGAATCTATGAACAATTCAATATGAATATTAGTCATAGCCATATAGCAATATTTTGAAATAAACCATTCATTCTGTGTAAAAACAAAACAAACAAATAAAACAACAGCAAAATATTTTGGCCAGAAGTAAGAAGGGAGTTCTCCAAGTACTGAGTCCAAACTACCCACATTTTAATAGAATATCTGTATTCCTGTTATGTAAGTGACTCATTTCAGATTCTGAGAACTACTAATCCCTAATTTATCTAATCCTCAAATTTGTTCTAGGTATTCAAATGTAAAAGTGTGGAGAATGTATTTTACAAAACTAAAAATGCTTGATTATATATATGTATTATAAATAAGACAACTTATTGGAGGCCATTTATCCTTCTTTAAAACAGGGAATTTATTATTTGTAAATGTAAATCAAGATAACTTTATGCATATTATACCAAACACATATAAAAATTCTGACATAATAGTCTCTTTGATGAAAGGGGGAAACTTCCATTGCTCCTTGAAATTTATTCAAGTTGCACCCTGTGTATTGTTTGAGAATATGGGAAATGTCAGACAAATTCAGATCTGTGATCCAATCACTGATATGGTCCAGAATATTGTCCTTGATTGTAGTGTAAAAGAAATTTTATCAGAGACTATGGTTGTGTGCTATGATGTCAGCCTTCAAAACTCAGAGAGGTTAGTTCCTCCCCCATAGCCATTGTGATCTCAGCTGCAGACTGACATTGATTTGCCTGGGTTTGAAGACCACAAGACAGATTGTGTAATACCATACACATTTCTCAATGTGCTCCATTTTTGAATCCACAGTTGCAGCTCTTCATAAGCTCCCAGGGAAGCAGAAACCACAGAAATCTTACTACAAATGATAGTCTAATTCAATGAGATCAATTTTGTTTAGACGTTATAATAGAACAAAAATAAAGTTTGTATGCAATTAGTTCAGAAACTTTTAAAAAATGATAGTTGGAAATTATTTTTTCAAATACAAAATTTCAAGAAAGCTTTTCAGAATTAATTTTAAAATTGGATTTTAAACAGATCATTTACATAGATTTCAATATATATTCAGGGGGATATTGGTCCTTATAATTAGATTTAGAACCACAAAATCTAAAGCTTCATCAACATTCTTACAATTCAGCCGTAGACTAATTAACATGTATTTATTTGTTTTGACACATTAGGGACTATTTCAATTCATTTAGACAACAAAATGCACATTCGAAATTTCTCTCTTCTTCAGGAGAATCTGAAGATAAAAGTGCTATTTAATTAGGCTCTGACCTTTATAATGCCACCTCTAAACAAAATCCTTATTAGTAAAATACAATGGAAGTGCCTTTAGGGGAGGAACAATGAATATTTATTTAGGAACTGGCTTCTGGCCAATTTTTCTGTACCCTGAAGGCATAAATATTATATACCAGAGCATTTCAATTTTATGTACTTATGATTTTTTTCCCACACATTTGTGAAAGGCAGAGTATCGGTGAGACACTTTCTAGAACTCATTTGTCAAAAGGTTCACTTATGGTTGGAAGCTATAACAGGCATTTCTATTCAATCTTAAAATGTTAAATAGGTATAAATTCTGGTTAACTATCTTAAATTAAATAGTTAAAATACAGACAAGATCATGCTAATTACCTCAGCCTCCTAAATTTTGAGCAAGTGCATTTTAATAAATGATGGTAAGAGTGAAAATGAAAATAACTTGTATCCCTGAAGTCACTCTTTGAGACAGTGCTGAAAGCTGGTGTGCAGGATTTTTTTTTAGAATATTCTCTCTGTTGTCATTATGTTTTCCTATGGAGGATGTGTTTGCCACACCTCTCAGAGGAATCACTATAATTGAATGAACAGGTAAGTTGAATTATGGATGTGGAAGCCACATCTTGCTAAAGGGAACCAAAACCCTAACATCTCCTTGAACAGAGAGCTAGGGCTGCTGCAGCATGATCAAATTCCATTTTGCCCATTTTTAAGTGATTTTTTGACTGTACGGGGATGTCTGTGGGACTCACTTCTTTAAATCACTTGGAAGTAATGAGGGACAGCTTAAGAAATGTTAAATGTTCATCACTTTCACTTTCCTGTTACTCTCTTTACCATTTAATTAGTAATAATAATACGCATTTCTCTTTATGACCTTAATTTGTTATTTAAAACATGATGTGCTCATAATATGCAGGGATTGAATATATTATTATTTGTTATTTTTAAAAAATGTGATAAGTTGAAAAGTCATGAACAATTTTGATTGGTATTGAAGTGTGTCAGCATTAGATAAAAGTACTTGTTGCTACTTTGAACTTGAAAATACATTCAAAGTGCATTTTATGACACCTAATCCAGTCTAGTTAATATTATATTTATTTGGGAATACTGTTTCCTACAATATAGTTCTCAACTCTCAAACCTCTATATCAACTAACTTGATTGGTCTTGTCAAATACACAATAAATATTGGTTGAATGAATAAGTAATTATCACCAAATAGAATTCACTACCAACATAAACTAGGGGTCTACACAGTCTCTGTAATCACTCCTTTAGTTAACTATACCTCAGTGATATACATGGACATTTTCAGAAAAAAGCATGGGCAGTAAATACAATATAGGTAAAAAATAATTCATTGTTTAAGAGAATAGAAGTTACAAAGAGGCAGTTGGGGAATGAGAAGAAATAAGAAAAAAAGAAAAAAACTTTGTGGCATTTTTCGAGCCATTTGAATGAAATCAGAAAGTTCTGCCCAAGGCAGAGTACAGGGCATCCCAACCAAGCAGGGTTGGCTTGACAAGAAGTCGGGTTAAATAGTAGTGAAGGAAACCATCAACAAGTATAGATTGACTGTCTACTGTGTGCAGGGCATAGTGCAAGGGAGAGGGAAGATAAATTTTTTAAGATTGGAGAGGATAGTCATAACCCTTCAGGAATGTAATATTGACAGATATGAGAAAACCCACCAACATTTGTGAAAAGTACAGTGTTTGAAAGTCACTGCTGAGAGATTTGGATAATAGAAATCCCAGGAAGCCACAGGCTTGTGAGCAATATATTATATGAGATAATGGATATGAAAATGCTTTGTAAACTGTAAGGTGATGTAAAAGTGTGAGATATAACCATTATGTGGCTCACTAGAAAGAAGTCTACAATTTTCTGGCAAGCGCTTTGGAATGATGTATGAGTTAGCCCTAGGAGATAGAGGTTATAGATCCAACCACCAGTTGGATAATGGCAGGTTAGGCTGATCTGAGATAACAGAGGAAGCAGGAGACAAGGGTTGTTAGCAAGAATTTACATTTTCTTCTTATTAGGCATTCAGAGTTCCTAATATACACATTGCTAATAACAAGTTTTTTATACATAAATCCTAATTGAAATGACTCATTTACAAACGATGTTACTCCAGTCATTGGTATAAGTGGTGGATTATTCAGACTGTCTATAGAGCTGGTTAAATTTCTATATATAAATCATAGTATCTGCATGAAATTCAACAGCAGTCAACAAGTTCTTTTAGAAATTGGTTAGTAAAAATATTTTAAGCATGCATATCTTATATATATTATAAATCATTTGCTTATATTTTATACTAATATACTATATACCTTTAAAACATTCATAAAAGCAAACAGCCCAAAGGATGAGACTAAAGGATAAATATAAAATTCTACTTTCTTTATTTTCTATTGAATTTAATTTTTACTTTAATTTTTATAATAGCTTTTTGAAGCTGTAATTCACAAACAATGGTATGCAATTCAGTGGTTTTGTACATTCACAAAGTTGTATGCCCATCACTACTAATTCCAGAAAAGTTCTATTTTTTTTTTTTTTTACTGTACTCCAGGAATCCTCTTGTGGATGCAAAATTCTGTTTTAATCTCACTATGCTGAGTGTTGGTTTATATGGTACTGTAGCATACAACCAAAATTGGTACTAATAAAAAGACAGCCATTAGAACACCCATATTCATTTCTTGCTTGGGATGCCCTAGATACATTTCCTTCTGCATTATTATTGAAAAGCAGATACTCTCTCCTTGAACATTCCTATCAGCCTGGTGAGGATAAGAAAACTCCTCCAAATTTTAGGCAATTTTTTATTTTTAGGTAAATCTTTTAAAAAGGTGGGCTTTTGGGGACAGACATACAGATAAAGAGTGAGTGGAGGTCAATGAAACTTTTAAATGTTAACAGAGGTCAGTGGACTTTGTAGGACCCTTAGTCTATTTAGGAATTACCACTTCTAGATAACTAACTAAAGCATTAACTTTTACTTCACATAGGCAAAGTCTTAGCATGGCATTTGAACTTTAGATTTTGTACTTTAGTAGCTTAGTTCCTTCATTTTTCCATTATCCCAATTTATGAAAGTAATTAGTAAAGCTGTCCTATTTATATATTAGTTTGGCAAATACTACTTCTCAGTATTTTGTATGTTGATACTGTACTTAGGCTTCCAATTCATACTTCTGAAGTAGCCCTCGCTTGTAGGCACAGTTTAAAATATATCAATATTGTTGATAAGCTAGTGATTCAAGCATGCATTTAAATGGCATATTCCTGATTGATTATTTCTCTGTTCCATTCCAACAGTGGAGACATAGAGCATTGTTTATTTCTAAGTGTCTTGTAAGAATCATCATTTAAAATTATGAACAGTATTCAGAAGTTGGAGAAATCAGAGTAGGGACATCCATGATTGGCAACAAATCAGACCTCTGCACAGGGAAGGTGAAGCTGAAGTGTCAATAATAAGTACTATGAGAGAGAAGGCAAACTGCCTGGGAGACCCAGGAATAGGCGTTAAGCCTGTGGAGCAGGAAAATGAGTAGAATGACAACTGATATGGGGAGATGTCCATTCCAGGTGACTAGTTTCAGGGTCATAAAACAGAAGTTATCATTTCTTTATGGGTCAAGTTATAGTTTTAGGATAACTGGGGTAGTGAAACAGGATATCATGCCAGACCTTGCTATGACAGAGAAGTGAAAATCAAGTTATTTAAAATTTTTGGACCTCTTCCTATGATGTAGATAACAACCATTCCTCCCAACTAGGAACTACTCCCTTGTTTCTCAGAGTAGGTAATTCCCAAGGGAGCCCCCGAGTTCTCTACTAGATCTCTCATACCTTGCACTTCTCACCACCTGCACACTCATTTTCCAGTGTATTTTTGTTTCTCTCAAATTGAACTCTTGGCAACCTGCTTTTTCATCCCTTGCTTTTAACTCTTCTCTTCAGTATTTTATAAGTAGATAAAAAAGCACAAACATTTAGAGTCTCCTAGAGACTGTTCAAGAATTCCATCAGGAAACGACTTCAAGAACTTTCCCTCATCTCTTGTTCTGTAAAACAAAGTCCCTTCTTGAGTTGCACATTGTTACAACTGTTGACATGGTCCCTCAAAGCACACTCTTCTTAGAAGAAAAAGACCTATGGTAGTGGTCCCATGATTCTTTGAATGCCCTTCTGCTTGAAGTTCAAATGTAACTCAAAAAAATATAATTTTTAGACCTTATCTCTATCAGTCTCATGACTTTACTGCTAGAACCAAATGAATCAATGGTAACCATCAAACTATCCCATGCAACAAACAAGTAACCCTAGGAAACACAAAATAGAGCAGGAATGAATGACAGGCAATGCATGTTTTATAGCCTATCATTTAATGCTTTAACTACAGTATGCACTCATTTAAAGATATTGCTTTGCTCTAGCAAACAATAAAAGCAACTGAGTATTTATTTGATTGTTGCCAAATGCAATGATCCCATCACAGTGATTTAAGGAGACGCAATTGCAGTCCCTCACTGGCAGGGTTTATTTTTTAGACACTTGAGAAGTGGTCGATACTGTTACAGTGAAAGCATCATTACACATGACTAACTAGCTGGGAAAATAAAAACAATTATGGAGGGACTGACTAGATTAATCACATGTGGGAAATAACAGGTTTGGAGTATATTGTATTTGTTGTAGAGGAAAAGAGTGAGCTCTATCCACATAATTTGTAAATAAAGCAAATAGGATTTTCTTATCACTTATTTAATAATAATTCATTTGGTTATTTATTGCTACTTACAAGAATCCCCAAGGCATAGAATGCCAACTAGAAGTGTTGTCTACATAAAACATAGCCATGTTGTCTGGAATCTATGTCCTAAATTTCCAGGTGATTTTTCTGTACATTGGGAAGATGGGATGTCATGGTCAGGGTCAGAGGACTGGGACAGGTTTACTGAGATCCACAGGAACAAACGGTTGTGATTCTTGGCTGAGGAGCAGGAGGGCTTTGCTTTATTCACCCATCTCTGATCTGACAGTTTTGTAGGTTCAGCCATTCTCTCCAGTGATCCAAGAAACACACATTGAGTCCACTCTATGTGCCAAGCATTGTGATGAGTACAATTTCCTACCTTGGGGAGTGCATGAACCTTGCTCCAGAGCTGCCAGGCTCTCCTTTGGACCTTGAGGACCCATCAGTGATCTGGAGGGTTAGAACACCTCCTGCCAGGCTCACCTATGTCTTCCTTCCTTTCTTGTTGTACACCATCTTTGAAGCTGGACCTTGACTATGCCTTGTGACAGTCTGTATCATAGAAACTAGGAGTGACTGTAGGTTTGGGAAGAATTTCAGTTAAAATTTATAAAAAAGGTCTTTGGAGTTCTCTTTCTCATATAGTAAAAAGGAAGAAAAAGTGTGTCAAACACTACAGACTGCTGTGAGCTTTGTCAGCAAAAATACGAGATTAACTTTTCCCCTTAGGTACAAGGATGTCATATGTTATTTGGCCAATATAATTAATCTAATTCTTTTCTAATAACACTGATATGTTACCAAAGTAATGCAAAGAGATTAAACCCACTTGTCCTCCTCCTGGAACCTTAAATGTATCTCTATGGTAACAAATCTGTGCTGGCACCAACAGCAGATAAAGCCAATTAAGATAAATAATGAGAGATCAGTGTGCAAAGATCACTGGAGCATAAACTTTTTAGGAAGTTATGGGTATCACTGGGTTACACGTATCGCTTGGATATATTCACTAAAAATCTGAAACTTGAAATAATTTGAAGCATCAGCCTGTTTAATGTATTTAAAGCACCATGATTGCACTGTGGAAATCATGCTATTCAAACCTATATTTTAAAAATGTTCTATCCTTCACAAGGAGATCTTCATCCTTTGTCACATTTTAAAATGGACATCCATGTTGTCCCAAAAATTATCAATTAAGATGAACATTTTTTTCTAGATTATAAAACAATGGTTTTCAAATTTCTCATGGAGAAAGGGAATTTATTTCTACTTAAATATATAATGATCTCTTGTTCATCAAAAAATATACTTTCTTATTTTTTTATTAATGGCATGTCAGGTTAGGTTAGAAATTTAGAGGAAAGTTGTCATATTTTATTTTGTATTCAAGGATCACCAAATTTTATTAAATTATCATACATATGTCATAACCTGTTTTTGTATTAGGTTCAATATTGGTATTAGGGTTCAATACCAATAACAAAATCTTTCTTGTTTTTGTCCTGTCTTGCATGTAGAGATCAAGTGTCCACTGGATATATTTTTGTCCTTTTCATATTGTCTCTTCTGTTCTATTACATTCATGGACTCTAGATTCCATGGTGGCTTATGAGAGAACTAGTTAAAACACTTCCATCAGAAATTTGCCCCATGTAGTCTACTTGGATATTCATCTCTAGAATATTGAAAGGTAAATTTGGGGGAGAAATGAAATTATTATCTCATCTGAAAGAGATATAAGATATAATATTACATGAATGATTCTTTAGGTAATTCAGATACAGAGCTCAACTTTTTGAATATTGATATTGATCTTAGCAGCAAACAATTAGATTCATAACGGTAAATTCAGTTTCAAGCTGTGGTAATCATATCTGATAAAATCAGGGGGGGCATTTGCATGTACATTAATGAAGAAAATCACAAAAGTCAGATACCTTTGGAGGTTTCTCCTGTTGGAAGTTGTCTAAAACATAAACAAATCTCCCTGTGGTTAGCTCTCACTTGCACTGAAATATTGAGATATTCTTATGGGAATGTCCCTTCTGAGTCAGCTCAGGCTGAAGGTGCTTGTCAAACTATTGTTCCATTCAGCTATCACCGACTTATTGGAATGTCACTGAAGTAAGAAACCAAATGCCATTCCCCTTTCACATCTTGCCTGTTAAGTTAGCTTGCCATGCCAAGACTTTAAACTTTCTTTCTATTGTCTTTCATTATGATGATCCTATATCCCTTGAATAATGGAACTTATGCTGCACTTAGCCTGTTTCTTTGTTACATACAATCTCTCTCTAGGTGAACACAGAACCCAACATGTACCTCCACTAAAGATATTAGTTGAGTGCTTTTTACTGTGAGGAATTATACTACGTGTTTTAAATGACATTTCACTTAATCCTCATAGAAGCTATGAAGTAAGAATTATATTGTCCCTGCTTACATGAAAAAAATCCAAAGTTATGTAATTTGTTAAGGTTATAAGTATATTCCAAAGAGTGGATTCTATCCATGGCTATCTGGAGTTAAAATATGCTTGGCATAAATAAAACTATTGTTTATATTATTGTATATGTTTCAATTACAATAACTGATATATTGATATAGTACAAAAATTAGGCTTCTATTTAGCTTATATCCTGGCTTCAGTTTCTTTACATATAAAAAGAGGTTCTACTAGTTGGTTCTGTAGGATTATTATTTTTACAACAGACTCTGAGAGAGTCTGTGTAAAATCATTTGGACTGAGAGTCAGTAAACTTGTCAAATCTCAAGAAAAAAAAAAAAAGCACAACTTAAGCATTGGGATTGCAGTTCACAGTAAAGTACATGCTCACTGTGCACAAGTCCCTGGGTTCAATCCTCCCTATCACACACATCCTCAAAAGCAGAATTTAATATCAAATATAGAGGAAGTCTTTTACTACTCTCAGGAAAAGAGGATGAAAAAAACTCAGAAATGAAAAGATTTATTAGGATCCCATGAACTGAAAGAGACAGAGCAAAGCTTCTGCTAAACAATCATGAGTGAATAGAACAAAACCACTAATGGCATACAATTCGAAATAAACCTAACCAATTAACCATGCTATTAAATTTGCCTACTCACTTTATATTTCAATTTTTAAATTTTATCATTTTTTTATTTTTCTGTTCCAAATTTGTGACTGACGTGGGACTTTGTATTTTTAAAAAAGTACTATTTATAATTCATTGTTTACAAGCAAAAAATTTAAAGCTAAAATTTTATTTTAATATCAGAGACAAGATGACAGAATAGTGTATTTCCATCTATTTATCTATTTATATTATTTGTATTTTAATCAGAAAAGGTGTTTATAAGATTGAAAATAGTACCTTACAAACTATATCTTATAACAAGACTGTAGAGAAATTCCTTTATCCTCTGAATGTGTTTTCTCTCCTATCCCTACCCAGTTTTATATACACACACACACATATACATAATATAGAACGTAGACATTTATATGTATTTATATATACATGTAAAGATATTTATATATATGTGTATGTATGTATATATAAATGCATACACATGAATATATTCCTCAGCAATAAATCTTGCTGCTGCCTTCAACTAAGTATAAGATCTCAGAAAAATAACTTGAACTATTAACTTCAGTTTCATACTTTACAAAATTAAAGATTAAATGAGCAGTTCAGTATCATTAGAAGTTCAGTACAATTATTTTGTTTGTTTTTTTTTTCTTTAAGTCCCTATGTGTCTGATACTTAAAAGAATAAAACAGGAATATCATAAACACTGAATAGTTTCTAGGAAAATCAAATAAATAAAAATAAATACAGAATTAGGAACCTGAGAGGGGGTCACAGTTGGAGATGCTCTGGACTGGTTTTTCACAAGTTATTCTGTTTCATTTTACACTGTGCATATGAGGTCAGTGAGAGTTACGGACCTACTTCAGCTTTTCTCCTCAAATCACAGAGCTGGGGGAAGAATTAGGAAAATAGACTCATCTTTTTTTTTAAAAAAAAGGTGCCATCTGGTGAAGAATCATTCCAACTGAAGACATAATCGTATAAGTCAAAGTAAATTTCAACAGTGTTATTTCTAACTGAAATAATGGTCATGAGATTCAAATGATCACAAACAGGCCCTGTCTTCGAGGGCCTTACAGATGTGTGGAAAATGAAGCAGTCAAAAGCTGTGAAAAAAGAAAAGAGAAGAGAAATAAGACTATCCTATGATTAAACCTTTACATCAGAGATTAGAATGTAGGTTTTTTTATCATATTTTCAGAATTTCTAATTAGACTATTTACTTACAGATTTTCATACTTTAATAAAATTAAAACAGTAGTTCTCAGAATTTAATATGCATTAAAGTCACCTGGACTTTGTGTTAGAACACAGATGTTGCCCACCAATTCCAGAACTTCTGACTCTGTGGGTACAAAGAACACTGAGAATGTCCAGTTCTAAACAATTTCACAGTTAACGATACTGGTGCTGGTCTGGAATACAGAGTTTGGAACCACTGCTCAAAATTTTTTCTCAAATGAGAAGTACAGAAGTTGTTGAATCATATGTAGAAATATCACAATAATTTACAGTAACAAGTCAATTAAAATTTTATTTCCCATCAGAGTATTGATCTAAGGAACATTTTATATCACACTGACCAAGTACTGTATGAGCCTCATTCTTACCATGTATACTGCTTTCTTTTTGTTTGGCTTTGGTTTTATGGTCCTGGGGATTGAATCCAGGAGCTCTTTATCCCTAGTTAGTTTCTATGCCTTACAAACACAAACCTTTGCTTTTTTTTATTTTGAGGAAGGTTCTTACTAAGTTGTTTAGGGCTTTGCGAAGTTTCTGAGGCTGGCCTTGAACTTGCAATCCTCTTGCCTCAGCTTCCAAAGTCACTGGGATTACATGTATGAGCCATCATGCCTGGCTGTATATTGCATTTTGAGATGTTAAATATCCAGTTGTCTTTAACACAGGGAAAACAGGTCATTCTTATAGTCCAAAGGCAGGATAGGTAAAAATTGTGATCCTGTTTAGTGTTTTAAAGTGGAATCACTTCAAATTGTAATTAATGATGGAATCCATTCTGATAGTAACTCACTCAATTCAACTTTTGAAAAACGTCCCTTCAATTCTTCTTCTTTACTACCACCGTCCTAGTCTCGGCAACACATGTCCTTGGAAATTAACTGAACTGAATACTTATAGAAAAAGGGCCCAAGATTAGTTAGCCTTTTGATTTGTCCCTATGTTTAAAACTGACAATTAAATGTAGGAGGCACTATAAGAGATTGCAAAATATGACTAGCATTCTTCTATTGTTATTTTTATCCAGTAATAATATTTGTCCCTCCTGTACACATTGCAGTACACTAGTTACTCAAGATTCAGAGATAAGTGAATGATCCTATTGGGAAGGAATTCAATGACAATGAATGGACTGATGGCAAACAGATCAAAATATACAAAATGCAGCATTGTCTAGTAAAGACACACAGAGGGACTGGGATTGCTCAAGGGGACCAGTGATGCTCTACCTGTGGAAATCAGAGAGACTTCAAACAGAGGTCATATTTGAGCAGGTTCTTAAAACTGAATAGGAAAATTCCAGATCAAGAGAGAGAAAGGATCCTCCAGAGCGGTAGAAAATCGTATACATCCTTATTTAGCAATTACAAAAAAAGAGGTATCCCAAACACTAAATTAATTTTGCAGACTTAGATACATATGCCAAAAATACTGGATATCAATAACATGCAGCTGTTTATTATTTATTTTAATAGTATTATTACATTTTAAAAAGAATGAAACAAATCTTCAAGAAGTTTTGTGGGTTATTAAATATGTGGTAAAGGACATCATACACATTTGCCAAAAGATTCAAAGGAGGAGTAGGCATGGTGGTGCACACATGGAATCTCAGCATCCTGGGAGGCTGAGACAGAAGGATAGCAAGTTCAAAGCCAGCCTCATCAACTTAGTGAGGCCCTGTCTCAAAATAAAAAATTTAAAGGGGTAGGGATGTGGGTCAGGGGTTAAGCATCCCTGAGTTCAATCCCTGATATCAAAAAAAAAAAAAAAGGTTCAAAGCAAGAGTAATATTTTATTTTAAAATAATCAGGGACTCCTCCATAGAGGAAGTGAGCCTTCAGTTAGTACTCAGGGGACATTTGGGATTGGAGATTCAAGTCTTAAAGGAGAGAGAGCAGGATGAATAGAAACAGCTACAGATTTGCAGAAAACTAACATGATGACTGAAAGTACTTTATGATACCAATATGCTTTAGAGTACCTCTGCCTGGAAAAATAATAGCATATTAAAAATGTAGCTTTTCTTTACATGCATTAAAATGGGATTATTTTGTTTTGAACTTTTATTTTTTAAAGGGCAACTTTCAGTATAGTTTTTTTAAACATTTCTATTTTCAAACGATACAGCATTCATGATTTTGGCAATGAAGAATGATTTCTACTTCAACTCCTGTTAGTGTTTTTTTAAACTGTTTTTAAAAAAACTATTAAATTTCTATATGTCACAAACCACAATAATAAGTTCATTTTATAAAGCTGTCTGGAAAGATCCCGAATATGATAAAGGAATATTTTTATATATATTCCATAAGTGTTTTTAAGTGCCTTTCTTCTTGGGGATCCTATGACTGACTGACTTTCTTTCCTTACTTTAATCGGTGAAGGCAAATCAGCTGGTTATAGAGCATGGATGGAAATTGGAACTGGGCTCCAGGAAATGGGAGCCTATTCCTGCTACCTGCCCAAAATTCAAGGTCAATACAATAATTCCTAAACAAAGAGATGAATGCCTCTGCTAATCCCCTTTATATTATCCAGACCAATCTCCCTGCACTAACATGTAATTGGAAGGTTATTATACTTACTATTTATTCTGCAAGTCCCTGTCTCCTTAAAAAAGGGCTATTTTTAATGAAAATAATTTACTAAAATGGAATTTATATTTGTTGTTTCACTTTGCTGTTCAAAGAGAATTTTCCCATCTCCCAATCTATTTTGAGATGCCAATAAAGTCAGCAAGTTATATTCTCTTCCTGAATTAGTTTCTAATTAATTGTGTTTTAGATTTACTACCTGTCTTTCCTTTTCTCAGTTTAAAGTCCTTCCTTATATCTGCTTCTGATGGAATCCATATGAGTCAAGAAGCCAGATAGTGCCAACCACTGAAAAAAACAATACCAATTAGGATGAAGTGTTCATACCTTGAAGAAAGCGCTGTGATAACTGAGGGATAGTCAGGAAGTTCACGTCATAGCTTTTATGTGAAGAAAAAGAAACTAGAGTGAGTTATTATAATTTCAAGAGTCCAGCAGTCAGATTAACTGCCAGCAAAAATAGTATTAGACATAACACTACTTTTGTGTGTTACTAGATTTAATAGGGCAACATAAAATCTTATTCGTCAGTGTGCTTAAGGAGCACATATACATATTATATGAATAAGAGGTTAATTGCATTGAGAAGAGTAAGTTCATTTTTAAAAATTGTCATGGAAAGATTCTGAATAATGTTAAAAAAGAGTTTTGTATATGAAGGTATACTTCAATACTTGCTACCCTCTAACCCTGTAAACCAGGGCAACACTGTATTCTAAGACTGATAAGCCAGGAGTCAGGAATTGTTTTTTGAGCAGGATTCCTCTGATCATCATTTAGAAGTGTGAAGACCTTCATTGCAATGAGCTTAACTATCTTAATCTACCTAGAAAATCTAGTTTAATAAGTATCGGGTGCCAAACATTTTTTTTTTTTTTTTTTTTTTTTTTTTTTTTTTTTTCTGGGGGGTGCACCCAGGGGCTTGGTCTTTTCAAAAAAACACTCTACCAACAGGGCTATATCCTCAGCCCTGCCAAACATTCGTAATGCCTGACATTCATCTGTGAGATAGATTCTAAGTTTCTAATTTGTGCTCCCTATGTATTCATTCAATGCTCAGTAAAATTCTCTTGACTCTTGTCTTCATGGGGTTTTTGGTCCATTGGCATACGATCATTATGAGTAATTCCAATTAACATATTAAAATAATATGAAGAAACATTCAGTTTGACTTGCCTCCTACTCAAGGGAAGATATAAACAACTTTCTGAACAACAAATATTCTCCCTTGAGAACTGACATATAGTATTCTATTTGAATCTCTTTGTAGAGTAGAGAGCAGGATGAGGAGGTTCTAAACACAAATAGAATTTCACAGATCTTCTGTAAATGGTGAAATATGTTTTTGGATTAGAGTTCCAGACTTCTTTCTGTGATAGTATGAAGAGGACACTGTAGGAATTATCACTCCCTTCTAATCCTTACATACTATGTAGAGTTTGATCAGTCCTTTACAAGCTTCAGCAAATATTTACTGAGTGCTTATTCTGTTTCAGATATTTAGAGGGAGGTCACAGATTTTAGGAAGATTTTCAATAACATATTTTAAAATGTACAGGATCCCTGGCAATGTTTCATGTAGCTAGAAAACTCAAATTATTAAAATATTACATTATCACAGCAATTTGTTAGTAATCATGTTTTCCCAAGGTACTTGCTTCTCTCCTAAATAAATGGCCATGAAGCATAACAGTGTTATGAGTTCATTCATAATTTATTATATGAAGGTCACATGCCTTTTAAGATGCATAAATTTAAATTATAACATTAATTGTAAATTGGGATTTTTTTCTAAATAAACAATCATTAATATTTTAAATAAATAGTATTCGTCTAGCACCTTAAGAAAATGCAGCTTCCAACGACTTGTAGAAATATACTCACCTATAGAGGTATATATTATATTCACATTACCTATCAAAATAAAAGTACTTGTTTAAATATGAGGCATATTTTAAAACCTTTTTTCCATACTTAGCTTTAAGGATTATACAATATATTACATTTGCTTAATTATTTGAAAATTCATAAATGTTTTAAATATTAATCTACTTTTAAGACTTAAGAGATTTAAAAATCTTTCAGCCATCATTGTTTTTACACACTGACTAAAGTCATGGTTTAGGACTTAGTAAAGAGTGAGTTCCCATCACTTATGTATTTGAAATGTTAAAGGCTTTATGTCCAATGCACTCAGGCATATTAAAAATAAAACAAATGCTTTTATGTTTCATATATAGCCAAGGAGATTCACTAAAAGTCATTTTGAATGCTCCCCAAATCGGAGGAGGGAATCCCTCAGGTAATATTTGAAATATTTTGAGCACTTGTATTTCTAAAAGATGCACTTGAAACAAACAAAATGCTTTTAAGCAAGAAAAAAATACAATAACAAAAAAGTAATTTGTAAAAAATGTATAATAGTGAAAAGTCTAGATGATAATTGTAACATGTGGCAATATTGGTTCATTTTTTATTATCAAAGTGATGACTCAAAATTTATTTTATTTTTCCTGAAATAATCAAGAGAATAGCTGAAAATAATTCCTTTAATCATCATTAATCCCCCACCATAAAAAGGTTATTAAGGAACTATGAAAAGTTTTATGCAATGGACATCTTTTATTCCATTATAGACACTCATTAACATAAAAATATGCATTAAACTCTGCTGACATCTTTGATGTGTTCCTGGTCCTTAATTATTTGTCAGCACACTGAGCTAAATATAGTCTACTTTTACTTTTGTTAAAAAAAAATAATGTAATGTCATCTTTCTCAAAACATGACAGGATGGATAACAGAAGGGATAGGGCGGATGCAATATTTGCTTATCAGAAAAGGACTAAGAATCTATATTGGTGCATCTGACAGCAGTAAGTGAAGATTTCCAAATAAATAAGCAAGCTACATAGAAAGACATCTGATCAAAAATACCACAATTTTTATTAGTGAGAATAACAATACAGGACTGGTGGCATAGCTCAATGGTAGAACACCTGCTAGCATACAGGAGTCCCTGGGTTCTATCTACTACAATCACACACACGCACACACATATATAAATATATATATTACACACTTTATATTGTATACACACATAAATATGTATTCACCTATATATATCAAGAATAACAATGGAAAGAAATAATTACATCCTCATGATTTTGATATATAAAATATATCTTTAAGAACCCAATTTATGTCTAAAAAGAGAAAAATAAAATAGACACATGTTCTTATGGTAATGTTACAAGATTTCAATTACAGCAGAAAATGTCAATGCATATTTAAGGGGGAGAAAGAAAGACAAGGATATCTTCTTTCAGTTAACTGGCTATGTTATAAATTCTTGGGCAAACTGATCTATTTATATATCCATATGATTGGCAATGCTTACACAGAGGAGATGAAGATAAAGTGAAATGTAAAGGGCTCATTAGCCAGATTCTTGACCTCATTTCTTACCACTGTCTACTTGATCTTGGTCAGTCATATGGCCACCATTCAGTTTCAAAATTCTACTCTTCCCTGGCTCAGGATTTTCATAATTGCTTTTGTTCTTTCTTAAGCTCTTCATTTAAACCTTCCCTTGAATGAGGCTTCAGTTCTCACATACACTGGGAAACCTTTCCAATCCTGTCCCCTCTGACTAACTCCAACCCCAATGGTTGCTCTTTAGCCCAATGGATCACCCAGTCTACCTCATTCACAGCACTCACAGTCATCTGGTACTCCGTTTTCTGTATTTATTGGTTATCTTGCCCTATAAGCATGTAATCACCAGGAGAAACAGCACTTTGTCTGCCTACTCTGATGGCTGTACTTCTAGTGCTTAGAAACGCATTCTGCCTGGCTTCAAATAAGAAGCCAAGAGATATTTTTAAATGAATTAACAGTTTGTCAATTTCCCTGATTGATCCAAAATAATATATTAATCTCAGGTAGACTAAGTGGGGAAAAGATGGAAGAGTAACTGGCATGAACACAACATATCCTTAGACTTCGTTTTCACCAGCAACTGCTCCCTGTATTGTGCTAAAGCAGTGTAAGAAGTGGTCCCTTCTGGAGAAGCAGAATGCACCCTCATCTCTTCCTCCAGTTTTTGCCCCACCACTGCACATCTTAAAAAGGGACTCCAGATAAGTAGCAAGCTATTGCGGGTTTAAAAGAACTAATGTCTACAAACCAGCTCAAATACTGCATGCATATATTCCAGGAGAGCTGATCCAAGAGACAGCACCTGGCTCTGGCCTTGTTTTAATTTACTTTGATGGGAATCTGTCTGAGAGTCACTGAAGACAGTTATGCTGTGGGCAGTTACTTCCATGCACCAAGCAATGAAACAGTGGGACTGGCAAATGTGGACAGAAGTAACGTAAAACATATTGGTCTGCACAGTCTGTCTTTCTAATGATTTTCTGTGTTACTTATATGACTTCTGAGAAGTTTAGAGTCATCCATCTCCAGTCAGAAACTACACTTGCAGGGATCAATGACACATTCTACACATGCCGTTTGGCATTGGATGAATATTCATTTGCAAAAATCTACAGCCTAAAAGGTCATCACAGAACATGTTTTATAAAACTTCCGAAACTGCACTATTGTGTCTATGATAAGCTTGCTCAAAGATGTGTTGTGATAAAACAGTGTGATGCACACACTTAAAAGATGTGTTTG